>JAMPIV010021490.1:0-308570 GCA_024509875.1 Oreohelix idahoensis
CCCCCCCACCAGCCTCCACAACCACCGCCCCACCTGAACCAAACACCTAGACGACGGTGGAATCCCAGGACATCACCAGAGAGAGTCTGAAACTTTGTCTTGTGCTGCATGCAGGTCGTACCTTGCCCAGAATCGTGATGCCGGTTTTCAGAGCAGCTGTAATGGGAGACAACGTTTCTGGAAAAGAATATGGTCACCATGATGATATATTTAATATAATAATATATATATTATATATTATATATATATAATACTATATATAAAATATATATATATATATATTATATATATAATTTTCATTTATATAATATCATCTTATTATTATATATTATATATAAGTATTTATATATTATTACATATATACATCATATATATTATATAATATTATATATATCCATCGGGTCAACTGGTATATTTATCCATATATCAGCAGCATTTATGTTTTATTTTTTTTATTTTTCTCATGCTCCAGATTCTGTAGTCTAACTGTTTTATTTCATACACCTAACGGTTTCGCCACCTGAGGATTAAACATAGTTCTGTGATAACTGTATATATGTTCTATTTATTTCAAAACGAATCGGCGAGGCGACCACTCTCATGAACCCTTACTCCAGACAAAAGTCTGAAGGCATAGATTAAACTGATTGCTATCTACGTACACTAATTAACACCGACTCTAGACGACTCCTGTAAAATTTGCAAGATTACAGCAACAATACGGACAGTTGAGGCTGGACCATTGGCAAACTTTAAATTTGACACTAACATATATTTATTACATATTCAGGGCATTTTCCAAAAACAATGCTCATGTCACACTGCTGTAGACACATCCACTGGGGCACATTGTGGTACCAGCTATATGCTGACACTCAGCACCCCCAGGCCAATGCCGCGTACATGTAACCTTGATCTTCAACCTGAGACTTGAAACCTACAGCTATCCACTCCCCTCCACCCCAAGTTACATCAAAACCGTCACCCAATCACACTAGTCAATACTTTATAAAGCACACATTCACTCATCCAAACATTTACTCAATAACACTCATTAGTCACTTACGGGGATCACATAGTTTACAATCACAAGCAGACAAATTCTTTACACACTACAATCTGCACTTATTTCACAACAAAGATTGTTTTACACTTAGCCATCCCCACCTATCACCATTTTAACTCCAACACACATCTTACTTTCACTTCACGTGTCGACACTAGACAAGGATGTAAGACTAAATGCATAATCATCATTCTACTCACTTACACTCTAACACACAACAGCAACAACACTCAAACAGCTAGACTGTCTTACCCCAGATCTAATATGGCATTGCATACTATGAGGTCCTACATCTGGTTAATAAACCACTTTAGATTTTGCTGATGTTCCGTGGAGCATTTTAGCACTTTTTTTTTTTCAAACACCATAGACATTCTCTGAACTTCAGCTAATAATCCTCTTCCTTTTTCCCCTTCATTTTTCCATAATTGTCATGTCTCCAATTAACATCCACTTCATAATCTAACATACTTATGAGCTTTTCCATATCAGAGAACCTATAGCATAAATCATCACTGAACTAACGGGCATAAAACTACAGAGCAGGTGAAAGCATCAAAGTATTTCTAGGCTGTAATATAAATGGATCTCAGGATGTGTGACTAAAACCATACGAGAAATAATCCAATTCTTTTAGATAAAACTTAAGCTAGACTAAAAAAAAAAACAACTTAGCATTACACCCATACACACACTGAGAACACACCTATCGATCCCCCTACTTCTTCTCTCTTTCACCCACACAACATGTTTTTCAACAGCAATCAACTAAACAAAAATTACGGTATCGTGAATTTTAGGAACAATAACATAACATCTTTGCGAGCCAAACAATGCCCTGAATTCATACAGAGACTACAAACTGTCTTACAAAAACTCATCCGAACTTCTATTGTGGCACAAGCAATCTTAATCTAAGGCGGAACAAGAAGACATCAGATTTATAGGCTGGAAAGTATTGCTGCAGTCCTATATAAGTAACATATATTATACGTACACTACCCCACTATACTTTAAAACTTATTATCCTTTGAATGCTTAACAACTAAACATACCACTACGCAGGCGCCTCAACAAATGGATCTCCTGCAGGGTGAAATGAGGCTACAAAACGAAATAATAGCAATATCTATACCATAAGTGATCTTATCACCCCATGCATTCAGATTAAGATACAGGTACACTTAGCGATGAAACGCTAATACAGACAGAACAGGGAAGAATCGTTGGGATATTTAATATACATTGTGCAATAGGTAAAGGAGCAGCAATGGACTTAATACATCCATATCGAAATGATCAGTGTAGATACAAGCAAGTGAGCTATCTAAAATTTAATGCGCCGTATTTGTTTTACACACCTGCTCACTTAAAGAATTATATATTATACAATCTTATCAGTCCGAATAAAATATCAACTCTCTTACTATATTACGATGATGTGTCTATTACATTTTCTGTATCAATCAAAAGTATCACAACTGCATAGCTATACGAGGGCGCATTTAACAAATCACTCATATCTTTCTTTTTCGCCAGTTTATTTAACCTGAAAAACTGTAAATTAAATCTCTGGTGCTATTACTATATGTTTAACCAATTTATACAGCCTTATATGTTCTTTACTGTATATATTTATTACTATTAATTTTATTTGTTTTTACCTTTAATTGACGTTAATTTATTTATTTTATTATTATACAATTTTTTTCCGTCCGTACAATAGTTCTCATGACGCAATTTTTTAATTTCTGTTCTGTCATCTTGTCGCGCACGGTCTTTCAGAAACCCCCCGCAAATTCTTAAATTTGTCGTGAATTTTGTAGGATTTACTGGAATACGCTAACACAAATGATGAGAACCCTTATAGATAAATTGACAGATAATTGACTAAACATATTGTATATTCATGATTTGAATATTAGTATAGCATTTGATCAATCCTCTTTCATTGATACACGATATCTACCTCCTTCGTGTCTATGAGAACAGATTGCTGCTATTGTCCAACACCAAGCATTCTATATTCTGCAATATCGTACGAACAAGTCAGGTTGCTAGGCATCAATATCCTATGAAACGTGCACAGAGTACTCATCAGTCTAAAATTCTTTGGCACTGTTCTACTCACATTGGCACAGCATGATTACCGGCATACGCTTACATTTACGACCCCATCCTAGTGATTCTAATAGCATCTGACTAATTTTTGCCCTCTTATTGTGCTTCCGTGACCCAGAGAAAGAGGACAACGGATTAAGTACAACAGCTTACTCAACTTTCCCAGTCATTGTCCTGCCTAGGACAAATACATGTGTCTTAAAATCACTTAAAACCGACCGGAAATAAACTTGCCTCATTGAACGCTGGGACATTGGGCCTCAACGACATCACCGATTTACTTTTCATAACCGCTCTCTTAAGCCATCGCCAATAATTCTAATAATATTATGGGCATAAATCTCTCAGCATATTTGCTCATGGGCATTATGACAATAATATGGAAATCGTGTATGTCCTTTCCGTCAAACTCTTTCTCCTCATAATATTTGCAGCCCGTAATGATTTAAATAATCGTAGGGGATAACTTACCTGTAGGCGAACATTGAAAATCCGTTCATTGCCCAATTATTATTTCCTAGCGATATCATAAATATTTTACTACCTCACGTTGGTTTACCCATTTTTAAATGTGCATTATGGTATATAAATATTAGTTACAACTGATAGGATTTCAAAATCTCAATTATCTACATTGTAATATGGTGAGGCTATGAATAGCTCAAATATTTAAGTCTTCATTTTATAATATCTCTTCAATGAAAATATGTAATATAATCACTTAATGGGAAATGCACTCATCAAGTAATATGTCTATTATAATAGGGATCCTAATAATAGCATTCTATTCCAGACCATTATTTAATTATACGGTTGACTACGCAATTCCTTATTATATCTCAATTCATTCACATTAAATCCCCTATTAAAATGGGCCATTCTACCTGTTTATATAACCATAAGAGTCTAATCTTATATACTTATTCTTAGCATCATTTTAAAATTAGCACGTGACCTCTGCATAGACATTATACATATGACGCACCTAGAACGTATTGCATCCATACAATCGCATGAAACTGTTCAGGCACTCCTAAAAAATTACCAACGTGGGGCCAGCCCCATCCGAAACAGGCAATCCACATCCAGACCCCTCGTAGCTCGAATCATCCACCAGGTGATGCCAAGTCAACTGAACGAAACACCATGACAACCCAAGCAACACACCCATTACTTGACACCCCGCGACTGCGCGTAACACTGCAATACCGAAACCCCTAGCATATACACCAGATGCTAAAACCTGCCCCAACCAAAATCACCCCCGCAATTGAAACCCTCAGGTATTACCTGCCTGTTGACACATTTGAAACTAATATCCAAAATCTAACTCATTGCAATTAAACAAATACCATATACATGAAGTATATTGATTTTACGATCCAAAATTTACCGTCCCGTGTTCTAAAAAGCATATAACCCACCCATGCCAACACGTAATTTACATAATTTACCGTCTATTATGAACAGTAAATAATTTAATTAATTACACGTTCGACGCGTCACCCAGAAACACCTGAGAACACTCATGTGCACTCTGAGTGCTAGTGCAATTAACTTGTATTTCACATACATACCTTATTAGGAAAGTGAGTCTCAATTTAAAAAATAACGTAGTCCATTATAGGACTTTCTTCCATCTATCATTTCCTATAATAGGAGACTTGTCCTTTCTCTTACACGTTACACCTCTCGTTCATACAAAAATCAGAACTATTTCATACCCTTACTTATCACTCATTGTCATCATTAACCACCTCCTAGTAATTCAGCAGACAGAATGACCTTTTAAGATACGTACACATCTACTTACCTATTTAAAAACGTATACACGGCAAAAAATTACACATTATATAAATAAAATTACTAATTAATATAAATAACTTACTATTATATATATAATGATTAACGAAACCATACATATTTATATGAAAGACGTATACGGTACGGTTATGCTAAATTCGATGATGCCGCAATATTTCTTTTATAAATTCTAATAAAAAAAATTAAACGAGCGGACTACATATGTAATCAACCTCCGAATGAATACAAACCGTGAGGGATAAAAAACCGATGCGTAGAGCTTTCCTGGATACATGATCGCCCCCGCGCCGCGAGTCATCAGACTGTGTCTAGAATTGAAAACACTTGACAGGTACTTCTGAGTCGTTCAAAAGCATCAAAAATCTAGACTGAACGTGTACTTGAACTACGCGTGGGTTAATTAAGCACCAAGGAGGATAAAGAAAAGTAGTCACGTCCCCCCCCCCCCCCCCCCCTGACCACCCACCCCCCCCCTCCCCCCCCCTCCCATGACCAACCCCCCCCCCCCCCGCCCCCCCCCCACCCCCCCCCCCCCGACCACCCCGCACCCCCCCCCCACCCCCACCCCCCCCCCACCCCCACCCCCCAATGTTTCCCCCCCACCCCCCCTACCCACTGGACCCAGTACCAACATCCCCCCCTCATTTACCCCCCAGTAAACAAGTTGGTAACCGTAGTAATACACCGGAAGAATTTCGACAGAAGGCGCCCGACGTACTACCTGTTATATGATTACGTCCACTAAGATTTAACATGGAAACGCTTCGTGAGCTCATACAAAGCCTTTTATTTCATTCAGCTGGACTTCCACTTACTTCCTGTAATACCGAGACTAAAACGCAGACTGGTGTGAAATATTTATAGGCAAAATTTTCTAAAGAGTAACTTTTTTCTTACGATAGTTAATGGTTAGGAATAATAAAAATTTGGCATGTGGCCGGATGGATTTCCTGAGCCGGCCGTGAAAACTAATATGCTTCCTTCTATTTATAGCCGACGGATAGATAATATTGAAGAAAATGACAGGGAACGATGTTAGAGTTGATACCCAACAGACTATAAAAGTTAGACCATGACATTGTCAAGGGGTCTCAAATTGAAAAACATGCCTCTTTATTGTATTTTTTTGGTGGCAGCTCCGAACAGGAATCTCGACTCTAACGAAGGACTCCCAACAGCCATGTCCAAATCATAAGTTAGAATCTGAAAAGTGTCAATCCGATAACGAAGACCATGTGAACCCACAGACCCAAAGCCCACACTCATTGGGCAGCCCCCCCCACAGGGGACCGAACAGGACCCTCCCGCTCCCTACAAGTGACTTGGGTAAGTTACCTTTCGGGGCAGACTCTCGAATACAGGAGGACAGGATAGAGAACTAGACATGTTAGGACACGAAATCCTCTTCCGGGGCAGACTGTCCCTGAAGCATGACCATTACCCGATAGACATTGACAGTTTTTGGACATTTACATGAACACATTGGCACGTCGATCAGGCGCAGACAACATATGACGCAGGGCAATTGACCAGGGACAAAGAAACTACATGGAGCAGGTCCTGAACAGGAAACAGATAAGGACATAATAGTTGTCAGTGCAAAGAACATAATGTATGTGGAATTCTAAATCCAAACATATAAAATAATCAAGTAACAAAATATAAAGCCTAAAAATGACATATAATAATAAATAAAGGAAGAAGAATGGTAAAGAACAGTGCTGTCACAATGACTGTACTCGAAATCCCACCTTGTTTTATGCTTCGTCTGCAAATTGTAACGCTTTCACGTTGATAGTAAAAGTTCCCTTACTGGTATTATACCACGCACACTCGTCCTCCCTCGTTTTTCTTCAATAAAACGTGTGCTGCCATTTCTAAAGAATAAACGAAGAACATTGCTAGATGAAGGCCACCTGAATGTTGACGTAATGAACTAAATTAATGTCTAACATTAATTATATTTACGTTACCAAAAACGAACGAACAGATGGACAAAATATAGAGAGAGAGAGGAGGGGCGAATAAGAAATCAGGGAACGCATTGCACAGATAAACACGCGTCGTCGCGCGCGATACAGCTCTTTCAAATTGGTATATATTTGGGTTCCTTAGGGCTTGCTGACAAATAAATATGTAAAACGTTACGCAAATAGTCCAGGAATTAATAAATTATAACCAAAATAAAATAGTGGGGATGCCTGACAGCATGGAATCATTTCTGCTCATAAAATTTTTTTATAACGTGTTTGAAAAAAAACCTTACGTTACATAAATAGCCTACCATGTAAACTCCAAATTGATTGGAGCGCAACAAATGAAAGCCTAACCACGATTGGTCGGGACTATAAATACTATCTTTCGTTGTTAGGGGAGACGGGGAAAAGGTAACATTTTTTTCAAAAACACTTGTCGAAACGGGGCTCATTGGTCAGACTCGCTGATATACACACTTGGGAGCGTTAGTTCGAAACCACTTGTTTAAATAAGCTTGATAAAGCATCAGTGCGTTGAAGCCAGCTCATATTTTTGCTAAAATAAAAGCCTGGAAAACATAAGCAGATGGGAATTTGTGCCAGTTTGTGCCAGAATTCATTGCTAATCAACGTATCTGTGTTTATTTCCATGAAATTGTGGTAAGCTTGAACCATTCAGTATCTTTTAATGAAAATTGAATGTAAATTGTTAATTTATGCCTGTATATATATGTGTAGTTCAGTGGAAAACAAGAGATAAAGCCTATAATGCTCCAGCCTGAACAGAGGGTGTCGGAGGGAAGTAAAACGGCATGGAATGGCCAAATAGTACACTGACACCTAGATGATTGACTAGAAAGAAATAATGCTGGAAGTGCAGAGGCGTAGTAACCATTAAGGAGGTAAATGCTGGTATAAAGTATTTCAGATGAAGCTGACAGTTGGCCTAACGCTCTGAACTCAATGTTTGTGTTGTATTGTGATCAGTGTAAAAGAGAGTATAAGTTAGTTATGAAGTAGAAGGTACATCCTTCTTGATTTCAGGGACAGTGGTCTTGATGGTACTGAGCAGCACCTGGTCAGAGCTTTGCTGAATCCAGTGTCGGACAGCATACTCCTTGGTCCTTTTAGCTATCAGTGAGGTGTCTCCAGAGCCCAGAGGAGAATTCGAGCAGAGGAGTCCTTTCCTGCCGCCATCACGCCAGATAAGCTAACTTGGCCAGCTGAGCTCAACATTATGTCCCCTCATCTTGAAATGACTTTATAAAAATAACATTCAGAGGGGAATTTAATTGTCTTAATATCAGGAACTGAGAACATCTCCAATACTAGTCCCAAAAGACAAACTATTGAAGTCATGATGACAAATACCAACAGAGCTTGAACAAAACAAAACCAGTATTACCTCATTTTACTACTACACAACTTACACACATAGAATATTTGTAATAATATATGTCACTACAATATTCATATTAAATACATTCTGTACGCTTGTGATTCCTGGTTCCCTTTGTAGTTGAATCAGGACACATATTCATTCATGCCAGTAATGAATACATATTGTTATTTGAAAAGTTACGAGTGTCTCCTGTAAGATATTCTCATAGAGTGTTATATGTATGTGAGTGTCACAGTGTTGTCAAGAGTAGTGGATTAAATTAAATTGTTTATCTGTCTGTTGTTGTGGCTTACACTTCATCATACACATACCCTAGACACATAACGTAGTCATCACACTATTCCAGAATAATTCTGACTGAGATATATAGATATGTGGTAGCAAGTAAGGTTATCTATAATACACTACTCTTAATAGATATAGATACCTTCACAGCTGATCTCAGTCAGTACACTAAGTCCCCTATAAATATTTATAACATCCCACTTCACCACATATATTTGGGGTCTCGCTCTTGGGATTTTGAATCTTTCCCTATTAAAAATATTGGGGGTAATTCACTTCAGGGAATATAAGAATTAAAAGGTATCCTTGGGTGGAATTAAATAAGGTTGAGCTCACGGGGCCTGTGTTGTCCATTAGAGATTGAATTGTTGGTTAGACATTGTATAAATTTACATAATAGACAATGGCGGACCTGGCCAAATTTCGAGCTGCTGCGGTTCAGACTGCAAAAGAGTTAGGATTAGATGGGCAAGTTATGGTTGCCTATGTCACGACGGAATGTGACAAATTTATTGAACGCGAAGAAAGAAGGTTTGAAGCCGAAAGAAAGTTAGAGGCTGAAAAGGAAATTAAGAAGTTACAATTTGAGGCTGAGGCTGAGACTAAGAGGTTGCAGATTGAGGAGAGACTAAGAGGTTGCAGATTGAGGCTGCAGAAAGGGAAGAGAAGAAATTAGCTGCAGAAAGGGAAGAGAAGAAATTAGCTGCAGAAAGGGAAGAGAAGAAATTAGCTGCAGAAAGGGAAGAGACGAAATTAGCTGCAGAAAGGGAAGCAGAAGATAAAAGATTACAAAGGGAACATGAGTTACGACTAAGGGAGTTTGAGTTTCAAGGCCATGCTCCTGAAAATGGTGCCAGTCCCTTTGCCTCTGATGCTACGGTTACTCAAGGAGCCTCAACCTCAGCTATAAATTTTCATTTAGATCATTTTGTTGAGAAAGACGATGATATAGAGAGCTACCTAAATAGGTATGAACTATTAGCTACCACGTATGGGTTAGAGAGAGAGAAAGGTGGAGCTTAAAGTTATCTCAGGGACTTCGTGGGGGCAGCTTATGAAGTTTTTGCAAAAATGAGCAGAGGTGATCAGGAAAATTATGACATGCTAAAGCAGGCTCTTTTGTTAAGATATGAAAAGAATGCAGAATTTTATAGGAAAAAATTTAGGAATGCTAAACTACTGTCAGGTGAAACCTATCACCAGTTCTCTGCACGAATAGAGACATACTTGGAGAAATGGACTTCTCTGGGGAAAACCCAAGATCTTAAGGAAATGGTCCTTATAGAGCAATTAAGAGAGTCCATGGCTCCAGACCTGAGAAAGTTTCTCATGGAACAAGTGCAGAGAGGCTGGGTGAGTTGCTAAATGTTGCTGAAAGGTATCAAGCAGCTCAAGCAGAGGTAACAGGTAATAAAAAGAAAAAGGTGGATAACTTTAGGGCAACAAAGAACTTTAATAAATTTGATCCTAAGGATCAAAATAAAGGTAAGCACCAATTTGATAGGCCACGGTATGAAAATAAAAATAAATTCCCACAATTCGATGAAAGGAAATATGATGAAAGAAAATCTTTCAACCAAGGAAAAAGGTGGTGTAAAAATTGTCAGATGAACAATCATGACACTGACCATTGTAGAAGGAAACCTCCTCATTGTGCTGCTATGACATCGGGGAAAAAGGAAAAGAAGGTCAAACCTGAAGAACTACAGGAACCATACCAACCCCCCAGTGTGTGAAGATGTCATCTGTAATGGTGTCACTATAAGATGTTTATATGATACCGGTTTAGATTACGATTCCGTTGTGAGTTCTCACCTGGTGCAGGCCGATCAATACACCACAGAAACAGTGGAGATTCAAACTGCAACCAAGGATGTAGCTACCATGACACTTCCCGTCGCCCGAATAAAAGTGAAAACGCGATATATGGAAGGAATCATAAAAGCAGCAGTGATAAATGAGCCAATCTACCCTCTAATATTGGGGTGTAGATATGTCTTCTTGGGGAATCCCAAGAGACCTGTGATATTGGCAACAGTGCAGACCAGATCACAGTCAAAGAAGGAGGAGGATAATCCCATAAATACTCACCCAGATGAGATGAGGAAGGCACAGGCTGAGGACAAAACACTCAAGCCATGTTTCAAGAAGTTGCCCAAATCTCATACACCTCCAGGCAAGGGAGAGTTTTATATGAAAACAAACTGATATATAGGAAAGGCTGGATCTGAATCCAATGGTCACGGACAGCTGGTCCTTCCCACTTCATATAGGACTAAAGTGTTGGAACTAGGGCATGCGATTCCCTTCAGTGGTCATATGGGAATCAGCGCAACAGGACAGCGAATAGCTTGTCACTATTTCTGGCCAGGAATAACTGAAGATATCAAACGATATGTAAAATCCTGTCCAGAGTGCCAACGAGTAGCCCCTAAACATTGGACTGCACCAGCAACTCTGGGGGAAATGCCCATAGTGGGAACACCCTTTGAGAGAGTTGCCGTGGATCTTGTGGGACCTCTCACCCGAACCAAGAGAAGGAACAGCTACATTCTGACTCTGGTGGACACTTGTTCTATGTGGGGAGAGGCAGTAGCCCTGTCATCGATTGATTCAAAACATGTGGCAGAGGCATTGCTCACAATTTTCACAAGGTTAGGCTTTCCCAATCAAATCTTGACTGATAATGGCTCTCAGTTCAAGGGGAAACTAACTGAAGAAGTTTTCAGGATCTTCCAGGCCAAACACTTCCATTGTAGTGTGTATCATCCCCAAGGGAACGGCCAAGTGGAAAGATTTAACGGCACATTGATGTCGATCCTGAGAAAGTTGGCACACGAAAAAACCAGATACATGGGACCAGTACCTGCACGCCGCCCTCTTTGCTTATCGGGAGGTACCCCATAGTTCAACCGGTATGGCCCCGGCAACATTATTGTTTGGAAGGCCAATAAAAGGTCCACTTGAAGCTTTGTTAAGAACGTGGACTGATGAAAAGGCAGAGGAAAACATTACATCTTCATACCAATATGTGAATGAGCTGACCACTCGGTTAAAAACTGGCTGGAAACTTGCCAATGAAAATTTGAAACAAGCCAGGAAGAAACATGCTGCCTATTATAACAGGAAGGCGAAAGACAGAAATTTGGCTGTGGGAGAGAAAGTACTGCTTCTTTTGCCCGGGAGACAGAATAAGTTACAAATTGGATGGCAGGGTCCATATACAGTTCTAGAGAAGGTGTCTAGAACAAATTATAAGATAGATAAGAAGGGGAAAGAAAAAATCTATCATGTGAATCTCCTGAAGAAATATTTGGAAAGAGAACATCAGGAAGAGACACACTTGTTGACCTTGTCCATCGCCATGGAGATGAAAAAGGAACCACTTTCATCATTTGAATATCCATTACACCCCTGTGAGACAGCAGCACAGGTGAAAATCAGTACACATTTAACGAAAAATCAGAAAGAGAGAGTGCAACAGGTTCTAAATAATCATGCAGAGGTGTTAACAGACCGACCAGGGCATACAAACCTATTGGAATATGATATGAAACTAATAGACTCCACACCTGTCTGTATGAAACCATATTCGATTCCGTTTGCTAAGGAGAAAGCTTTGAAGGAAGAGATAGACTATCTGTCGAAGGAAGGAATTATTTCGCACAGTGAGTCTTCGTATAGTTCCGGTGTTGTACTCTTAAGGAAGCCCTCTGGAGAACATAGACTCTGTATAGATTACAGGAGACTGAATGCTATTACAGAAGGACAGGTGGATCCATTGCCGGATACAAATCAGCTGTTTGCCAGACTAAATAAAGCTAAATATTTCTCAAAAGTGGATCTGAGTAAAGGATACTATCAGATTCCAGTAAAGCCTGAGGTTAGACCATACCTAGCTTTTAGTACCTCAGAAGCACTATGATGAGTTTAATAGATTGCCATTTGGATTGAAGAATGCGCCTAGTGTCTTCTCTAGAATGATGAGAAAATTATTGGATCCTCTGAATAATCCCTGTATAACAAATTTTATGGATGATATCCTTATAGCAACAGAAACATTTGAGGAACACATTGACTCTCTGAACATGCTGTTAATCGACTTAGGGAGGCAAATTTAACAGCCCGACCAACCAAATGTTGCGTTGGATGTAAAGAATTGGAATTTTTGGGACACACAGTTTATCAGGGAAACATGACCCCTGACCCAAAGAATTTAGAAAAACTACAGAAAGCCCCGAGACCACAAACCAAGAAGGACGTGAGATCCTTTGTCTCATTATGTGGTTTCTACCAGAAGTATATCAAAAAAACTTTAATTCCATATGTGCACCGTTAACTGAATTGACACGTAAAGGACATCCAGATCGCATTACATGGACACCACAATGTGAAATGACTTACCAAGAATTGAAGGAAAAGCTCACAAGTAAACCCATTTTGAAATTACCTGACTTAAGTCAAGAATTCATAGTAAGGACGGATGCAAGTAATATTGGGTTAGGTGCAACTTTACTACAGAAATCAGATGCATTGGATGGGGAATTAAGCCCAGTGGCATATGCTAGCAGAAAGTTGAATAAAGCTGAAATCAACTACTCAACTAGCGAAAAAGAATGTCTTGCAGTAATATGGGCGATAAAGAAATTCAATATTTATCTATATGGGAAGGCATTTAAGTTGCAAACAGATCACAAACCTTTATCGTTTCTAGCACAGGCTAAGCATGAGAACTCTAGGTTACTCCGATGGTCTTTACTTTTGGCTCCATATAATTTTAGCATTGAGTATATATCTGGAAAAACCAATTTGGGAGCGGATTTTTTAAGCCGCCATCCGTGTGATGAGAATCACCGTAAACCCCAGAAATAATAATAAATTTCTCTATGTGTATATAGAATAAAGGACTGACATATAATGTCTGTTTTTAAGAGGGGAGGTGTCGTGGAATATTCTAATCCACATATATAAATTATTAGGTAAATATAAAGCCTAATAAATAAATAAAATTAATAAAGAGAAGAGCAATGGTAAAATGACAGTGCTGTCACAAGGAATGTACTCGAAATCCCCCTTGTTTTCTGCTTCGTCTGCAAATTGTAACGCTTTCACGTTGATATAAAAGCTTACTGTATTATTACCCGCTTTCTTCAATGAAACGTGTGCTGTATTTTTCTTAAGAAAAAACATTGAGACGGGGCAACTGCGTAATGACCTAAATTTTAATTCCTAACATTCTTTTTCTACACTGCGTTACCAAAAACGAAACGAACAGATGGACAAAAAGGATAAAAGAGAGAGGGAGAGAGGGCTGAAAATCAGGAACGCATGCAACACGCGTCGCGCGATACATACACAACGCGCGCGATACACAATTACTACCATCACGCGTGTAAGTCTACATGCACTAATTTTTTTTCAGACGGACAGTGATAAAATACACTACCCTTTCCCAGAGTTAGGTTTATAAATCCTGAAAAACTCTTATTAGAAAAGATAACATTAGATGGGTTTACGGTTGAAAACATAACAGTACCCAGACAGCACATCTTCGAAACAGGAGGTAGAAAAGACATATTTTGAACGCAGCCACGTAGCTCTTTTAAATTTGGATATTTGGGTTCCTTAGGGCTTGCTGACAAAGAATATGTAAAACGTTACGCAAATAGTCCAGGAATTAATAAATTATACCCAAAATAAAATATTGGGGATGCCTGACAGCATAAAATCATTTCTGCTCATAAAATTTTTTTTTAACGTGTTTGAAAAAAATTTACGTTACAGAAATAGCCTACCATGTAAACTCCAAATTGATTGGAGCGCAACAAATGAAAGCCTAACCACGATTGGTCGGGCTATAAATACTATCTTGGTTGTTAGGGGAGACGGGAAAAGATAACATTGTTTCAAACACTTGTCGAAACGGGGCTCATTGGTCAGACTCGCTGATATACACACTTGGGAGCGTTAGTTCGAAACCACTTGTTAAAATAAGCTTGATAAAGCATCAGTGCGTTGAAGCCAGCTCATATTTTTGCTAAATAAAAGCCTGGAACATAAGCAGATGGGAATTTGTGCCAGTAAATGTGCCAGAATTCATTGCTAATCAACGTATCTGTGTTTATTTCCATGAAAGTGTGGTAAGCTTGAACCATTCAGTATCTTTTAATGAAAATTGAATGTAAATTGTTAATTTATGCCTGTATATATATGTGTAGTTCAGTGGCAAACAGGAGATAAAGCCTATAATGCTCCAGCCTGAACAGAGGGTGTCGGAGGGAAGTAAAACGGCATGGAATGGCCAAATAGTACACTGACACCTGGATGATTGATTAGACAGAAATAATGCTGGAAGTGCAGAGGCGTGGTAACCATTAAGGAGGTAAATACTGGTATAAAGTATTTCAGATGAAGCTGACAGTTGGCCTAACGCTCTGAACTCAATGTTTGTGTTGTATTGTGATCAGTGTAAAAGAGAATATAAGTTAGTTATGAAGTAGAAGGTACATCCTTCTTGATTTCAGGGACCGTGGTCTTGATGGTACTGAGCAGCACCTGGTCAGAGCTTTGCTGAATCCAGAGACGGACAGCATACTCCTTGGTCCATTTAGCTATCAGTGAGGTGTCTCCAGAGCCCAGAGGAGAATTCGAGCAGAGGAGTCCTTTCCTGCCGCCATCACGCCAGATAAGCTAACTTGGCCAGCTGAGCTCAACATTATGTCCCCTCATCTTGAAATGACTTTGTAAAAATAACATTCAGAGGGGAATTTAATTGTCTTAATATCAGGAACTGAGAACATCTCCAATACTAGTCCCAAAAGACAAACTATTGAAGTCATGATGACAAATAACAACAGAGCTTGAACAAAACAAAACCAGTATTACCTCATATTACTACTACACAACTGACACACATAGGATATTTTTAATAATATATGTCACTACAATATTCATATTAAATAAATTCATATTCTCATAGAGTGTTATATGTATGTGAGTGTCACAGTGTTGTTAAGAGTAGTGGATTAAATTAAATTGTTTATCTGTCTGTTGTTGTGACTTACACTTCATCATACACATACCCTAGACACATAACGTAGTCATCACACTATTCCAGAATAATTCTGACTGAGATATATAGATATGTGGTAGCAAGTAAGGTTATATATAATACACTACTCTTAATAGATATAGATACCTTCAGGTATTCAATTAAGATAGTTAGTAAGGATTTGAAATTAGTTTCTTTGAGAATTATTTTGAGATATGCCAGTTTTTAATGTTTCGAGGGATAGGAGCTTTGATTTAAATGATACTTGCCATAATCGGTGAACGCTCTACCAAACGGGCTTAGCTGTTCACACCCGTTTTTTTGCCAGTTCCACTTCGATTACGGAATTTTTTCTATGAGGTTGGGCACAGCAATGGATTTGAGATTTGCGTTGTTTGCCCTAAATTGAGTTGTGTCCCTAAAGACGCCGTTATAGGAGCAGTTTTGATGGGAAACAATGGCATAAGTTTTAACCCTATCTGCTTTGCACCTATTGGAAAGACCGCCATTTTGTTTTTGTTGTAGGCGTCTTAAGTTAACCGTTTTATTATGGCGTAAATTGTGGGGGGTGGCCATGGACTGCTTTTGTGGGGTCTGGGTGGTTTTTAGGCTGGGGACGTTATGATGGGGAGATGTAGAAGACCAGGGTGGGGAGGGGTGGGGGGAGGTGGGGGGGGGTTATGCGGCCATCCTCCCGGCAGGGGGGGTCATCTTAGGGGTACTGCCTATATCCGTCTTCTTACTAAAAAGTGGTTGGGGGGGGGGTTAAAGGATTTAGGGTTTGGGGGGGGGGTGGACCCCCCCGCCCCTGGTTCTCAGGTTCATGGGGGTAGGGGGGTTAATTTAAATACTCATTATAACTACCTAGCTATAGGTTTTTGTAGGAAGGGACAGTATCAAAGTGGTTTGGGGACTGGGGGGGGTATGTGTAATGGTGATATGAAACCATAATTACCTATTAACATATTTTGGGGGGTAGGGGGGGGAATCTTATAAATGTTATTTGGGGGTGGGGGTTATTTCAGACATGGGGTAGTAGGGGAGAGGTTCCTATTGATGGGGGTGAACCACCCTCAATGGGGGGGGGTAAATGGGACGGGTTGTGGGGGTTTGTGCGTTGGGTATGGTCAGAGGAGAGATCTGACCTGTCCTTTGTGGTGTTGTGGTTGTGTTTAGGGTTGTTGTCCCACCATCAGCAAATGGTTAGGATAGAGATATGGACTTTTTTGACACTTAGCCACTAATTACTATTGATTGGCCAGGAGCTGTGAGTTTAAGTTCGGTCAACCAAGGGGTTGTTTTGGGGTGGCGTGGGGGGGGGTTGGCAGTTTGGGGGGGGGGGTGGGGGGTATGTGGGGGGGTTGGGGGGTGGTGGGGGTTGTTTATGTGTATAGTATTGTATTGTTATGTTTGGTTGTTAGTGGTGTAGTTTAACGGAAGACTGGGTATCGGTTTGCAGTAAAGTAACGTTGGTTGTTTTGACCAGCTGTTGGAGGGTGGTTTTTACTCAGAGTAGATCCGTGCAGTAGTAGTGAGTAAACAGTGTAGTAACGTTTGTGTCAGAGCAGACTATTATTGCCCCCCAAGCACGGAGAGGTGGGGCCACCAGATCTCAGCACCGGAGCGACATCATCAAAGTTGAGTGAGCCTCTGATCTGCTGAAAATTCACCAACTCCATTTAGTAACTAACAATCCCATAAAATTCCTGCCATTTCTGGACAAGGTGTGTATTGTCAATATAATAGATCTGGCGAGTAATGAGGCCACCCCAACAGCACAACCATTAACTATCCTCCCAATTTAGATTGACTAGTATAAACATTAATTAAAACTAAAATAGTCTAGTACTTACATATGTACACCTCTTGCATTTATTATGTAATATTCCATGCATTTTCTTTCATAAATTACTTCTAAATCTTTTTATAAGTTCTGGTCAAAATAAAACTTGATCCTCAGAACAAAAAAAAATGATGTAAAAAAAAAAAATTTCTATCAAAAATTTTACACACTTGAGTTAGTTTCAGTGTATTATAACATTTTGTTAATATTATTAGACTTAGTAAATATCTGTGTGTGTTGTCTATAACTATCACACCACATTACATATCATTACCCTAG
Organism: Oreohelix idahoensis; assembly: GCA_024509875.1. Taxonomy (NCBI): domain Eukaryota; kingdom Metazoa; phylum Mollusca; class Gastropoda; order Stylommatophora; family Oreohelicidae; genus Oreohelix; species Oreohelix idahoensis. Next base: position 17,848 of record JAMPIV010021490.1, read on the forward strand.
ACATTTAACGTAGCCACATTCATTAGAAAAAAAAAAAAAAAAGATAAGTGTGAGGTCGTAGTGGTAGCGAGAAGGGCCTTCTGACAACTCTCAGTTACATTTTTATCTGAAGGAGCCTTCACTAGCTACACTCATGACATCTCACGTAAGTTACATTTTATATCTCACCACCATAGTTCGCGTAACTCTTATATGATAAAGGGGCTCTAACCATACCAGCTGGCGTAGGTGGTCATGACTCTCCACCCCCCCTTCTCCCCCCCCCCCCCCCCCTCCTAAAAACTAAAAATTGACAAGATATCCATGACCTTAGTGGCCCACTGAAAAATGTTCCAACAACTTTGAAGATAAGGCAGATGCGCTGAAATAAATAAATAAAAATAGCAACCACACAACCAAAGTAAACAACAGGAAAATCCCAAAACGAAGATAGTTTTCCTGACACATTCCCTGACTTTTCATAGCTGCTGTAAAGAGCCATAGAATAATGAGCTTGACAGTCTCTCAGAAGTACTACTGGAAACCAGCTATAAATATAACCAAGTGAAATTACATTGGATTTTTGCTCATTGTAAGATTTATGGATGTAATAATAATAGCCCCCTCAGTCATAACTGACAATGGGAATGCGCCTCTGAGGTGATAGCCCTCAGCTGTTTTTTATTTTTTTTTTCTGATGTTCATTTTGACGTTTTATTTTCTCTTCTGCTTGTTGTGAGAGCTTCTTTAAATCTGAGGTGGCGCCGTAGAGAGCATCGCCACTTGGTACTATCGGCAGCTTCATCCCCCCAGGTTGCTGTATTTATGTCCAGTGCCCTCATGTCTCCCATGCACAGATCTATGAACCCAAGTAGCGGTCGCCCAACTGTTCTTTTGCCGTCTGAAATTGTCTGTAGAAGATATCTCCTCGGCGCGACCATCTTCTATGCGACAGACATGGCCAAGTCAGCGTAGTCTGTGCTGTCTAACACATACATGTTTTGAAGGCCAGCGCGTGACAGCACCTCGACACTTGTCACTTTGTCCTTCCGCGAAATACCAAGGATGTGGCGTAGATACAGCAGATTGCAGGTATTGAGCCTTCTTTCTTGCTTAGCATAGGTTGTCCCTGTCTCGCTGCCATACAGAAGTATGCTAGCGACGCAGGCATTATATACCGAAACTTTGGTCTTCATTGTGAGTTTGGAGTTTCACCAAACACGCGCTGTGAGGTGGGCAAATGTGGCTGCTGCTTAGCCAATCGACTGTCCAGAGAGAGTTCGTCGTTGATGGTAGACCCCATGTATGTGAATTAGTGTGAATTAGTGCACCACTGAAGATTTACGGACATGAAAAGAGAAATAATAGACTTGCCAAAGACGTAGGACATGCATGTGTTACCGGGGCCCGAAAGGGGAGCAAAGAATAGTAACACTGTACCCTATCATGCATGTCGTAAAAAGCGACTAAGGAGGGTTGGGCATGGGCTGGTTACCCCATCTCGTAAAAAAAAAACTGTTTACCAAAAAACTTCTACAAACCATGGACAAGTCAAAAATAGAATATAAATCAACACAGCCGCCCAATACAGAAAAAGGTAATGATAAAAGCCCGTTGCGTTCGCCTTTTAATAAGCACTTAGCTCTTCAAATGATTGAGTACTGCCGCAGGTGTTTCGTCAAGTCTTTTGTGATGAGGGAACTTCTCTACACAACTCGTCCATTGTAGGTGGTTAATGTCGAATTCCCCGCTCTTGAATTACCAACTAGTGGCGTAGAAACTCTTACTACCAACTGGCCTCTTACTGCGAACCCAACTTGGGATCTACAATCTCCTGGCACAGATGAATGGACACAGCAACTTATATTAGATGCTTCGAACACTTGGTCTGGGGTAAATTTGGAATCCCGCTTACGACGGGTGCATTGATTCCTAGGTATACAGCCTTGGTATTTAAAGATGCGGGTTTTCATTTAAGTATCAAAGATGCCCAAATACTTCAGTCCTGTCCTGTTTAATTTGGAATTCTGTCAGATTCTTCTCTGGCTCCTGGAGTTGCTCTTTTGGCGTTGTAATGCAGTCTTAGTCTCCGAATTTGCTAGGTTATTTTCTCATTTCTTCCCCCAAGCTTCCACATGTGGTTTCCGACAAACTTACCAATCAGAGCTATTATTATTTTCTTGCTCTCGATGGAACCAATCCTGCTCTTAGAACTAGGGGGTCGAGGTGTTAATTTTAATTCTTCCCCGCGTATTTAAAGTTATCACGTTAAAATTTAAACCCATGACCTTCTTCTTCTTCTTCTTCTTGCGATCGCATCTTTGATGTTTACACCGTCAGACGAGTTCTCATGATGAATTCGACTGTTGTTTGAAGTTCCTCTTTAGCTCCATATAGCTTTGAGTTTAGTGTTGAGTCATTGGGCCAGTATATCTTTCTTAACTGGTCATACAGAGGACAATCCTGTAGAACATGCTCAGCAGTTTGTTCGTTTAATCCACATGTGCCCAGTGGTGAAGCAGACAATCGTAGCTTGTGCATGTGTTTATTCAGTTTGTTATGCCCTGTCCTGAGGCGAAAAATAGTTATCTGTCCCTGCCGGTCGAGAGTGTGATAGTCGTCTTTGGGTTGGTTCTGTTCTCTTCTGATAGTCTGGATAGCTCTCTTTTCCTCAAAGTATGTGACTTCATTATCTTCTTGTTCACATTCTCCTCCCTTTTTTGCAAGTTTATCTGCCTTTTCATTTCCGGGTACACCACAATGATATGGTACCCACTGAAGTATGGTTCTCTTTTTGGCAGCTACCTTGTTTAGTTCATTTCTCAGATGCGGGAGTTTACCACCTTTGAGAGCTTGCAGGACAGACAGTGCATCTGTGAGGATGACTACCTGGTGGCCGTCAGAATTGGTGTTATAAATCATATTTGCAGCTTGCTATAGAGCTTGAACCTCAGCTGTATAGTTGGAACAGAATTTACCAGTGGGAATGTACCTAGTCTCATAGTGGTTGTCAGGATATGAGATAAAGATACCGGCACCTCCATTCCTAACAGCATTAGTTGCTGATCCATCTGTATAGGCATGTATCCATGATTGATCGGGATAGCTTTCTTGGATCATACTCAATGTAGCAGTTCGTTTTTGCAGATCATTATACTCACATCCACTTGTGAGACCACTGACTGATGTATTAATTTGGAGGGCATTGCTGGCCTGCTCCCATGGTACAGGTTATAGGGTGGGCTTCAGTGGTGTAGTCTTCATGGATAGGTCTTCTTGATGCTGTCTTTTAAGTCTTTTCCCCCGATGCACAAAGCTGCTACGCTTTAGACGTCCCAATGCCAGATCATCTAGTCTTGCCTTCATTGGGTGGGTTGGCATACTGTTGTACTTTTCCATCTGGATCATGGTTTTTGTGTCTCTTCTATGGGACAATGTCTGTAATCCAGCAACCTTTTGCATCTCTGATATTGGTGTAGTTTTCATGGCTCCTGTAATGAGCCTGAGAGCTTAATTTTGCACCTTGTCCAAAGACTGCAGATGTGAGTTAGCAGCTGATGACCATGCTGCTGAGCTAAACTCTAAGTGTGGTCTTATTACTCCATTATAAATCTTCTTTAGATTTCGTTCATTTGCTCCCCAGTTGGTACCTGCTAATTTTCTGAGTATGCCTAGTCGTCTTCGGGCCTTTCCTTCTGCATTTTCAATATGCTTATTCCATGTAAGCCTTTGGTCAAATGTCACCCCAAGATAGGTGGGGTAGCTTTCTTCCTTGATCACGGTTGTCCCTAGGTGTATGTTAGCTGCTTTGTCCTTGGGGGCGAAGGAGAACAGTTTTGTGGAGGTTTTGTCTGTGTTTATTGTGATAAGCCATTTCTCTGCCCATGACACTAGCATGTCTGCTGCCCGCTGCATTCTATAATTTGCTGTGGTGACGTTTTCATCAGCGCACCAGAGTACTAGGTCATCTGCATATAAGGCAGCTTTCACTCCTGCGGGGAGATCTTTGATGTAAACAAGGAAGAGTGTTGGGGAAATTACTCCTCCTTGAGATACCCCCTGATGGAGCAACACTTTTCTGCTCTGCAGACCGTCAAGAGTGACTCTAGTTCTCCTGTTATGCAAGTATGACTGGATCCATTTTATCATGTTGCCTTGGATTCCACTTCTCCTAAGTTTTGCAATAAGGCCATCTTTCCACACCTTGTCAAAGGCCTGCTTGAAGTCGACCCAGATCGTTAGGACCTTTTTCTTCTCCTGGAAGGCATATTCTATTGCTTGAGACAAGTAAGTAACTTGGTCTTCTATACTGTAGCATTCTCTAAATCCAGCTTGTTCCGGCACCAGGATCTGCTCATACCCTAAATACCATTTCAATCTGTGGTTGACTATTCGCTCCATAGTCTTCCCAACACAGCTTGTGAGACTGATTGGCCGGTAACTTGCAGCCTCGGTCTTACATTTCCCTTTCTTTAGTATGGGTATTGTGATGGCTTCTCTCCATACTTGGGGTACCGTTCCTTTCAACCAGCTGTGGTTGAATATCTCAAGCAGTTTTGTCTTTGCTGCTGAGCTCAGATTTACTAGCATTTCGTTGCTGATTTTGTCTGGGCCGGGTGACTTTTGAAACTTAAGCTTGGAAATAGCGTTCTGTAGTTCTCCTAGTGTGATGGGTTCCCTCATTGGGGCAGGAGTATCTGTCTGTCCCATGGTTGCCAGTATTTCTTTTCTTATCTCTCTCTGATGGTCTATGTTAATGGGTAAGTTGCTTTCTGAACTGTATCTTCTAGCAAACAGGTCTGCAGCTTGTTTTCCTCTGAAAAGTTTGCCACCTTCATCCAATGTGATAGTCTGCCTAGGTGAGGAACGCTCTTCATTTAGAGACTTGACTAATTTCCAAAGTTTTCTGCCGTCTTTCTCAAGGTTCAGCGATGCCGTTTAAGTTCTCCAGCTTTTCCGTTTTTCTTCTAGCTTTGTTCTCTGAAACTCTGCTACATACTTTTTCCATTTGTTGTGAGTTTCAAGTGAAGGCTGAGACTCTGCATCCTTTCTAGCCCTGTCCATAGCTTCCTGACGTTCTTGGAGTGTGCTGGACCAGTATGGTATGTAGTTACGCCGGCATCCTTTGGGAATGGTTTCTTTTGCAGCTTGTAGTATGCATCTGTTGAAGTCTTTTACCACTTCATTAATGTCTCTGTTCTGTACCTTGAGGGTAGACAACAGCGTGTTTACCTGATGCCTAAATAAACCCCAGTTGGCTTTTTTGTAGTTCCATCTTGTAATGGCTGGGCCTGTACTGAGAGTTGCACTCTGGATGGTAAGAAAGATTGGGCGATGGTCGCTTCCCCCTAGTTGGTCTCCTACTTCTCTACTAATAGATCCAGCTATATCTGGGGTGGCGAAGGCAAGATCTGGTGTTGAAGTTGTGTGCCATCCTCTGGAGTAGAAGGTAGGAGTATCTGTGGCATTATTGACTAGGATTAGGGAGTGATCATTTTGCCATGTTTCAACCTCTTCACCTCTGTGATCTAGATGGTTATAGCCCCAGCTCTGGGAGTGGCTATTAAAGTCTCCAACTGCTATAAAGTTGGTGGCTGGTACCTGTATAGAGCTGATACTCAGGGGTTTGTTGTTTGGACAGTAATAGTTCAGGAGTTCTATTTCAATCTTGTCTACCTTTAGCTGCAACAGCTGATATTCTGCTCCATCCATGTAGGTTTTCCTTTCGTGTGCATGAATGTTATTCCTTACAAGAGTAAGTACTCCTCCTTTTCGTCTATCTTGTCTGTCGGATCTGAAGCATTGATATCCCCTTATTTTAAAGGTTTGATCTGCTTTCAAGTGAGTCTCTTGGATACAGCAAACACTGACTTGCTTCTCATACAAGATGTTTTCCAGCTCCGTCTTTTTGCTGTATCCAGCCTGCTTGCTGTTCACTCCCTCTGCATTCCAGTGCATTATGACAAGTGGCGCTCTGGGTTTCTCTTTTTCTGTTTTGTTTCGGTCAGTAGTTCTCCTCCGCCGTCTGCTGACTCCACAAGACGGTCTAGAGCAGGGGTCGGCAAACTTTTAGTAGTGTCGTGCCGAAGTAATGTTGCAAAGTCACTCAGCGTGCAAATCTAAGTCCATCATATTTTTATATACAACAATTATTGAAACAATTTAAAAATGATCTTGTATTAACATGTTTCCGATAAATTAAATAACTATTCTATTCTTTGTAGATTATTCAATATTTTAATATAAATAGGAACAAATATCAATACAAATATTATGTTTTGCAAAATTTAAGTTCTGAACACATTAGTTTGAAATTTTATAATAAAGTTGCCATATGTATATTTTGTTAAGACATAAAGTCCAATAGTTTGAAGAACAAAACAATGAAATAAACCAAACATAAAACACGTTATTAAAATTTTAATATGAATAATCATTGATTATTATTGATCTGAGTCATTAATCAATTAATGGGACCCGTGTCCTTGCTTCTCCTTGGTTAATGGTTCAATATCAGGTGTGTGTTTTGTAAATTTCAGCTTCACACAGGCTTCTAAATGCACAAGTGTTAGGCGACTTCTCTGTGGACTTAAAACAGCTTTCATGTGTGAGAAAATGTGTTCTCATGTATAAGTTGACCCAAAAGCCGAAAGTAGAGCAAATGCAACTTTCTTCAAACAGGTGAACGCTTCAGGCAGGGATGTCCAGCAGTTGAGGATGGCAGCTGACTTTTCCAAGCAGCTTCCTTCAAGAGTTTTTCGCAATTCTACAAATTTTATCGTCCATAACTCTGATGCTTTGAATTCGATGTGTTGCATTTCAAAATTGTCAACATCCATCCACTCGAAAAGAGATAGGTCAAATGGGATGTTAGTATGATCAGTTAAGTCGGGCTTGATGAGGTAAGAAAACATGGGCCCGTGAATTTTGAAGTCTTGACCTCGTTTAGCAAACTCTCCTTTGAGCGCTTCAACGTATTTCTGAAGCTCATCTCTGTTGACAGTAAATCGATTTGAATGAGCCTTTACGTTTGGAAAGTACTTGTATGTGTTAGTGGTACTATCTCTGCAAAATATGTCTAATTTTGACGCAAATCCTTTCCAGTGCTCAAAAAGATCAAGTATTGTTTGACCCTGCCCTTGTAAACGCAAGTTTAATTCATTCAGATTTGTAGTTATGTCAGCCAGAAACATCAGCTTGCACAGCCAGTCCTCGTCATTCAATTGCGGGAAATGTTGTTCCTTTTCATCAAGAAACACCTTGATTGCTTCTAGACATTGATACAAATCTGTTCAAAACATTACCTCGACTAAGCCAACGAACATTGCTGTACAGCGGGAGGTCCGCATATGCGCTCTCCATTTCTTGTAGAAGAGACTTGAATTGCCTGTGGGTCATGAAGAGCGAGAAACTATGAAGTTAACTATCTTGACAACAGTTTCCATTACAGAGTTCAAGGATAGTGTAAAGGGCAATTTTTACTATCTTGCAATATAATACATTTATATTCTTATGTTCGCAAATATTTTGTAAGCAAAGTATTTCCTTTTTAAGTTCTTAAGGAGAAGTCATTTTTGGGTTGCTTCCCTTGAAAATAGTTCTGTCATCTTCGATCGGACTCCGCAGACGACTCTAGGCCTACTGCGATTTATTCTGTGGCTGGGTAGGAATAGATTGTTCTTGCTTCAGTATATCTATGGCCTGAATTTATACGTAGTGTTTGTATGAGTAGGACGAGTCTGTCTTATATATGGATATCTTTGCATTTCTAAGTCGAACTAATTTGGTTGTCGCTAGAAAAGGTCAAAGGCTATGCAGCGGAAGTATCGCTAGCAAAGGGTGTGATCCATGGCTGTCATCCTGTGAGGATGCCGAGTTTTGTTGTAGCAGGCTTTTTGCCGAAATAGTGATCTATATATGGATGGGGAAAAGTGATAATCATTTAGACATGTTGTATGTACTTTACCCCAGTGTTTATTCTCTTTTGCCAAGGAATGGCAAAGTTATATTTCGCATAAAAAGGTAAAACCACAATTTATTATGAACTTGGGCTTCGCCATCGTTGTTGATAAGCAGATGCACAGTGGTACTTTTAAAAAAAGAATATCCATTCAAAGGAAGAAGACATTCCTATGTATCAGCACTGGATTGTATGATATTATTCAATTACCTCTATGAGAGAAGCTATGAAGAAATGAGGACATTTAATGAATGACTAATTTTGGTCTATATTCTATAGTGAGTGAAGCTCACGAGAGAGAGAACAGCCATGTTGAAATTCATATACTTTGTATTTATCGAGTGAGAAAAAGGGATGCCTGTACTATCGCTCGATGAACCAAGAGATCACTGCTACATGTGAGAACCCATGTCTGGGATTCCTATATTATGAAATATATATATATTGAACTTTACGTGAAGGAATATTCGCTAGACGAGGTTAGGTCTAGGAGCCTTCCTATGTATTGGTTATGGTCTGACGTGCCCAGTCAGTAAAGCCAGATGATTTACATGATGGAACGCTGAATGCTTATTTACGAATGCTCCATTATGATATTTGCCAAGCATGAATGCTAACTTAAGATGATATTCCTGTGATCAACATTATGCTGTCTATGTCGACATTTGTTCCTGTAACCATACACGTACTGTCCAAGTGTGCGTCCCATTAAATGTTATAAAAGACCACCGTAGTTCCAGTACTTCTTGAATTCGAACAGTGTGAGTATGAGTGATGTACTACCAACCTGTCAACTCTATCGAATCATTCTACCATTCGCGTACTGACATTCAGATACACACTCATTGTTTACACTCACATTCTTGTCGGAGCCTCATCACGTTCCAGGACAAGATGACCTGTATGACCAAAACTGTGCTGGGTTTGATGAGTTGACAATCGTTACACTTTACTACACCAGTCCCAACATCTACATTTATCCACTGGTGGACATTCACATCATTTAACAAATAAAGCATGATTCAACAACCAGTAGCCAGTATGAGTTAACAACTACACAAAGAGTTTAACAACTGGTGTGCCAGCTTCCTGGGTCAACCTGCACAGTGACCATATTGAGAAGTAAACTACTGAGACCAGACGTTCCTTGGGGTCTGTTACGACACACAAATACATCAGCAGTACAACTCTACAGTGATGTCAGCGTGACCTGTCCTGTCGAGAGTATGCAGTAACTAGGTCAGGGTTTGTTGACATTTGGTTCGTTGGACATTTGCCATACAACTGACAGTGTTACACAGCGAGCTTGGTTGAAACATAGAACATTACACATCAGGACTGGAGAATATTTGACAGTGTTTGCGAAAGAAAATGTTATTGAACTGAGAAGTCCTACATTGATTGTTATCATTCAAATCAACGATGGAGCTTCTATTTCTGTGTTGAATTTAAAATAATTAGACCAGAAGTATTTGTTTAATAAAGTACCACAGTACTGTACTATTAGGCAGTGTAACTGAGCCTTCATTCCAACACATTCTTTCTGCAACACTCTATTTACATCATATTGCCATACTATTTATGCATTTATGTATTTATGTTTAACTATTTATATGTGATATTTGTTTGTATCCAGCGGGTTGTTGTTTCGGTTGGGCGGTGTCACACAGCAGAGTATCCCACGTAATAGAGGGTCTGATGTGTGCGTTTCTATAGGTGCAATTTTCTTCATTGAAAATTTGCTGCGACAGCTGTTGCTATTAGTGTTAGCTGTGAAGTCTGTACTCATTGTTGTTTTTGTAATATTCCTCTGTTCTTTAGTTTGTTTTGATTTGTTTGTAATTTGTTGGTCTACCCTATTCTATCTTTCAGTTCTATTCTCAATTTATATTTATATACTGTGGCGTTATTTGTATTTGTTATCCTCTTGCGGTTTATCTTTTATTGTTTTTCCCATTTGATTTATTTCATTTCCGCAAATGTTTTCATGTTCTTCTGTATAACTGTTTTGTTTTGTGCCTGATCGACATACACTATTTAAAATATAGTTGATCATATAAATTGATGTACAAGAATCAACTCATAGTTAATTGCTATTACTAAAGGTACACAGTTGATGATATAAAACACTATTTCTGGTGCACTGCACTTATATTATAGAGTGAACCAGCAACTTATAGCTGTTATTATATAAGGATTTATACAAGACCTTTGTAAGGCTTGTTTCCCACAGTGATTGGGATAGTTAAGTACTATTTTTCCACAGGTTAATAAGTTATCATACAAGGTCTTTGATTTAGACTAAGAAAGTAAATTTATTTACTTTTGCAAATTACTGATCTTATTAGACAAGATGTCTACCTTAGATTATTTTATCACACAAGGCAGGGCTCTTGATATGACTGGTCAGCAATTAGAACAATGGGCAGTTGCTCAATATGACAAAGCATTAGCTGCAGAAGAGAGAAAACTTGCTGCTGCTGCTGAAGAAAGAAAAGCATTGATTGAAGAAAAGAAATTAGCAGCTGAGGAAAAAAAATTACAAAGAGAGGATGAGCAAAAGAAATTGCAGATACAGACTGATGAAAAAAGATTCCAGATGGAAATGGAAAAAGAGAAAAGAAAAGATGAGGCTGCTGCTGAAGAGAAAAAATTACAAGCTGCTACAGAAGAGAGAAGATTACAAGCTGAAGCTCAAGAAAAAAAAGCAATAAGAGAACATGAACACCAAAAAGAACTTTTAGCATTTGAGTTAGAAAAGTTAAAGTTAACAAACATAAGTAATGTTAATCAAGCATCTAGTGGTAATGGTAAACCCTTTACTTACAAGGTCAAGGTACCAGCGTTCAACCCTTCCAGTGATGACATAACATTCTGGCTAAACAGATTTGAACGCTCGTGTCGAGCACATAATGTGGACAAATCACAATATGCTAACCAGTTATCAGAAAATCTGAAAGGTGATTCTCTGACTAGTTTAAGTTTGGTTGAAGAGGCTGACAAAGATAACTATGATGTTATTAGGGCAGCCTTATTAAAGAAGTATCAGTTGTCTGAAGAGGGTTATCGGAAGTTGTTTAAGACAATGGAGCCTGAGGCAGGTGTAGAATTCTCAGAATTCATTGCAAGAACACGTCTTACATTTGATCGTTGGATTGAGCTATCCAAAACAGAAAAGACTTATGAAGCCCTTATGGACTTGATACTCAGAGACAAGATTATGTCAAGTATAAATAAACCTTTCCTCGAATTCTTACATGAGCGTAAACCTAAGTCTCTAAAAGAAATGGAACAGTATTGTACCCAATACGTCACTGCACATCCGGACGTAGCTATTAGCAACAGTAAGGTTAAAGAAGGTATGCCAGTTGCTTCTGCAACACCATACAACCCTAATCACTCTCACAAATTCCAAGGACCTCAAAATAAGTTTAATAAAAAAGGTAACTATTACAGTTATCAGAACCAAGGTAACCAATCATTTCAGGGTTCTTCTTCGAATACCTGGAGAAGAGCTGACAGCCCTCGATTCAGGGGTGGTCATAATTACAGGAACTTTCGCAAAGGAAGTCATTCTAGAAACTATCCAAGTTTTCCTTCATGGAGACAACAGGATCATAATTACCGAGATACTCATTATAATGAATATGATGATAGTAACCAAAGGAGCTATGATTCAAACCCGAGTAGGGGTTATAATGGTGGAAACAATGATAAGTACAGAGGCAATAATAACAGAGGTAGAGCACAATTCAAAAAACATAAAGCTCATTACCAGGCGAACTCTGCACAACAAGAATCACACGAAGCCTATAAACAAAATAAAGATAATGATGACTCTAATAATATGGCATGTGCCGCTTTTGATTTTGGGAGAGCATCTCAGTGCCCCCAATGCAAAACATTATTTGAGCCAACCACAGTGTCTACTTTAAGCTGTGGCCATCCTCTTCCCGCTCTTCCTGCGTCAATCGCGCATGATGGGAGAGGTTCTCTTGTCTTACACAAAGGTTTAGTAAATGACAATCCAGTCTCAGTACTTTTTGATTCTGGATGCACAACTATTGGGGTTAGGCAGTCACTCATAGATCCTTCTCATTCTACAGGCAAAGTAGTCAAATGCGTAACATTTGGCGGCACCATAGAGAAATACTCTACCGCTATCATTAGGATTGCTACTCCTTTCTTCACAGGAGATGTACACGCATGTCTTTTGCCGGATCCGATCGCTGATCTTATCATCGGTCGCATTCACGGAGTCAAAGAATGCACTCCGGAGCAAATTTCCGTTTGGGAAAATCAAAATATGCAATCTGCTAATGCAGTAGTCACTAGAGCTCAAGCTCTCAATATGCCTGAAACTTCATCTGTTGAAGATAATGAAGTGCATAACCGAGATGATCCCTTGGTAATTTCTCGTGACTCGTTTATAAAACAACAAGAAGAAGATCCGACTCTTAAGAAATTCTTCACTCTTGTAACAAAAGGTGATCCGAATAAAGATTCAAATTGTAAATCTTGGATTACAATGAAGAATGGCGTACTTGTACGTATGGTGCAAGACTCCACTAAGTCAAGTCATTCTCAGATTCTTGTACCCAAGAATTTGAGAGTTAAGATCTTACAACATGCACACGACTCTCAGTGTGCTGGTCACATGGGTTTTTCCCGTACTAAGTCAAGAGTTCTTGCGGCTTTCTTTTGGCCTTTTGTGAACAAGGACATACGGATCTATTGTCGATCCTGTAAAGTATGTCAAGAAGTCAAATCCAAAGGTCCTCGTCATGCTGCGCCTATTCAGGCTGCAGATATTCCTATTCGTCCATTCCAGAAAATGGCGATAGACATCATTGGTCCATTCAAGATCAAATCTGCTAGAGGACATCAGTTTATCTTAACGTGTGTAGACATGTGCACACGTTGGCCAGAGGCTATCCCTCTAAAGAGCATTACTACCGCTGACATTGCAGATGCTCTTTGGCTTATATTTTCTCGGCTGGGATTCCCCGGAGAAATATTATCAGATCATGGCACCCAACTGATATCGGATACCATGTCTCAAGTAATGTCTACTCTACAAATAGAGAGATCTTTGAGTAGCATCTATCATCCTATGTCCAATGGGATGGTCGAGCGACTAAATAGAACACTTAAGAACTTATTAGGGAAGATAACTGAGGATCATCCTCAGGATTGGGATAGGGTTTTACCCGCGGCCCTCTTCGCGTACAGAGAGGTCCCCAATGAACATACAGGGTTTTCGCCCTTTGAACTTGTCTTTGGCGCGCGACCGCGCGGCCCAATGTCTTTGCTGCATGATCTTATAACAGCTGACAATATTGACGATGACACAAAATCTTCTTACGAGTATGTCATCGCGCTGAGACAAAAGATTATCGAAGCATGCAAATTGGCAACGTCCTCTTCTGAATTTGCTAAGCAGAAGGCAAGACAATTTGCTAATAAGAAGAGAACTTTACGACAACTTTGTCCTGGTGACAAAGCATTTGTTTTGCTACCTTGTCGTGAAAATAGACTCCTTATTAGTTGGAAAGGTCCGTACGATATAATATCGAAAATTTCAGATGTTGACTACATCGTCGATATTAACGGGAAGCATAAAACCTTCCACATCAATATGCTTACGGAGTTCCATGAACGTCCTGACTATTTACAGCCTATTTTCCAGGCAACGGACGATTCTCATGTCAAACATGGTCATTACTCATCACTGTCTGTAATACAGGATGAGGAAACAAGTTTTTCGGATGTTAATCTCCCGCTTCCAATGATCCCACTTCATTCTAGTGAATCATGGAAAGACGTTACTGTTTCTCCTGATTTGTCTCTAGGAGAACGGCGACAAGTTTCGTCTATGTTACAAACATTTCAGGATGTCCTCACTGACATCCCTGGACAAACTCATGTCATTGAGCATGACATTGTTCTAACTGAACATACTCCAATTAGGGTTAGGCCTTATCCTATCCCTATACATTTCCAAACACAGGTTGAAAAGGAGTTGGATGAAATGATAGATTTACAAATAATCGAACCATCCACTTCTGCATATTCTTCGCCGATGGTTATTGTTCGAAAAAAAGACAATAACATACGTCTTTGCGTTGACTATCGCAAATTGAATCAAGTTACGAAGTTCGATGCTGAACCTATGCCTTTACTAGAAGAGTTACTTACTCGTCTTTCTAAATCGCATTTTTTCACTAAACTTGATTTGTCTAAAGGATATTGGCAAGTTCCATTATCCGAAACGCGCCAAACCTCTTACCGCTTTCTCTACTCCCAGAGGCCTTTTCCAATGGAATTTTATGCCTTTCGGCCTTATGAACGCACCAGCTACATTTGTACGCATGATGCGTCGAATCCTATCGTATCGGTCAGATGTCATTGCTTATCTAGACGACATCTGTCTTTTCAGCGATACTTGGGAAGATCACTATTCAGGGTTAGTTGAATTATTATCAACTCTGCGTGAGTATAACCTGACAGCAAAACCATCTAAAGCTTGTATTGGCTTTAGCGAAATTGCTTTCTTAGGCCATCGAGTAGGTCACGGTTTCTTGAAGACAGAAGACCATAATATCACTAAGATACTTAACATCTCTATCCCTAGGACTAAAAAGCAAGTGCGAAGTCTTTTAGGTCTCATACAATTTTATGGACGTTTCATTCCGAATCTGTCCTCTATCATGGCACCTCTCTCTACACTATTAAAGAAAGGGTCGCCTAACATGGTTCACTGGTCTCATGAATGCCAATCTTCACTAGAGAAGATCAAAACTATGTTTTCATCACCACCTATTTTAGTGTTACCTACAACAGATAAGACATTTGTTCTTCGTAGTGACGCTTCATCCACTGGGATTGGAGCGGCACTAATGCAAGAGTACTCTGGAACTCTGCATCCTGTAATGTACATATCCAGAAAACTTAATGCTGCAGAAAGGAATTACTCGGTTTTAGACCGCGAATTATTGGCAATGGTTTGGTCAATTCTCAAACTCCAAAGATTCCTTCTGGGCGCGCATTTCGTAGTGGAAACTGACCAAAAAGCTCTTACGGCTATCCAAAGTAAGAACTTGAAGAGCTCGAGATCAACTCGATACGCAATTGCTCTTCAACCTTTTCATTTTTCGGTACGAGCTATCCGTGGTTCAGAAAATGTGATGGCGGACATTCTGTCCAGATGCCCACATGATGCCACTTAACTGTTAAATATTGGATCTTTTTAATATGTATAACTTTACAACAGTTATTTTTTGTTTCTTTACTAAGATACACATTTGTAATTTAATAATAGAATGATGGTATCGCTACTTAGCGGTTTATTGATGTTAATTCACCGCTGTTCTTTGATGATTGTTTCTTCATAAATCATAAATTTAAGATTGTAGTGTGAATTTTTGGTATGCATTGTATAATTACCAGAATTGTATTATACGTACATCACACCTTCCTGGAAACATTTATTCGTAGGGAAACAATTTCTCTCAGATTTTGAGATATATATTCTCACCAGTCATATTAGGAATTATAGTTATTCCTGATATTTTCATCTGCGCAGTATTCTTGCGTTGTGAGCCTATTCTACGGTGCTCCTAGATGTATTTAAAAAAAAAAAAATTTTATTTTTTTTTTCCCGGGAGGTGTGGTAAGACTGTAAAGGGCAATTTTTACTATCTTGCAATATAATACATTTATATTCTTATGTTCGCAAATATTTTGTAAGCAAAGTATTTCCTTTTTAAGTGCTTAAGGAGAAGTCATTTTTGGGTTGCTTCCCTTGAAAATAGTTCTGTCATCTTCGATCGGACTCCGCGGACGACTCTAGGCCTACTGCGATTTATTCTGTGGCTGGGTAGGAATAGATTGTTCTTGCTTCAGTATATCTATGGCCTGAATTTATACGTAGTGTTTGTATGAGTAGGACGAGTCTGTCTTATATATGGATATCTTTGCATTTCTAAGTCGAACTAATTTGGTTGTCGCTAGAAAAGGTCAAAGGCTATGCAGCGGAAGTATCGCTAGCAAAGGGGTGTGATCCATGGCTGTCATCCTGTGAGGATGCCGAGTTTTGTTGTAGCAGGCTTTTTTGCCGAAATAGTGATCTATATATGGATGGGGAAAAGTGATAATCATTTAGACATGTTGTATGTACTTTACCCCAGTGTTTATTCTCTTTTGCCAAGGAATGGCAAAGTTATATTTCGCATAAAAAGGTAAAACCACAATTTATTATGAACTTGGGCTTCGCCATCGTTGTTGATAAGCAGATGCACAGTGGTACTTTTAAAAAAGAATATCCATTCAAAGGAAGAAGACATTCCTATGTATCAGCACTGGATTGTATGATATTATTCAATTACCTCTATGAGAGAAGCTATGAAGAAATGAGGACATTTAATGAATGACTAATTTTGGTCTATATTCTATAGTGAGTGAAGCTCACGAGAGAGAGAACAGCCATGTTGAAATTCATATACTTTGTATTTATCGAGTGAGAAAAAGGGATGCCTGTACTATCGCTCGATGAACCAAGAGATCACTGCTACATGTGAGAACCCATGTCTGGGATTCCTATATTATGAAATATATATATATTGAACTTTACGTGAAGGAATATTCGCTAGACGAGGTTAGGTCTAGGAGCCTTCCTATATATTGGTTATGGTCTGACGTGCCCAGTCAGTAAAGCCAGATGATTTACATGATGGAACGCTGAATGCTTATTTACGAATGCTCCATTATGATATTTGCCAAGCATGAATGCTAACTTAAGATGATATTCCTGTGATCAACATTATGCTGTCTATGTCGACATTTGTTCCTGTAACCATACACGTACTGTCCAAGTGTGCGTCCCATTAAATGTTATAAAAGACCACCGTAGTTCCAGTACTTCTTGAATTCGAACAGTGTGAGTATGAGTGATGTACTACCAACCTGTCAACTCTATCGAATCATTCTACCATTCGCGTACTGACATTCAGATACACACTCATTGTTTACACTCACATTCTTGTCGGAGCCTCATCACGTTCCAGGACAAGATGACCTGTATGACCAAAACTGTGCTGGGTTTGATGAGTTGACAATCGTTACACTTTACTACACCAGTCCCAACATCTACATTTATCCACTGGTGGACATTCACATCATTTAACAAATAAAGCATGATTCAACAACCAGTAGCCAGTATGAGTTAACAACTACACAAAGAGTTTAACAGATAGTGATGAAATCTTTGCACACAAACTCTCCTGGTGTATAATGCAATGGAAGCTCAATACTTGACGTTCAATACGATCCTCAAGAAGTTTAACAAATCCTTTGTTTTTTCCGACAAATGCAGGGGCGGCATCAGTAGTAACACAATATTTTACTCATGTTAATGTTCTGATTTTCGAAATAGCTTACAAATGCAGTCATAATGTCCTCTCCCTTGGCTGTACCATCAAAAGGTATCAAGCAGCACAGTTCTTCATAAATACGGTCGTTGTCACAATATCGCGCAACTATAGCTAGGCGCGCCACGTCATTCACATCGACACTTTCGTCAAGAGCGACACTAAATACAACAGCTTGTTGTAACCCGGTTGTTTGTTTTACCGTTACATTTTCAGCCATATCAGTTATGCGCCTCTCGATTGATCTCGCAGAAGCCGGTATTTCTCGAATCCGAGACAGTATTGTTTCTTTAATTGGTAAATCACTAAACAAAATTTCAGCACTGCTCAAAAAAGTTTCCTTGATGTATTCTCCATCTGTGACAGGTTTGCCCTTCGAAGCCACACACTGTGCAATTTTGTTACTACATTCGGTAGCTTTATTTTTGGTTCCAATTACTTGACTAAAAATACTACTTTGTTTTTTTTTGTAGCCAGAAACAGCCATTTTTATGGCTTCACTTTTCTCCTCAGAGTTTTTAAACATGGACTGATGTTTGGTTTGATAGTGTCTTTGTACACTTGACGTACGGCACAAGACAATTTCATAACATAAAGCACAAACAGCACGATCCTTTTGTTGTATGAATCCATATTCGTTTGTCCAAAAGTCTTGAAACGAGCGTGTATCAAGTTTTTGTCTTTTTTGATTCATTTTAACGGCACCGTATTACTTAATAATAACACCAACTTTTGTGCTGCGGTCAACGGACTGTACGGGCATGAGTATGCGACAGCCGAGAGAACTGTAGAGGTGGTGGTGGTCGGGAGAGAGGGGCAGGATAGGACGGAAATATAACTTCGTCGAGGTCAGTCACTGTTGCTCCAAACTCACACTGGGAGTCAAAAACTGCGAGCAAAAACGAAATAAATACGCTCGTCCAGGCGCTAGCCAAACACTATTGCGTAATTATGATATTACGTCTCCGCTTGCCCGTAAAAATTTGCTTGGGATTCTTTTCAAGAATCTCATCCTGCAAACTACGGTAGCAGGTAGACGCCAGACTAGCGGGCGCCGCAAAGTATAACCACTCCCCTTGAAATTCGTTGAAGAATGTTTGTTCTCGGAAACGGTCCGTAAAAACGAAGACTTACGTGCAGTATAGTATGATCAGGCCTTTAGTTTTCATCAGATCGCACATTCTTACCTCCAATGTCTAAAAACTTTCGTTTTGAAGGGTTGTAAAAACAGGTATAGCTTTAAAAGAATTATATGCTTCTATTTAATTAAAAATTCAATTTTTTTAAAAATGAGATCATATTCTGTACAGTATTTTAATTCACTCAGAGTGCCATTGAAAATCGTTCCACGTGCCACGCTTGGCACACGTGCCATAGTTTGCCGACCCCTGGTCTAGAGGGTCCTCCAGTAGCTGAGGGTGGGCTCTGTTGAGGCTCAGAGCCCGGCACTGCACCTGCCTGGTGGAGCTCCACAGGGCGAGCACCAGTACGAGATTTATTTGACGGTGTACTCATCCATAAAAAAAAAGCGAGTTGCGTGATACTGTGGTTTCCGGTGCGCCTTCTGGCCCAGTATCTACGACTTTAGCACCTCTTCAACGGGAGAGTGGGCTCATCCCTAATCTGTTTATGTTCCCAGTAGTAGACTATTCGCAAGCAGCCTGGGGGTGTCACTGCTCTGCGCGGACCTTGTTTACCGAGGCGGCGTCCGAGCTCGTTTGGTGAAAATATGGTTGCGTTATCTTCAAAATAGACCTGTCTTTCCCGTGGCTTTTCTGCCATCCTGCAACTTTGAGTTAGGGAGTTCTGAGCTCAAGTCTCTTTCCCAGGCATTTTATCCTGGCCTGGCACGCATACAGAGGACCCCACTTCTGGTTCTAAGTTAGCAGTTGGGGATAGGTGGGGTGGCACACTGTGCATTCCCCGTCATCCGGGGGGGGGGCTCTCCAACTATGCAGAGCTTGCACAATGCTGTGCTCTGGTTCTGGGCTCTCCCAAGGAATCCTCACGTCCTGCACAGAGCCACTTCCAGATACCCACCACCTGCCATCTCTCCATTGTAGAAATCTCCTGCATGCGGCCATCCAGTCAAGAGCCAGTATTAAGTCTGGTGCCCAAGTGATCCCCCCAAGCTCAGTGTGCAATGCTGGGTTCTCATCACGCTGCAACACAGGGGGGATTGTGATGCTCAGCCATCTCTCTCAACTCTGCACCGATAAATGACATCGGGGACTTAACTGTGCCTCAGTACTGGGAGGCCCCGTTTCCGGGTACACCACACACAGCCAATTGAGGCAACGATCGTCGTGGGCGTGTCTTCAGTGGGGAAGTTGTGGAGTCTTCCTGTCCATGTTCTTGCACATCCTGCCCGCAAGACATCGGAGGTTTGGAGAGTGGCCTTCTCTGCTTTTTTGAGCCGGGGTGGGCTCCCCGGGCAAGTCTCGATGGGGATCGGGACGTGTCCACGCGCCAGTGGGCCCAGCATCGGCCGCATCTGATGGAGGACTTGCTCTGCCAGGTTTGAGTTAGTAAATTCCAACTTTGTCATCTTCATGGCATTGTGATGCTGGGGTGCCTGTAGATTTCCTACCGCCCCAGGTAGGAGCCAGACGTGTACTGTGCCAGCTCTGGGGGAGATAGAGGGGGTGTTTCTGCATCTCCTTGTGATACGTAGCCAAGGTAGGGCTCATAGTGCTCTTTCCCCGCCACCAAATTGCCTGCTGGTTTCGCCGAGTTCTCCGAGGCTCTAGGCATGTGACCAAAAGTTGAAGACAATAGGATCGTCACGTCCTGAGTCTCTGTGCCTGTACGATGGATTCCGATCTTCAGGGAGCAGTCCACACTCGTTCCCACTCCCAAGACTTGTTCAGTATCCATCTGGCTCCTTCCCACCCACAGAGGGCGTGTACGGTGTAGTGCACCGGTTTTATTATCGAGGTTTGCTCCTCTAGATCCGTTGTGTTTAGCCTGAGGATTCGCACCCTCAGTTACCAGAACTACCTCGAGGAGGGTGTGGCTCTTCACCACGCACAACGATCTTGGGGTATGAGAGGTTTTGCTAGGCCAAGAGACTAACACCGCAATGGTCGCTCCTTTCATGAACAAGAATTCACTAGGCCTAGGGTGAAGCAAGGGGGGAAACCCACTACCCACAACACCAATACATCATACCCCCTGTCTGAAAAAGACTTTGCCCCACCCATGACCTATCTTTCAAGTATGGCATGATTACTTCCGTTGCTATTAAACAGACTTATCAACACTTCTGTGGTCTGATCCCTAATGATTACCTTGCCCATAATGTATCTTCAGACATGTTTTATTGATAATAAAGACGCCGATAATGTCTGGACGAAATAATAAAGTGATTATCACGCGTACTCAAATCTTCCGCCAGACAGATAATCTCTGACATACGCGGACCACAGCCGGCTCCCTCAGACAGACAATATGGCTTCCTTTGTCCTCTCCCGACGAGGTGTCAGGAGGTGCTGTGACCAACCGTGAAACACAGGTTGTCACTCGCCTGCTCTGTCTGGGTCGTAAATGAGTTACGCCAAAGTCAACCATTACTTTCTCGTTTACCGTCCGCATTCAAGCTGGCACGACCACTTAAGCGATTACAATTAATCCTCAAGATAGTCAATTACCCGTGAAATAACACCATTGCCGTATGAGAAAGTGTACAGAAATTTTGGGAGTGTCAATGACACGAATTCATGTGCGAAAATGAAGAAATAAATGGATAATGTAGGAGAGAGAGAAAAAAATGTAAAAGGACACCCACGATATATCATCACAGATGTGGTTAAATGAGAGTGAACGAAGAATAATATGGGGATGCTGTAATGTTCTTCACTGCTAAATAGAGTTATTCAGTGTCATATAGAACCAATCTTGACACATGGAAGTGAGTCGTGGACAGCTAGTAAACAAGTAGGGAGGGCACTAGAGGCCTCAGAGATGGGGTTTTACAGAAGAATGTTAAAAAATACCATGGACAGCCAAAAAGAATAATGTGGTTGTCCTAAAAGAGGCCAATGCGCAAAGGAAACTTATTTCACAAGTTAGAAAGCAGCAATCCACTTTTTTGAGGCATGTTATGAGAAGAGGAAAGCTGGAATATATTGTAACAACAGGTAAGATTGAAGAAAAATAGATAGGGGAAGACAAAGAGAGCAAATACTGGACAGTTTTCTCATCGTGGCATGGAAAGAAGTCAACAACAAAATTGATAAATTGTACTGGAGACAGGAAGTTGTGGAGAGACATGATATCTTATGCCATTAGGCATGGTACTTGAAGAAGAAGAAGAAGCTGTACTGTTAATTTGTAAAATTGACTTCAATACCATTTTCATTATTTTTTTAAACTGCATTGAATGTTCATTGCGGAACATAATATTTTCACCGATATTTTAGAGTGACGAATACCGGAAATTCGTACTGGTGAAGGGTCTAGCAGTAGGGAAGTAACCTACTTCGACTCTGACCGACCACCATAAGTTAGGAGTCTAGGACCTAACATCATTCCGACTGTGTGTGTATATGGAAGTGTCACATCAGTAAGTAATACTGTTTACTGTAGTATTGAGGGTGACCGTATTGACCATATCGGTCAACGCAACAAAGGAGGACAATATTAATTTTTTTGGTTGAAATGAAGAAGAGTGGGACGTGTCCCCCCCCCCCTCCATCGTTAGGGTTAGTATTAAGGTTAGGATTAGGATATCGTATCTAACATACACAATACATATGACTTTTGACTGGTGAAAGTGAATTAAATATATATTAAAGCCAATTATGTAGGCCTTTACACCCCTCCCCCTTACTATTATTTCTGTTTCTTCTTCTTCTTCCGTCCTTAGCCAAAGACCGACCAAGCAGTCAGAGGCCATCACGCCTTGTGGCGTCTTAAGGGCAACAGCAGATTGATTTTCTCTGTTGTAGTTTCCCATCACGCCTAGCGGCGTCTTTAGGGCAACAACAAATAGATCCATCTGCCGTTGTTTCCGTAATCGGTGTGACAAGCCAACGGGTGATCAGCCCATTGGGCATTATTTCTGTTTAGCCTAGGCCTAATGGTTTTGTATGGTTTTATCTGGTTTTTTTTTTTTTTGGGGGGGGTTTAAACACTAAAGCATAATTGTTAATTATGATGTGCCCTATTTACAGTGATTTGACAGGTGTGATGCCACTTTCCCTATCAGCTGTTTACATTATTTGGAATTGAAAACAGTAGGCTATAGAGCCTAGGCTATATCCTAATTATAACTTATCAGAGGTTGAACGGGATGTTTTTCATCATTAAATTTTTTTTAAAGTATCTAACTCATGACCCGGGTGTTGGAAACTTGCTAATTGGAAAACTTGGGTTGTTGATATGTTTCCTTCGGGTTCTCGAAGACTATTATTGTTACCGTTATCATTGTCCAATTAAAGAATCTATTCTTTCTTTCTTCAAGTTCTAATGTTGTGTTATTATTATAATTGATCTAATCTTCTGGTGATCTTGTACCAAGTAATACTAGGGTTATTGTATTTGATATAACGTTCATGGTTGAATGTCCAACACCAAGGTCAAGGAATAACGGTAAAAATCCTTCAATACTTGTAATGCATAAACTTCACCAAGAAGAAAACGCCGTCACAGACGACTGCTCATATTTATTGTCGAGTACAATTCTTGGTGACAAACATTGTAACTTCACACTGTTATTTTGACATTAGACTTTGATCATATTCATAAAAACTCACACAGACCATTGTGCATCAATTACAATTATCAGATTTCATAGTCTCTGTATTTCTTATACAGCCGCATTAGACATTATTTCTTTATATTATTACACATTTCATTCGCGTCTGTCTGAATAATCATTCTAGCACTGCTAATCTAATTTGATTAGGAGTAATTACATATTTTATTTTCATTTGGCTAACCAAGCCATTTTATCACAAACACGTCAATTATTGACTATTCTGGCACGATGGCCATCACAATTGTTGTTCGATGATTATCGAATCATTTATTCTCTTTTACAGGATATACATTTAATCTCTAGACACTCAGATCCTGAAACGCACTTCTTATCAATAAATCAAGTGGCAACGGCCACACTTTGCTATACACTGCGAGGTGGTTAAAACCACATTAGTTAAAAATACTTCCAATCGGCCCCAAGGGCTTAACGCAGACTGTTTGTAACTATGTATTCACATCATCGTTTTATACGTGATACATCTTAGTGTGTCTCTAGTTGGGATGCTAAATGGTAGAATCATCCCAACCGAAAATAAACCAGCCAATGCCAAGATGATTACCCACCATGAAGCAGTCCTCAACACCGGGTCAAAATGAAAAACAGTGGGCCGTCTGTTTGATACAGCCTTAATAAAAAAAAACAGAATTCAGAGATGCAGTAAAAAGTGGTAAGGGTTAGGTTTAGTAATCCTAACCCAGTTTAAATGAAGCGCAGTGGGCTGTCTGTTCGATAGGGCCTTAAAAAAGAATTCAGAGATGAAGTAAAAAGAGGTTAGTGTTAGGGATCCTAATGCTAACCTTAACGACGTTGGCGACTTACTGGGATGATATCAAAGAAGATGGCCAACTGTGGTTCATTTCAACCCCACCAACCTTCCAGTCAAAATACTGAATGATTATTTTGAATATTTTTTGCCCAAGCTGTGTTTGTTCACATTAGTGAGAACTCCCTAATAAACAACACTGTTTTCTTCCAGTTTCTCAAAAAAGTGCATCAGTCATGCTTTGCAGTAAACAGAAATGACAATAGCGGTTGTTTTGGTTGTGGCACATGCAAATGTGCTGGTGATTTCTGAATCGTGGAAATCGTTTTGAAGTACAGTCAACTGATTTGAAACTACTGTGATGTTTCAAAGTATAACGAAAAGCAAATGGGCCTTCTGTGGCAGTAACTTTATTCTACTCTGTCTCTGCACATAAGACATTCTGCTTCTATATCTTGCTGACCACTGGCAAAGCAAGAGAATTTCCCGTGGCATCAGCTGAAGGTCACTCAATTTCTTCCTCATTACTTTCATTTCTGTCAGCAGTTCTCTTTTTTGTGTGTTTTCAGTTTCCATATACCTTTCTTACATTGAGGGATTCCAGAACAAGGACTGCCTTGTAAGGCTATCAGCTGGTTTCTTCAATATGTGACATATCCATCACCAGGGTCTTCTTCTCATCTCTTGTGTCACTGGCACTTATCCGGTTCACGTCATCACTTCCATAGTGGTGAGCTTGTTGTACCATTAAAATCCTTGTATTCTACACAACAGTTTGTTGCTGCCCTACAAGACGTCACCAGGTGTGATGGCCACTAACTGCTTTGACAGTCGGCAGCTAAGGATCAAAGAAGAAAGATTCTACACAAGCACCTGTTTATGAAAGTTTGTAATTTCTTGGTTATTGCCTTTGTTGTATTTTGCATGTTTTTAACATGTGCAAATGTTTGAAGAGCAGTGGGACATGCTCTTTGATGTCATCGAAATAAGTCACCCACATTGTTAGGGTTGGGTTAAAGGTTAGAGTTTAGGGTTACTTTAAGGATTGCTAACCCTTATCCTTTATTACTGCATCTCTGAATTCTTTTCTGAAGCCAAATTCAACACAGGGATCACTTTCAATCCACATAAATTAAAATATATTTTCCTTTTTGTTAACTTTGTAGGAATGCGCTGCAGCTAGATGAAATGCTGGATAAATTAGAAATATGGTCACGAAAACCAAAATATGTTTTTGTGTGAATACTTTTTAAAAAACCTTTTGTGTTTGCTCCAATCAGGGCCATTAACAGGATTCAAGTGAGCATCTCTTCCAGTGATGATCTAAGCATCAGTCGAAGGACTGCCAGTAACTGCACTATGAGAATGCGAAGAGGCCTCAAGTGTTACCTAATTGCAGGGGTGACACTTTGCTTCCTCCTGCTGTTTTATGTCAGTGACTGGACTTACGTCACGGCATATATCAATAACAAGGTCTGCATCTATTGTCTTTTATTAATTTTTTTTACAAGCCACGTTTGTTTAAGATCATCTGACCAGTGTAAATGGGTCACATTAAAATTTTTGAAGCTCAATATTTCTATGTTCCACTCATTATAGAGAGCTTTGCACACAGCTCCATTATTTGTCATTTTAATCTTTTAAGTTTTGATCAGCACCGATTTTATATAATAGCTAAAACAGTGTAAAGTACGGTGAAAATAACTCCAGTAAGGTAATGATTTCTTAAAGTAAGGGAGATAAAAAAAACTGTGAATATAAATTGTGATTCATTATTAAAAGGGCCGGTGCTATTTGGTGAATGATGATATACTGATAATAACAATAATAATAGCCCCTTCAGTCATAACTGACTATGGTAATGCGCCCCTGAGGTGACAGCCCTCAGCTGCTTATTTTCCTGGTGTTTCTTTTGACGTGTTCTCCTCTCTTTTGCTTGCCGCGAGAGCTTCTTTTCACCCAGTCTGAGGTGGCGCCATAGATAGCATCGCCACTTGGTGCGATCTCAGCTGCAATCGCCCAACTTTTCTTTTATTATCTGCCAGTTGTCCGTAGAAGATATCTTTGGGGATGCGACCATCTTCCAAGCGGCAGACATGGCCAAGCCAGTGTAGTCTAAGTAGTGTATACATGCTTTCAACACCTCAGCATTTGTCACATTTTTTTAATAATATATACTGATTAAAATCAGTGTTTTACCAAAACTACTTGGTTAGCAAGTTTTTGTTTTAAACACATCTGTAGGAATGCCCAGCTTTCTTGTGAACTTTACATTAGGTGTTTAAACTTACATTGTATATGTTCCATGTATTCTATAGTGCCTAGAACAAAAGTGGATGGCTAGTTATCATTAATCAGTAAATCTTTATATCTTCCACAAATTTATATTTTTGTGTGTGAACAGTATCACTATCTTCATCTCTTTTTGACTCTTTTCTCTTCTCTTCTTATTCTCCACCTGGTCAAGCTACCTTTTTTTGCCATCATGATATCTTGAGTAAATGTTATTTTAGAGTTAAGAGTTTTCATTAGAGGATCGATCATATGGATATACAGGACTGAAGACGCAGCAAAAGTGATGAATTCAGTCAGCGACCCATAGCTTGACTGCTTGCGTCAGGGTCAGCGAACCAGAGCTGACTAAAGCCTTACTCCACCTCCAAGTGGTGGTCCTGGAAACAGGCTGCATCACTGCAGTTTGGCTGAGAGACTAGGGATTGAAGAGAGAAGGCAAAAAATGCTACGCTGAAGTCGGATGTGTCGGCCGAAAGGCGCAAATATCGCAGCTTCTCTGTAAATGAACACAATGCAACCAACGTCCTTTTCAGGACGAACGAAGAAGAAGAAAAATATGAATATACACAATTGGGCTTGTTCCATATAACTCACCAACATGTGTCATCATGCCTCTGGAGCCACTAGGCAGAGATAAATACTCTCTATCCAACTTGGTCCTGAGCCCGAGTCTGTATTTATTCTAATTTTGTGTGTGTGTTGGTATACACACACACACTATATATAAATAAATATATAAAATAAATTTTTTTTTTGGTCAAAAGCATGTCCAAGCATTCCTGGATCTATCTTGTTTTCCATGCCTCGTTTGAATCCAGTCTGTTGTTTTTTATTTTGTGTGTGTACGTTTTGCCTGCAACCAATATGTGTCATCTTCTGCTTATAATCACATAGTCTATGCCCTTTTTTTCATGTATATTTATTTCTTACTATCTTCCTATGTTATTTACAGTACTGTTGCTAGAACTTGCCATCAGGACGTCTTATAGCACTTCTATTTTCGCATTATCTGAGAGCACTTTTTATTTTCTTTTGTGTTTTTTCCCTTTAAAGGGATGAGCTACAGTGAAATAAATACTAATTTCATAATTAATTAATAGGATTTAAATTAAAATGTGAAATCAAACGAGAGGCAGACCAAACACAACTTGGTGGAGAACTGTGGAGGCCGAGATGCAAAGAATGACAAGAGCTGGGGCACTGCACGACGGATGGTTGCTGACCGAACAAAGTGAAAGCAGTTTGTTGCTGCCCTGCAAGACACCAACAGGCAAGATGGCCACTGACTGCTTTGACAGTCGGTGGCTGAGGATCAAAGAAGAAATTAAAATGCACTTGCTTAAAACATTAATAGTAATGCATAACAGCCAAAGTAAAAATGAAACTCAAGAGATATGCAGCAATGCAAAATTATAGACAACAATTTAATGTAGGACATCGAAGGAAACAAGAGACAAATTTGCGGTTACAATATCCAACAAATTTCAGGTGCTCCAACAGCTGGAAGAGGCAGAGAATACAGAAGACTATTGGCAGCAAATCAAAACTGTATGGAATGAGACATGTGAAGAAATACTGGGGAAAAGGGAACGACGACAAAAAGCATGGATAACAACAGAAACCATCAATAAGATAAAAGACAGAAAAAACAAGAAAGCAGATTTAAACAAAAGCAAAACCAGAAGTTCCAAAGCCAAGGCTCAAGAAGTGTACACAGAAGCAAATAAAGAAGTAAAAAGAAGTATCAAAAGAGACAAGAGGAAATATATTGAGGAGTTGGCAAGATAGGCAGAAGATGCTGCAGCCAAAGGTAATATGAGAGAACTGTATAACAGCACAAAGAAGCTAACGGGGAAATACAAGCAAACAAGTTGCTTCATAAAAGACAAGAATGGAAAACTGCTCAGCAATATACAAGAGCAAATGAAGAGGTGGACAGAATATTTTGAAGACCTTCTCAATAGACTAGCTCCACAAAACCCCTCAGACATCCAGCCAGCAGAAGAAGAGCTACAAATTAACGGTGAAAGACCAACGAAGGAAGAAATAAAGAAAGCCATAAAGCTTCTAAGAGATGGAAAAGCGTCTGGACCTGATGGCATCCCAGCAGAGGCCATCAAAGTAGATATCGACACGGCTACAGAGATGTTATATAAATTACTTGGTAAAGTCTGGGAAAAGGAAGAGATACCAGCAGAATGGAAGGAAGGATATCTGGTTAAGTTGCCTAAGAAGGGAAATTTACAAGAGTGCACAAATTATAGAGGAATAATGTTACTTTCAGTGCCAGGAAAAGTGTTAAACAGGATTATCCTTGAAAGATTAAAAGAGTCCATAGACAAGAAACTGAGAGATGAACAAGCAGGTTTTTGACAAAACAGATCATGTACAGACCAGATAGCCACTTTGAGAATAATAGTTGAACAAAGTCTGGAATGGAATTCACCACTATACATCGGATTTGTGGACTACGAAAAGGCATTTGACAGTGTAGACAGAGAATCACTTTGGAAATTGATGAGGCATTATGGAGTTCCCCTGAAGATCATTAATGTAATAAAGAAAACATATGAAGACATGACATGCAGAGTTCTTCATGAAGGACAGCTTACAGAACCGTTTGGGATAAGAACGGGAGTGCGACAGGGATGACTCTTGTCTCCATTTCTTTTCTTACTAGCAATAGACTGGGTTACGAGAACATTGACAACACACAACAGAAATGGAATCCAGTAGACTCTGACTAAGCAGTTGGATGATCTGGATTTTGCTGATGACTTAGCTCTTCTGTCCCATAACCGTAATCAGATGCAGGACAAATTGAAAACACTCGATGAGAGGTCACAGCAATTGGGTCTGAAAATACACAGGGAAAAGACAAAGATAATGAGAATAAATGCAGGTAATGATAACAGGGTTGAACTTGAAGATACACCAATACAAGATGTAGAATCGTACACATATCTTGGTAGCAATATAGACAAAGTTGGAGGGACAGACAGTGATATCAAAATAAGATTACAGAAAGCAAGAGGAGCTTTCATTGCATTGGGAAGTATATGGAGATCAAGAGAAATCGGATCCAACACGAAAAAAAGAATCTTCAACTCAAATGTGAAGTCAGTCCTATTGTATGGCTCTGAGACATGGAGAACAACAAAGACAACTACCAAAAAGCTACAGACTTTCATAAATGGGTGCTTGCGTAGAATAGAGGGATTAAAATGGTATGACAAGGTTACCAACGTGGAACTGATGACAAGAACTAGACAAGTGCCAGTGGAACAAGAGATGAGATGATGGAGATGGATAGACACACACTGAGGAAACCTGTTGATAGCATTACAAGGCAGTCCTTGTTCTGGAACCCCCCAGGGCAAGAGAAGCAGAGGTAGACCAAGAAGCACATGGAGAAGAGAGCTGGAAACAGAGGTGAAAATGATAAGAACGTGGAAAGAACTTGAGATGATGGCACATGACAGGAGGACTTGGCATGTGTTTGTTGAAGGCCTATGCTCCTTTGGGAGTGGAGGGTTATGAATGAATGAATGAATAACAAAGTACTTGATTAGAGGGCTACTGGTTGCCATGGAAATGGTGGCCAATTTGGATTTTCATCAAACTGGCTACTACTGTTCCTTTAGACCTGCCAGCTACGTAGAGAGAAGGAACATGCTGCATGGGCTACAGCTTGATCTACACATAATTGCACAAGCTTGCGCCCTGGAGAGGACATTCCAGCTTCACTTCAGCTATGGTGTCAGCACCAGGCACCAAAAAAAAAAAAAAAAGCAAGCAGCCAAGCACTATCATTTGAAGGAGAAGGCTATTACGATTCAATTTTCATCCTATATTTCAATTTGCTACGGCTGTTTTATTGTTTTGAATTATGAGCACCAAAGTTGAATTGGAAGCTCATCCTTGTATTTTAAAACTCTCCTCAGATTAGATTTTTGATAAATTTAGTAGATCCAGATCTATACTTCTTCTTCTTCTGCGTTCGGTTTGTAGTCATGCTAAATCTGCAGGCCTGTCGCCAGGACGAAGTCCACAGTCTTTTCCAGGTCGGCGCGGCAGCCCCATAGCTTCTGCTGGAGCTCATCACCTTTTGGCCAGGTCGCACGTCGCAATTTATCATGGGTTGGACAGTTCTGGAGAATCCAGATCTATATAAATTTAATGTAAGAGTCTTAAAATAGTAATACATGTTACAACATTTTTGCACCAGTATTAGCAGCAGATCAAAATTATATGATATCTGATCTGAAAAGAAAGGTTTATCATGCAATTGAAAGGATCTATTCCAAATCTCATGTTGATTGATGAATAAATAAACAACATAAGAAAATTAGTAACATAAAACATTGTTATTAGGAACTCGTGGTTTTCTTGATAGAAAAATTACAATGTTAAGTGTCTGTCTATCTTTTGCATAAGTTTTTTCTTGTCTAATGTTTTACATCTCAGTTACGAGATTTCAATCACATGTTATTAGATCTTCCGAGCAGCAGGGATTCTAATTTTTCACTCTTTGACCCTTGCGACAATTGAAGATGAGGTTTTGGGCTTTTTTGCAACCCCAGAGGACTTCCCCAACTCAGAGGGCTCAGCTGGTGGAGGTCACACCAGACCCACTAATTGGTGGGTGGTGCAATGCCATGAGAAGGTTTGCCCTTTACCCAGATATGGGGTCTTGTCATTAGATAAATTACTGAATTGTTTGGAAGTAGTTGGTACGTACAATATTAATAATAATTTCAATGTCTTATTTGCCTGTCCACAAAGGTACCTGTCCACCGCCACGTTGTGAGATGGGCTGACCATCAGCGGGACATTGACCACGGCAAACGGCGGATCATGATCACCTACAAGGGCAGATTAGGAAATCATATGTTTGAGTATGCCACCCTCATGGGAGCAGCGCACCGTTACAACATGACGCCAATCATTCCTCCAGACATTGACTTTCTTGACGTGTTCAAGATCCCTACACTTCAGGGAGACACGAGTCTGCTGCGAAACCCGATAACATATACAGAAGAAAAGGCAGCAAAATATTTTCCAGGGTTTGAAAAAATAGACCCTAAAAGAGATGCCTATTTAGATGGATATTACCAGTCTTGGAGATATTATGACCACATTCGAAAAGATCTCGTCGATAAATATTTTGTACTTCACAATAGTCTTCAAGAAGCTGCTGTTAAGTACATAAACAATGTTCTCAAAGAGAGGAAAATGGAAGGAGTACAGGTAGTTGGCATTCATGTACGCCGCGGAGATTTTGTCCGGCAGCGTGTGAAAGGTTTCACTGTTGCCCCTATTCCTTATTACTATAGAGCCATGGCTTACTTTAGAAAAAAATATGGTAAGGTTCTGTTCATTATTTGTACAAATGATTTAGTATGGGCAGAGACAAACTTAGACGAAGGTCCTGACATTCATTACTCCCATGAGACTGATGGTTCCCTTGACCTAGCAATTATGATAAATTGTAATCACATGATCATCACGTCTGGTTCATACTCATGGTGGGCCGGCTATCTGGTCAGAGGGGAGGTAATATATTATTTAGGTTATCCTCAGCCAAATACTAAAATAGGGAACGTAACAGTTAAAGAAGATTATTACCCCCCTTACTGGAGAGGACAGTGGTGATGGGCCTGGTCTTAGGACATTTTTATCTTTTTAAATTTTAATATGATGGTAGATAACATTTATCAGTAGGAGCAGTAGAATCTGGAGGGGGCGAAAATTACAAATGCAAATTGATCTCAACTCACAGCTGTCAAGTCAGTCCTGTTGTATGGCTCAGAAACATGGAGAACAAAAAAATGAATCTACCGACTTTCATTTATGGGTGCTTGCATAGAATCAAAGGATTGAAGTAATATGACAAGATCAGCAGTGTGGAACTGGTGACAAAAAAACTAATTACATGCCTGTGGAACAAGAGATGACAAGAAGACGCTGGTGATGGATAGTACACACCACCATGAGGAAGACTGTTGATAGCCTTACAAGGCAGTCCTTGTTCTGGAATCCCCAGGGTGAGAGAGATCAAGGGAAACTGAAGATCAGCTGGAGAAGAAAATGAAAGGGATGAGGAAGACATGGAAAGACTTTGAGCTGATGACACGGGACAGGAGGACTTGACATTTATGTGTTGAAGGCCTATGCTCATGGGGGAGCTAAAGTGTGATGATGATATTGATAATTAAACCAGATTATTACCCTCCCACTTTACTGGATAGGATAGTGTGGTGATGGGAGTGATCTTAGGTCAAGGATCTTGTTTTTTTTTTGTTTTTTTTTTTTTAAAAATATATTAATGAATGAATCATTTATCGGTGCTGACAGCTTGGAGCAGGGTTGTGGAGTCGGCAAAACAATTTTCAGACTCCACAGCCCTGATTTGGAAGGGAAGAAAATTTTTAAATGGCAGTAGATTTCCATTCTTAGGTAGGATTTTCAGCAAAACATGAGGAACATACGTGGTAAAGGTAGTCCTACAGGGGGGGGGGGTGAAGTGTTAAGAGACTTTGCTATACTAGATCCAGCATAGAGAAATGGGGTGACCAGTTCCCTTCCGCACTGCCTTTTCCTTCCCTAGCTCAAGAAAAGAGTCACATACGCATTTACAGCTGGGTAGACTGGAGCATGATGCCACCGTGTTTTGAACCCGGCACCTTTGCCACAACTGGCCAGTGCTGTAACCACTCTGCCAGTCAGACACTCACGAGGAATATAGGATATAATGACTAGAAATTCCTAATGCTAGACCTGCTTTTATATTCATTATCCCTGGTTTGAAAAATCAAAACAAACATTTTCACACAAAATTAGTATTGCGCAGTTGTGGAGCCAAGACTGTTCTTCTGTATGTGAAGCATAGGCACCTACAAATCATGAAAGATTGTTAAAATATTTTTTGGTGAGGATGAATGAACTATTTAGCCAAGCAGTTTGGTGAACGGTTGTGTGTTACGCATCTGAAAAACTCGGTAGTAAATATTTCATTTCTGGCTAAATTTCTGCATGATTGATGAATGATCCCTTTACAGAGTTTATACGTATATTTCTGGACCTGTATTAAGCACGTGAACTATATTAATTTATGGTCAAGGAATTTAAGTCTTTTATAGATGTATATTGTACACATTTAAGAGTATGGGCTGTACCAGGAGAAAAACTGCTGGCTAGCCCTTCCTCATGGCAAAGCAATGTGAAAGATAAATATGTTATACTGTACATGTTTACTGCCCTTGCCATCTACATCTCCTTTTACCGTTTGATTGTACAGATGTTGATGTCTGTTAATTAAGTCAGCTTATGACAGTGAAGCTGAAGTGTATAGAAACTGAGGTGTGTGAACTGTGTCATCTTATTATATAAACAACTGAATTCTGTGAACTGAATAACTTTTGAGAAGTTGAACTATGTCATCTAATGACAGAGAAACAGCACTGTGTCATCTAATGGTATAGAAACAGATCTGTATCTTCTAATGGTATAGAAACAGAAGTGTGTCATCTTATGGTATAAAAACAGAAGCGTGTAAGAAATTTCATTTATTGGTACAGAAAGGGAAGTGCGTAACTTCTATCATTTACTGGTAGAATAATCAAAGTGAGTGTAAACCATGCCATCTAACGGTTGAATAATCAAAGTGAGTGTAAACTATGCCATCTAACGGTAGAATAACTGAAGTGTGTAAACTGTGTCATCTAATGGTAAAGAAAGTGAAACTTGTAAACTATGTCATTTAGCCGTAGAGACATTGAAGTGTGTAGCCATACTGGGAGTATAATTGAAGTGTGTAAACTATGACATTTAATGGTAAAGAAAGTGAAATATGTAAACTGTATCATCTAATGGTAGAAAAAATACACAGATTTTTAATATCCTTACTGTAAAGAACAGTGTAGCAAAAATAGTCACAGAAGTGATCATTGTTTTGCTGAATCTTGTCAGATAATGACATTATATATATACACATTCATCGCATGAAATATTGAAATCGGACTGATTTATTTAAGACTGCATTCTTTCTTATGTGAAATTATTTAAGATTACATTCTTGCTTATGTGAAGAGCTTTTGTATCAAAGGTGGCTATACTGGTAGCCATTGTGTTTTTTGTGTATTGAATGTTTATCTGTTTCTCCCACCGCACTGGGCGGGCCTGACAACCCCGTCATGTAAAACAGCCACAGAAACCTCTGCTGCAAGAGCATGTGACTGCTTAGTGCCAGCCGCTATGCTCCATAGGGAGCATAAACAAAGAACGATGATGATGGTATTCAATATCTACTTATTTAATTCAATGGAAATTTGTGTGTGATGAATGTGCTGCACCATTTAGTTTGGTTTTAAGGTCCATCTTCATTGCACATGGACAACTCCATCAGTGCTCCAATCTCCTCCCTTAGATCATATAATGGGGATCTCATCACAGTGCACGAACTCTGTAGACCCGGTGAGAATCTCGATGTGAGTATTCAGGAATCACACTTACTGTAAATATTTTTGTGGTGGGCAGGTTTTCCAATTTTTTAATGTTCCCTGTGCAGCCGCCGTACGTCCTACTCTTTACAATTTCCAACCTGCCATGGATTTTTAATGTGCGCAACTTGCACACGGGACCTCCTATTTTTTTCACTCTTGGCATCCGATCTAACTACCCAGGATATCATGAGAGAGTATGACATCATTTGGAACCACTGGTTGTGAAAAAATTCCCATCAATTATATTCCTTGTACTGGGAACAAACCCGGTACCTTTAGAATTAGAGGCGGACGCCATACCTCTTAGCCTCTCCGACCATCATTGCTTTATATGAAGTGAATGTCATTATATTTATTGTCATTATATTAAGGAAAAGGATCCCGTTACACGCCCATTTGAGGCATATTGGGAATTAGGCCCATATTTTCTTGACCATCGGCACACTAGGGGTGATGTGGTCAGCATCACGCCGGCCGCCTTAACCTTCCTAGAGTTGCTCTGGTACCCAATTCATGAGGCTGGGTCAACCCTAGATCTTCTTTGCGGTCTAAAAAAATCCCACCCCAACTGGTGGTTTGAATCATGGACCACCGAGCTAGGAAGCCAGTCCTCTAGCCACTGCACTATTGCAGTGATTCTTTTTAATCCTATTATTATTTCATTTAAGTTAACCACTTTTTTCTGCATTGTTCTTGCATATTCTGTCCCTGACAAAGACACTTTGGTCATAATGTTGACAGCTGTACCTGGGCCCACGTGAAACTTGTCTTTTGTTTATTTCTGTGTGGTTATCATCAGTCATATTCCATTATCATTATTTTAAGGTAAATAGCTGATACTGCCGTAGGGAAGTGAAGTGTTAGAGACTTAACTGTACTAGGTCCACCATCGAGAGGTGGGGGAGGTGACCAGTTCCCTTCCTTGCTGCTTTTGCCTCCCTTAACTCAAGAGCAGAGTCAGGTACCAATTTACAGGTGGGTAGTCTGGAGCATGATGCCACCATGTTTTGAACCTAGCACCTTTGCCATGTGAGACCAGCACTGACAGTGGTTAGTCAGTCGAACACTCATCATTATTTTACCTAACATTAATGCTTATTTTTTTAAAAATGTTATCACTTTTGTTCATTAACTTTATTTTACGTGAAGTGAAGTGTATTACTCTGTAATGTCTTTTTTAAAATAAGTAATTCCCTCCGTTCCCCCATGGAGTTCTTGGGGTTCTCTGAGGATACACAGAAAGAATAGCGATACTGCTCCCTCAGGTACAAGACGACTAATATGAGGTTGTGAGTGGGGCTGGTCAACCTCATCATGGGAAAGAATTTGCCAGAGAAACCACTGCTGCAAGAGCATGATGCAGGCTTCCTGTGCGAGGAAAGGCTGAAGTGCTGATCTATGCTTCATAGGGAGAAAAAATTGGTGGAAATGATGATGATAATATTTAACACCTACTTCCTTAATTCAAAGGAAAGTTGTGTGTGATGTGTCTTCTTCTTTGATCCTTAGCCAC
This sequence comes from Oreohelix idahoensis, assembly GCA_024509875.1. Classification (NCBI taxonomy): domain Eukaryota; kingdom Metazoa; phylum Mollusca; class Gastropoda; order Stylommatophora; family Oreohelicidae; genus Oreohelix; species Oreohelix idahoensis. The sequence continues at coordinate 54,054 of JAMPIV010021490.1, forward strand.
CGACTGTCAAAGCGGTCAGTGGCCATTATGCCTGGTGGCGTCTTGTAGGGCAGCAACAAACTGCTTACACTTTGCTCAGTCGGCAGTTATCCTTCTTGCTGTGCCCCCGCTCTGGTTCATTCTTAGCATTTCAGCTTCCACAATTCTCCACCAAGTTGTTTTTGGTGCGGCCTGTCTTTCACTTTCCTTCAGGGGTGTGACGAGTGTTTCACCATTATTTTACATTATTTTTCAAATGAAGTTAATTTGTCATTATGTTTATTGTCATGTTTTATTCTGTTATATGTGTGTATTCGCAGTGACATTGCACGTGCAGTGATTTCCATTTTTCATTATTTTACTTAACATTATTTATTTAGTGCTGATTTTTCAAAATTTGTATATCTCTTGGTATTCATTCACTCTATTTTAAGTGAAGTGCATAGCTTTCTAGTCTCTGTTTTGTAATAAGTTTTTCCCAATTGTACCAGTATGCTACAGCCTTGAATCTAATGACACGCTATTTCTGTGGCTTTTCTTTCAGATCAGATTTGGTCATTAAAATTATAACTGGTTTGATTGTCAGTAAATCAGTGAGGATCATTTAGTTGCCACAAATATTTCTACATCTGTGAATATAAAAGTCATGAAAATATGAGGTTTTAATAGAACTGGCAACCCAATCAGGTTAAAATCAATTGCCATAAAAACCACAGGTGTACAATTGGACTGGCTTGATATTTGAGTTGCTTTTTGTATAGGACTTTATTTCTTCTGGTTTCGTTATAGTTCTCAGGGTAGTTAAAGCTACACTTGCATTTTGTATTATTATTTTGTTGTAACTGTTGCTTGCCACAAACTGCTGCTTTGGGACATCATTTTTTTTCAACTCTGCCCGTGACAGCCAAGTTTTCTTCTACTGTTACTACGGTTTATCTTTAGCATGCCAACTTTTCCTTTCCCTCGTAGGTTCCATTCCAGGGGATGCCAGGTTATACTAGTTGGTTGTCTCCTGAGGGAGTGTCATCTCCATTTTATCTCTTTCACCTCTCGCTGCAGAAAATCAAGTTGCCTTTCTTTGGTACTTCAGTAATGTGCTCTTCGCTCTGACTCTTGGGGCAAAGGGGAAGGCCTCTTGCTGCCAAATTTTCTTGAAGAGGTAGGGCAGCATTTTTGCAGTGGGTGAATTATCAACTTTCATTGCTTCCTTTTATTTCATCTAGCTAGTATTGATGTGATCTCTCAATGTATGTCTGTCCTGTCCTATAATCTTTTCTCAGATTCCATCTATGTGAGTCATGCCACTTGCCTTTCATATTTGGTCGCATTGTGTTGTTACTTGTTTCCACATACCATCCTTTTTGTGATTTGTTTTTCTTACATCAAAGCAGTTTTTTTGTGCCCCTGGCATGTTTAACATTTTCTGGGGTTGGGTAATATTGAGCTTTTGAAGTATGAATGCAGATAAATATGTGAATGCGACTTTGATAAATATTTCAACCATTGTAAGCTTGGCCGAGTCTGGGACAAGGGTTATGTCTCTTTCGCATTATTTGTGTGTGTTTTTCTATACCTTTTATAAGTATCTTATAAAGGTTGAAACAAAGTCTTATTAGATTATGTATAGAGCAAGAATGAATGAAATTGTTTGAACATCTGGTCAACGTGAATGATGAACATTTATCATCGTGCCAGCTCATTGGGAAATAGAACATGAGGAAGTCCAAAAGAAGGATGAGTCATAGGTATAGCTAACACTTCCAGGAGTAGAGGAAACGTTATCATACAGCCCATACAACAGCACAACTATCTTATATGTTTTCGTATGGCTGTGAGACATGGAGAACACCAAAAACAACAGTCAAGAAGTTACAGACTTTTATAATGGGTGCTTGCAATGAATAGAAGAATTGAAATGGTATTACCAGGCCACCAGTGGGGGGAACTGATGACAAGAACCAGACAAGTGCCAGTAGAACAAGAGATGAGAAGAAGACGCTGATGTGGATAAGTCACACATTGAGGAAACCTGTTGATAGCACTGTTAGGCAGTCCTGGTTTAGGAATCCCCAGGGGAAGAGTTATATACCGAAAAACATACCGTATATACTCAAGTATAAGTCAGTGTTGCGTGATAAATTCTCGCAACATCGTTTTTTACAATATCTATTTTATAACGCAAGGGAAACCCTACTTTTCTCGGTAATGCATTTGGTTGGTACAGTTAAGTTTGAGCTGTGGTCATTTTGCGCTGGACTGCGCATGACTTGTCTTGCTTGTTGATCGATCGGTTTCCGCCGACGACTAGTGGAGTGAGCGATTTGGAATGGCGAAAGAGATGCCTCGTTGAAGAGGGGATCTCCGCTATTTTTTGTTCTGTCAGGAATGTGAGAGTCCTCTTAATGGATATTTCGTTTATTCGAGATAATACCTCTAGTGTTTCCCACATGTCGGGAGGCGTGATATTTCTGTGTATTTCATGAAAGCAAGGTAAATTGACTTTTTCATTAACTCTATCGATTTTGGGTCGTGAGCGATTTCTGGTTCATAGCCTGTCTTCGAAAGTCGTCGTCACGAGATGTTTTCCCAGCTCACATGTCGCTGTATTGTACTGCATCGGTTGATGCATGTTCCAAGGACCATTACTTGCTACTTTGTTAAATGAACTAGGTTTGGAAAACCTTTATTATCTAGAGGATATTTTTGAGGACATTATTTATACTTCGGCAGACGTGTCTGTCTTGCTGAAGTCAGATTAAGGAGAGTGAACTGATCTCATACATCTGGTTATCTCCTGGCTGTTATAGAAAGGATGGAGTTTTTCACCTGACTACATTTACAGCACTATGAAATATAACATGCATCTGACTCATCATTGTAATGCTGTCTACCGTCTATTGCTGTATTGAATGTTGCTGTGATAATGACTGTTTGATGTGCCTACATATTCGCGTAACCATTTTGTCACTGTGGCGTCCACAATAAATAATGAAGAAAAACGTCAACGGCTGTTTCAAGAATCATTGACTTTATACGTCGTGAGTTTACTGACGTCCTATGTGGATTGCCCTGTTATTTTTGTATGAACATTGTTTTGACTGAACACATCTGCACACTACACAAAACCAGACATGCGGATACCATCCATCATCATATGGCATCACGCATCAGTCAGTCTGACTATAAGGCGACCCCTAGACTATAGGACTTAAAAAAAATTTCCAAAATTAAAGACCTGATTATGTCGAATGAGATGGGAGCCGCGCTGGTGTAATGGCTACGACGTTGTACTGGCGACCAGGTGTTCATGGTTCAAACCCGGCCGTCGGCGTTTGAAGAAATGTTTACGACCGGAAATTTGACTGAATAACCTGAACGGCTCCTGCACATAAATCCTGTGTGGATGGGAAGGAGCGAAGCTCCTGACCGGGTTGGAAGGAAAGTCCACTGACCCCCCAGCCTCGCAATGACATGTCATTGGGCCGAAAGAGCTGGAAAGCTCGAGTGCCGCTGGTTATAGAAATAAAAAAATAAAAAAAATATGTCGAATGAGTTTATATTTTGATAAAAACATTTAATGAGGGCAGCAGTTTGCAGCGGTAAGGGCTGGGAGCAACACTGACCTGTTTCATAAATCTTTTTTTTGGGGAAGACTGAATGACTTGGCATACGTTTTTTTTTTTAAAGCTTATTGCAGAGCAGAAGGTTAAAGGATAAATGAATGAATCTTATCAGTGGAATAATGTTACCGCAGCATGGTCATGGTTTGTTTCATTATAACTTATCATGCGTAGTAAATAATAACTTTGTTATCTTATGTTTGTGTCATCGTTGCTGAAGTTTAAATCACATCTGATGATATAACTGAAGCCGAAATATAAATGTATACTGCAGAATATATGTGACACGGGACCAGTAGAAATATCCATCTTTATATTTTACATGTTGTCATATTTTTTCTCAGAAGAAAGTGTAAGAACAAAAATGCAGCGATTATGAATTTGTATTTGTTTTTTTTTATTAAAGCTTATCTTTTTTCAGCAATAATAGATGTACTTGAAACACAGAGAAAGGGCCTTCATCAGGGCTCATCAAACTAGTGCATCATAGTGAAGGTAGATAAGTAATGCATTTTTGAATGTGTGTTTCGAAAATCATATGTATTACAATTAAAATAGTGCAGTGAGTGTTTATTTTTATGTAAACACCAGAATCCAGTGCTTAAACTCCATCTATTCTCTTCATTTATTCTGTTTTGTTGGTCCTTCTTTCCATTTGTGCCCTTCTAGCATGATGAGAAACAGGTTTTGTTCTAATATTAGAAGCATTTGATTCACTGTCTGAATATTTGAAATCTTGAGTTCAGATGGTAAAATTAACAGGTTTGAGTTATCTCAAGCAGTGAGTTTGAGATGATGTCACCTTCATCGGCACATAACTGATTGTCATTCAAAGAAATTGTATTTATGGAGACACTATCGGAACAATTGCATGACTTTTGTCGAAACACTGTAGGCAAAGATGTATGACTTTGTGGAAATACCACATACACATATGCATGACTTTTTAGATAGTGCTGTTTGACTCTTTTTAAACACTGTAGACACAGATGCACCACTTTTTAGAAACAGCATAAACACAAATGCATTACTTTGTAGGAAGAGATGCAGGATTTTATGAAACACTAGACAAACATGGACGACTTTGAAAACTCTATATACACAGATAGACGGACTTTGTAGAAGCACTGTAGTCACCAGTGTGTGACTTTGTAGACACATGCATTACTTTGTGGAAACACTTTTGACACACACATGCATTACTTTGTGGAAACACTTTTGACACACACACACACATTACTTTGTGGAAACACTGTAGATGCTGCTATACAATCTTTGACACTGAATCTACAAAGAAGGAGAAAGGCCGTATAAGACAAGACATGTACGAAAAATATTCCAATGCCAAAGACGCTGGTGAGCTGCAGCTGGTGACCTATGCCATGACAATAGCTAATAAATAAAGAGTATATGTGCATTTGTAGGTAAAAACTCATATTTTCCTCTATGGAAATTGAATATATATTGAGAGAAGGCCACTCTCCAAACCTCCGATGTCTTGCGGGCAGTGTTAGGATGTGCAAGAACATGGACAGGAAGACTCCACAACTTCCCCACTGAAGACACGCCCACGGCGACCGTTGCCTCAATTGGCTGTGTGTGGTGTACCCGGAAACGGGGCCTCCCAGTACTGAGGCACAGTTAAGTCCCCCATGTCACTTATCAGTGCAGAGTTGAGAGAGATGGCTGAGCATCACAATCCCCCCTGTGTTGCAGCATGATGAGAACCCAGCATTGCACACTGAGCTTGGGGGGATCACTTGGGCACCAGACTTAATACTGGCTCTTGACTGGATGGCCGCATGCAGGAGATTTCTACAGTGGAGGGTTGGCAGGTGGTGGGTATCTGGAAGTGGCTCTGTGCAGGACGTGAGGATTCCTTGGGTGAGCCCAGAACCAGAGCACAGCATTGTGCAAGCTCTGCATAGTTGGAGAGCCCCCTGGATGACGGGGAATGCACAGTGTGCTACCCCACCTATCCCCAACTGCTAACTTAGAACCAGAAGTGGGGTCCTCTGTATGCGTGCCAGGCCAGGATAAAATGCCTGGGAAAGAGACTGGATCTCAGAACTCCCTAACTCAAAGTTGCAGGATGGCAGAAAAGCCATGGGAAAGACAGGGCTATTTTGAAGATAACGCAACCATATTTTCACCATACGAGCTCGGACGCCGCCTCGGTAAACAAGGTCCGCGCAGAGCAGTGACACCCCCAGGCTGCTTGCGAATAGTCTACTACTGGGAACATAAACAGATTAGGGATGAGCCCACTCTCCCGTTGAACAGGTGCTAAAGTCATAGATACTGGGCCAGAAGGCGCACCGGAAACCACAGTATCACGCAACTCGCTTTTTTTTTTTTCTATGGAGAGTACACCGTCAAATAAATCTCGTACTGGTGCTCGCCCTGTGGAGCTCCACCAGGCAGGTGCAGTGCCGGGCTCTGAGCCTCGACAGAGCCCACCCTCAGCTACTGGAGGACCCTCTAGACCGTCTTGTGGAGTCAGCAGACGGCGGAGGAGAACTACTGACCAAAACAAAACAGAAAAAGAGAAACCCAGAGTGCCACTTGTCATGATGCACTGGAATGCAGAGGGAGTGAACAGCAAGCAGGCTGGATACAGCAAAAAGACAGAGCTGGAAAACATCTTGTATGAGAAGCAAGTCAGTGTTTGCTGTATCCAAGAGACTCACTTGAAAGCAGATCAAACCTTTAAAATAAGGGGATATCAATGCTTCAGATCCGACAGAAAAGATAGACGAAAAGGAGGAGTACTTACTCTTGTAAGGAATAACATTCCTGCACACGAAAGGAAAACCTTCATGGATGGAGCAGAATATCAGCTGTTGCAGATAAAGGTAGACAAGATGGAAATAGAACTCCTGAACTATTACTGTCCGAACAACAAACCCCTGAGTCTCAGCTCTATACAGGTACCAGCCACCAACTTTATAGCAGTTGGAGACTTTAATAGCCACTCCCAGAGCTGGGGCTATAACCATCTGGATCACAGAGGTGAAGAGGTTGAAACTTGGCAAGATGATCACTCCCTAATCCTAGTCAATAATGCCACAGATACTCCTACCTTCTACTCCAGAGGATGGCACACAACTTCAACACCAGATCTTGCCTTCTCCACACCAGATATAGCTGGATCTATTAGTAGAGAAGTAGGAGACCAACTAGGGGGAAGCGACCATCGCCCAATCTTTCTTACTGTCCAGAGTGCAACTCTCAGTACAGGCCCAGCCATTACAAGATGGAACTACAAAAAAGCCAACTGGGGTTTATTCAGGCATCAGGTGAACATGCTGCTGTCTACCCTCAAGGTACAGAACAGAGACATTAATGAAGTGGTAAAAGACTTCAACAGATGCATACTACAAGCTGCAAAAGAAACCATTCCCAAAGGATGCCGGCGTAACTACATACCATACTGGTCCAGCACACTCCAAGAACGTCAGGAAGCTATGGACAGGGCTAGAAAGGACGCAGAGTCTCAGCCTTCACTTGAAACTCACAACAAATGGAAAAAGGCTGTAGCAGAGTTTCAGAGAACAAAGCTAGAAGAAAAACGGAAAAGCTGGAGAACTAAAACGGCATCGCTGAACCTTGAGAAAGACGGCAGGAAACTTTGGAGATTAGTCAAGTCTCTAAATGAAGAGCGTTCCTCACCTAGGCAGACTATCACATTGGATGAAGGTGGCAAACTTTTCAGAGGAAAACAAGCTGCAGACTTGTTTGCTAGAAGATACAGTTCAGAAAGCAACTTACCCATTAACATAGATCATCAGAGAGAGATAAGAAAAAGAAATACTGGCAACCATGGGACAGACAGATACTCCTGCCCCAATGAGGGAACCCATCACACTAGGAGAACTACAGAACGCTATTTCCAAGCTTAAGTTTCAAAAGTCACCCGGCCCAGACAAAATCAGCAACGAAATGCTAGTAAATCTGAGCTCAGCAGCAAAGACAAAACTGCTTGAGATATTCAACCACAGCTGGTTGAAAGGAATGGTACCCCAAGTATGGAGAGAAGCCATCACAATACCCATACTAAAGAAAGGGAAATGTAAGACCGAGGCTGCAAGTTACCGGCCAATCAGTCTCACAAGCTGTGTTGGGAAGACTATGGAACGAATAGTCAACCACAGATTGAAATGGTATTTAGAGTCTGAGCAGATCCTGGTGCCGGAACAAGCTGGATTTAGAGAATGCTACAGTATAGAAGACCAAGTTACTTACTTGTCTCAAGCAATAGAAGATGCCTTCCAGGAGAAGAAAAAGGTCCTAACGATCTGGGTCGACTTCAAGCAGGCCTTTGACAAGGTGTGGAAAGATGGCCTCATTGCAAAACTTAGGAGAAGTGGAATCCAAGGCAACATGATGAAATGGATCCAGTCATACTTGCATAACAGGAGAACTAGAGTCACTCTTGACGGTCTGCAGAGCAGAAAAGTGTTGCTCCATCAGGGGGTACCTCAAGGAGGAGTAATTTCCCCAACACTCTTCCTTGTTTACATCAATGACCTGGTGAAAGATCTCCCTGCAGGAGTTAAAGCTGCCTTATATGCAGATGACCTAGTACTCTGGTGCGCTGATGAAAATGTCACCACAGCAAATTATAGAATGCAGCGGGCAGCAGACATGCTAGTGTCATGGGCAGAGAAATGGCTTATCACAATAAACACAGACAAAACCTCCACAACACTGTTCTCCCTCGCCCCCAAGGACAAATCAGCTAACATACACCTAGGGACAACCGTGATCAAGGAAGAAAGCTACCCCACCTATCTTGGGGTGACATTTGACCAAAGGCTTACATGGAATAAGCATATTGAAAATGCAGAAGGAAAGGCCCGAAGACGACTAGGCATACTCAGAAAATTAGCAGGTACCAACTGGGGAGCAAATGAACGAAATCTAAAGAAGATTTATAATGGAGTAATAAGACCACACTTAGAGTTTAGCTCAGCAGCATGGTCATCAGCTGCTAACTCGCATCTGCAGTCTTTGGACAAGGTGCAAAATCAAGCTCTCAGGCTCATTACAGGAGCCATGAAAACTACACCAATAACAGAGATGCAGAAGGTTGCTGGATTACAGACATTGTCCCATAGAAGAGACACAAAAACCATGATCCAGATGGAAAAGTACAACAGTATGCCAATGCACCCAATGAAGGCAAGACTAGATGATCTGGCATTGGGACGTCTAAAGCATAGCAGCTTTGTGCATCGGGGGAAAAGACTTATAAGACAGCATCAAGAAGACCTATCCATGAAGACAACACCACTGAAGCCCACCCTATACCCTGTACCATGGGAGCAGGCCAGCAGTGCCCTCCAAATTAATACATCAGTCAGTGGTCTCACAAGTGGATGTGAGTATAATGATCTGCAAAAACGAACTGCTACATTGAGTATGATCCAAGAAAGCTATCCCGATCAATCATGGATACATGCCTATACAGATGGATCAGCAACTAATGCTGTTAGGAATGGAGGTGCCGGTATCTTTATCTCATATCCTGACAACAACTATGAGACTAGGCACATTCCCACTGGTAAATTCTGTTCCAACTATACAGCTGAGGTTCAAGCTCTAGAGCAAGCTGCAAATATGATTTATAACACCAACTCTGACTGCCACCAGGTAGTCATCCTCACAGATGCACTGTCTGTCCTGCAAGCTCTCAAGGGTGGTAAACTCCCGCATCTGAGAAATGAACTAAACAAGGTAGCTGCCAAAAAGAGAACCATACTTCAGTGGGTACCATCTCATTGTGGTGTACCCGGAAATGAAAAGGCAGATAAACTTGCAAAAAAGGGAGGAGAATGTGAACAAGAAGATAATGAAGTCACATACTTTGAGAAAAAGAGAGCTATCCAGACTATCAGAAGAGAACAGAACCAACCCAAAGACGACTATCACACTCTCGACCGGCAGGGACAGATAACTATTTTTCAACTCAGGACAGGGCATAACAAACTGAATAAACACATGCACAAGCTACGATTGTCTGCTTCACCACTGTGCACATGTGGATTAAACGAACAAACTGCTGAGCATTTTCTACAGGACTGTCCTCTGTATGACCAGTTAAGAAAGATATACTGGCCCAATGACTCAACACTAAACTCAAAGCTATATGGAGTTAAAGAGGAACTTCAAACAACAGTCGAATTCATCATGAGAACTCGTCTGACGGTGTAATCATCAAAGATGCGATCGCAAGAAGAAGAAGAAGAATATATATTGGTAAGTGATATGGAGTCAAAATCCACATATTTCTTATTACCTAAGTGAAACATTCTGTAATGAACAATGAAAAACAATGCCGCCACCTTTTCGGAGAAAATACGGATTGAACCATGAAAACTAAATTGAGTACCCATTGCGAGAGCATGTAGGCCGTGCCAATTTTTTTATGGTGCATTGACCGTTGACTAAAAGTCATAAGTTTGACTACAAAGATCCAATGAAGTTGAAGTGGAATTGAAAGGAACGAACTGACCACGTGAGAATTGATGCACATCATCAGGACATGCAGCAGAAAGAGCACAACATAATGTTTTCCTCATCACGTTTTGGAGGGTTCCTTGCTCTAAAAAATAATAAGGCTCACCTGAACTGAATGATATTCATTCTGGGATTTTATTTCTGAAGGTGCATATTGAATGAACGGTTTTGCTATATTTTAAGTGTATTGTGATTTAGGGAGTGCTTCTAAAACATAGAGCGTCCGATTGACAAGAGTGGTTAGAGCGCTGGTCTCTCGCGGCAAAGATACCAAGTTCAAATCACTGTACCAACACGCTGCAGTCTACCCAACTGTAAATGGGTACCTGACTCTTTGAGTCAGGGACGGAAAAGGCAGCGAGGAAGGGAACTGGTCACCCCACCTCTCGAAGTTGGACCTAGTGTGGTGAAGTCTGTAACACTTCACTCCCCTACGGCAGTATCTGCAATGGGACAACCTTTACCTTTTCTAAAACATAACTCTCTGCACTAGAATGTATGTTCTAAACCTGAATTTGAGTGTTTATGGCAGTGTTTCTCAACCTTTTTGTGTTCACTGCACACTTTTTAATTTTTTAAACTTTTGCGGCACACCTATCTGACCCTGCGCCAGAATAAACAATTACAGTTATAAATACTAAATTAAATACACTAATTTGTGGGTACTTTAGAATAAAGAGAACTCTCAATTTGATTTTCTTTTAATTGTTTAAAATAATTTTGAAGTATATCTATTCTTGTTCAAAGCAGTTAATAGCTCCAATTTTATTAATGAATAAATTCAAGCTGTAAGATCAGTTTTATATTACATGATCACTAAAAATATACTTCATGTGGTAAATGTACAACATTTTTGCGGCACACTTTGATAGGCACGGCGGCACACCGCTTGAGAAACACTGGTGTATGGAGAACTGAAGCCAGCATTAAATTTGTGGTCTGAAGCTAAATTGGATGTATGTCTTAATTCATAAATTGATGCTTGCATTGAATAGAAGGATTGAAGTGATGTGACAAGATCACTGATGTACTGATGACAAGAGCAAGACAGGGGCCATTGACATGACACAAGATGAGTGGACATTGGAGATGGAAATGACACACATGGAGGAAACTGTTGATAGCATTACCAGTCAGTCCTTATTCTGGAATCCCCATGGTAATAGAGGTAGTGGAAGACCAAAGAACACATGGAGAAGAGAACAAGACAGACGTGAAGGGTAATGAAGAAGATATGAAATGATCTTGAGCTGATAGCACAAAAGTTTCTTGAAGGTCGATGCTCCTTGGGAAGTTAAAATGTGGTGAATGAATGGTAGCATTATCATTATGAATTAGAGAATCTAAAGTGTTTTAATAGAACGTGTGTTATGAAAAAAATTTGTATTCAAGGCATGTATCTTATAATGTTGTTAGCCGCTTTTATCCTGTTTTTGTGAACCAAAATACTGTCTTGCCTCTTATGTGACTGTCTACATCGGCACAAGCATATCACAGCGTACAGTACAACCCCTATGTTTTCATCATTGATAGATGCATACAAATTGCACTGAAAGTAAGAAACAAACTAAGCAAATGAAATAAGTTCATCTGTTTTTGAGCAAGATGTATTCCCTGTGATCTCTATACCCTTTTCATCATTTTTGGTGGGTTTTTTTCTGTCATATTTAATTCAAATTGATTTGTTAGATCTTTTTATTTTTTTAAAATTTATTTTGCATTCTATTCCTGATGAAGATCTTTTGGTTGTAATATAGACTGTTTTTCTTCTTGTGCTTATGTGAAACTATGCGTATTTACTATTTGTTTTCATGTCACATGCTGTTGTTATAAAACTTTTAATGCAGCTCTCATTACAGTATGTTCTTTTATGACTGTATGTTTAATGTTGTCTGGAAGAAAATGAACGTACATTTACTATGAGCCATCTTTGTATAAATTGTGCAGGTAGGCTTGCTTGGAAGTGATAAATAAATCTGAAATTTATTTTATTATTTGAATAAAAAAAATAGTTCTGTGGTTGTTTTGGTTGAGTGTGAAGTTTTAACAAAAAAGTGAAGTTGGTTGTTTGTGGGGTTGGGGGCCAGAGTGGCTAAGAGGTATGTCATCTGCCTTAATGTCTAGAGGTACCGGGTTCGAATCCTAGTTGAAGGAATATAATTCATGGAAATTTTGTTCAGAACAAGTGGTCCTAATGATGTCATACTCCCCCTGGTCTCCTGGGTAGTGAGATCGGATGCCTAGCCTTCTCGGATAAAGGCGGAAAAAAGGAGGTCCTGTGTGCAGGTTGCGCACGTTAAAAATCCCACATCAGTTGGAAATCGTAAAATTTAAAAATTAGAAATCTACCCACCACAAAAATATTTATAGAAAGTGTGATGCCTATATATACACATATTGGGATTCTCGCCGGTGCTGCGGAGTTTGTGCACTGTGCTGAGGTCCTCCTTGAATAACCTACGAGAGGAGATCCGAGCACTGATGGAGTTTTCCATGTGTGTAACGGCTGTTGTTTGTTGTGGGTCTATTAATTTTAGTACATCGTACTGAAAACACGAATGCATAAGGCACGGCTGTTTGTGGCCTATACCAGATCGCTCTTTTAGTTTCGGTGACCGGAATTCTGACACCGGGTATACAATTTTGTGTGCACCGTAAAAGACTATTTAAGTTTTTGGCGGGGAAAATCAGCTGATGTGTGAGTAAAATCAGTAAAATATAAATCATTACACACTCGTTCTGGATAAACACAGCGCTAAAATTCTTTTGTGTACTATAACTTTGTTCTGTGTTCTATTTTTGATTGCATTTTTATTTGTTTGAAATTAGTTTTGACGGAGTTACAGACTTTTGAAAACAGCGTCATCATTTAAGGAAATTCATAAAATAAGTAATCTTTTTATTAATTTAATATCTAAAAATCGGCCCATTCGTTTGAGTTTATAATTATAAAGACTTCTCGAAGGTAAGCTAAAGATTATTTCCACATACTTTTTTTTTTGGTTTCATATCTTGAGAATGTGTGGTAGTCAGTTTTGTGAGTGTGGCATTACAAGAACAAGCATATTGTCACCAGATTTTATAGCATTTAAATCCCTTTAAACGCATTCCTGATACCCACAAATCTTAAATAAGGTAGTAAAAAAAATAACTTTTTGTAAAGCACCATCTGTTTTTGCATTTTCATTCATTTATAATGATATTTAGCTACGTATATAAGCGTCAGAAAACATGTAAAGCTATAGATAGATTACTTCCACATAATTTGATCTATCTTTCAAGTCTTGTTAATCTTCTATTTATAATATGAATTTTTTTTTTAATTGTGTGTGAGATAAGGACTGTTCCATTGGTGTTCTTTGGTAGACAATCCTGTGCACACGACGGCTGCAAGCGAATTCTAAGTAACTGTTTGTATATCTTCTTTCATTCAAAGTTACAATGCAGGTAGTAAATTTAGAGAAACCAAATTCTAAATCTAATACCATCCTTTTATCAATGGCTAGAGTCAGAGATACATATGATAATTTAGAAATATTTATGAATGGCATGAAAGCTCAGATAGAGTCACTAAAATATTTAGAGTGGGATGGTTGTTTTCTTATTCGGGGATTATTTCCTTGTTTTGCTGGAGACACCACAGACATGGGTATATTCCTTGAGCTCCAGACAAACCAAACATTTTCATCAAAGACATCCAGAGAGCATACAACTTGCAAACCAAGAAGTTTGGCCATGTTGATAAGAGATTACAATAGATATATGAAATATGGAAATAAAAGGCAAGTGGCACATTACCATAATTGTTTACACAAACCAATGTTAGAGATTGAAATTGAAAATGTAGCTCCTCCTTACCTTCATATTTTATTAGGCATTGTTTTGAAACACCACAGACTTCTAGAACAGGTAGCTGATACAATAGACGCAAAGATATTTGAGAATTCGCAAGAGATACATGCAAACATTAGTACTTTTAAGAACTTGAAGAGATTTAGTAGGAACTGGAAATAGGCAGAAGAATTAGGAGCTAAAATTGAATTTTTCAGGTAGGTATTGAACTTTGTGAGGATAAGGAGGAGACAGATAATTTTAAAGTTAGACTTGAAAATGCACAAGATGCGCTGGCCAAACTTCAGTTTCAAGATCTGTTTACTAGGTCTGGTCCAGTTTGCTCACACATGGACAAGGTACTAGCCAAACACAAAATCATACAACAGGCTTATAATAGCAGAGCATTTATAGGGAATCACTGCCACAGATATCTCACACAAAAAGTTTATAAAGATCTTACAAGAGCAATCATTACACAAACACTGAAAATTACAGACAAACAAGATATAACTAACATAGCTTTTATTGCCCAAGAACAATTCAACTCACTGAAAGAAGCATTTGAGAAAGTACACAACAAAATATCACACAGTAAACCAATTAGTAAAGAATCAATAACAGCATCGATAGAGACTTATATGTCTTTGTTCAGAAAGCTATTCCCTAGTAAGACAATTCATAAACAGCACATATTAGAAAAACATTGCGCAGACTGGATCAGAACTCATGATGTATGATTGAGATAATTGTTAGCTATCATGTTCTGGGGACAATTGGGTGTGTTATTTTAAGGTTATAAATGTGGACATGCAATTTAAACTTTCAATAATTAATGTTTTACGCATGAAACCAAAACAAAACTTTGATATCCATTTTCTGCAGGTTTTCTACTTTTGATTTCTGTAATTTGTTATGCATGTTGATTGTGACCGTTTTTAGTGTAAATTTAATTAGAAACAAACCATAACAAAATGTAAAAAAAAAAAACGTAAATTTTACACTATTTCAGACTATTATATCTTCTGTTCTAATTGTGATAAAATGTTTGTTCTTGTTCTAAAATTTACTCTAACATTTCTAGTCTAGCTTTACGCAAAATTAAAGCCGGTATTTATAATAATAAAGTAGCATAAAAGCAATTCAAACATGTTTTGGGGACAATTGGGTGTGTTTTTTTTAAGGTAATAAATGTGGACTTGCAATTTAAACTTTCAATAATTAATGTTTGACGCATGAAACCAAAACAAATCTTTGATATCCATTTTCTGCATGTTTTCTACTTTTGATTTCTGTAATTTGTTATGCATGTTGATTGTGACCGATTGAGTGAAAATTGCATTGTAACAACCATAACAAAATATAAAAAAAACGTAAATTTTACACTATTTCAGACTATTATATCTTCTGTTCTAATTGTGATAAAATGTTTGTTCTTGTTCTAAAATTTACTCTAACATTTCTAGTCTAGCTTTACGCAAAATTAAAGCCAGTATTTATAATAAAAAAGTAGCCTAAAAGCATTAATTAAGCCCTATCAAAAGTAAACATCGCCACATGTTTTTCCCATTAGGAAGCTGACCACGTGACCTCTGTCAAGTGGGCTATAAATAGCGCGGTCGGGGAAAAAGGGGAAATAACTAAAAGATCGCTCGCAAACAGCCGTGAAGGGCATTGTCGCCACAGGACATGAAAACTGGCAGAAGAACATAAGTCGCCTGGTAATGGGTCGAGGATACACGCCGTACAATATTTAGTTCTTCACAAAATTCAGGCAATGGCAAAAATTGGAGAATCTTGAACATCTGTCTCCTCAAATAAATGCATGGTCAGTCCATAAGTATGTAAGCATGCATGGTGATGTATCATAAATATTCGTCTCGTCTATTCAGTTCTGGCCGTTGTACTAGTAGGTGCGTGTCAACCTCGGACACCCAAGGAATGCGAACCCGAAACGTGAATTTATATTTCTTGAATAAAATACTTCTCTGTAAGGTGCCGAACTTCTTCATAAGTTCGGGACCATTTTAACGATCGTTGAAAAACAAGTGGCGGCCTTCAAAAATATATTAATGCCACATAAAGGTACCAAATTCCTCCACAACTCCGGGAGCTCGAAAAATACGCCTTGCTTGGACGAATGAAGTATACGGAAGGTTCAGAATATTATCCGTTAGAATAAATTAGCGCCACCTCATTACGTCATTGACAACCGGTGACGTATCAAAGTATAAGGCGTTCAATCCAAGTTAAAGATCGTGCAAAACATGCATTACCACAAATAGACATATCTCCTCAAATAACAATGGCTATATGCCTGCGTGTGGCAGTAGCCTATACCATGACATATTAACTTTATTCCTTAACAATGTGCAATGAAGATAGCCCTTAAAACCAAACCAAACATTTGTGGGGTTTTATTGAGTGGGTTATTTATAAATGGAATCTAATATCGTAAGTCTTTATTAATTTAATATCTATCTCAAATTTTGATCCCCTTGTGTTTTTTTTTTTTCTTCTTTTTAATAAGAGTGGGGACACTGAATATGCTTATAGGAGAGATACTGAGGACAATTAATGATCGCTTGTTAGAGAATGACACTACAATCGATAGCTCCGCCTAGGCTGGTCCCAAGCTCGGCTGAAAAAGTGAACAGGGCGTTATGCATGGAGGCCGTAAGGAGGCGGCCCCTCCACTTTGCAAAGGCCCAACAGGCCAATCGCCTGTTTGCCTTAAAACCTGATTAATAGAAACGACAGAGAGAAAACCGGACTGATCTTAACGGCAACGAACTGGCACGAATTACGGACGGTGATTTATGGAACATAAGGAGTTTTAACGGAAAAGAAGAGGAGATGTGGAAAGCAAAATTAGAAATCCTGCCTCAAACCCCAAGTATCAGGGCTTAGTGCTACAAAAGTGAGAAACATAGAAAATCGACCTGATGACCTGAAAACCCCCTGGCTTAAATTCAAGGACATCATAAAGACAGCTGTAGCAGATGCATGTGGTGAAATCCAGCTTGGGAAAAAGGGAAAGAGGACACCTCGGTGGACAGAAGAAGTTAAAGAGAAAAGAAAAAGGCATGGGAACAATACTTAGAAGCTAATAACACAGCAGGAGAAACAGACATATAGAGAATACGTGATAAGCAGAGCAGAAGCAAAGAACAAGATTCTAGCAGTAAAACAGAAATCCTAGGAAGAATTTGGAGAAAAGCTAGGAAAAAAAAACTGACAGGGTTCTACAAGACCCTAAAGAACACGAGGAAGGAAAAACAGTTCCTTCTTAAATTCATAAAGAACATGCAAGACAAATTGCTTACTGCCCCAAAGGAGTAATGAAAAGAATATTTCTCTTCTTCCTCTTCCTCGTTCGCCCTGAAAAGGACGGTGGTTGCGTTATGTCTGTTTATGCCTAAGCTGTGATATCTGCACCTTTCGGTCGACACATCCGACTTCTGCACGGCATTTTTTGGGACCGGGTTTGCCTTCCCTCTTCGATCCGTACTCGCTCAGCCAGACTGCACTGCTGCAGACTGTTTCCAGGACCACCACGCGTGGAGGTGGAGTACGGTTTTGACCAGCTCTGGTTCGCTGATCCTGATGCAAGCAGTCAAGCTATGGGTCGCTGACTGCATTCACTATTGCTGCATCTTTGGGTCCCGAATATTTCTCAGAGCTCATTGGTGGTGAAAAAGGTCAAACCTCAGAAAATGGTAAGCACAGAAGAGGACACCGATGGTGATGGAAGAACTGAAGGCAGCACTGGAGAAAATCAAGATGGACAAAACAGAAGGACATGATGGTATAACACCAGAAATGGTTAAGGTGCATGGGAGCAGCAGGCGACCTATGACTCCCCAGGGTCCTATAGGCAGCCTGGTGCCACAAGACCACTCCAAAGGATTGGGAGATTGCCATCATAACACCCATATTTTTTTTTTAAATGTGACAACCAACAATATCAGAATCATAACGGCACAGTTGTTCTCAGTGTCCCTGGTAAAATTTACTCTAGAATTCTGGAGCAGAGTCAGACGCCAAGCTGAGCCACAAATGGATGAGGTCCAATGTGGCTTCCGAATAAAAACCAAAATACTCAGGACCTTATCTTCACACTCAGACAGATGAGTGAAAAGGCCCTTGAGTATAAAGGTGAAATACATCTTTGTTTCTATGATCTGGAGAAGGCGTTTGGCAAGGTCCCCTGAAGCAAACTTTGGGACTGCTTGGCAAAGAAAAACATGCCAGCATCACTGATCCATGCTATACCGTGCTTCTACAAGAGTTGCAGAAATTATGTGAAGACTGCAAACCATTAGCCAGAAGAGTTAAGAACCACCACTGGTGTAAGACAGAGTGATATTCTGTCACAATTTCTTTTCATACCCCTCATGGACGATGTCATCAAAGCATGTAAGGAGAGGACAAGAACGTAGTCAGTAGTGTGCTGGGAGATGAAACAGGTTTGTATTTCAGAGCTGGCATTTGTCGATGATTGTAGCGATTCACCTTCTGACTGAAGCATTAATACAGTATTTGAGTTAGATGTTGAAGGTGTACTTCGGTGAGGTCCCTTCTATAACAGACATATATTTATGTAGTTATGATATGGTATCCACATATGCCGGTAACAGTTTTACATTCAGCCTTGCTTGCACAAACCTGCTTTTCAACATTAAAGAAGTTACGAAGGCCAGGCTGGACGATAAGACGACATCAATTTATTCATGGAACAAGCTCCAGTAAAATCATCCAATAAAGATATAAGACAATGGCATAACCTAGCCAGTCTTGAGCGTCGCAATACAGTATGCTAATAACAAGATGTCCTGGACATGTAGGTTGCATAATTTATTTAACAAAGTGCCCACTCACGTACATCATAATACAGCATACACATCTCTCAATATAAATCGTTAGTATCGACCCAACGCAGCATGTGGGCGACCTCAATGTTGGAACACTTTAAGACTAGAATTAACACATTCTAGGAGCTGGACAAATATGCGTCCGTCCACATTGAAGAACACAGAAGAAAGGCCTCGAAGGCTACTTGACTTTTGCCAAGCTGAGACCGGTTTGACCTGCTAAAACTGTACCAAAAGTCAGTGACGTACTTCCAGGTAACCCGTGGATACGTAAATCAACAAACATGGTATCCTCAATCGATACCTAAATAATAAAGACCGATATGTTACGAGTTTTAATCATAACAATGATGTTGCCCTGATTGCTAAATCAGGGACACTTCTTCAATACAACCGGCAAGTCGGAAAGGAAAAGCTGCAGAAAGAGGTATGATCATCAGCAGCTCCAAAACAAAAACCATGGTAATATCGCAAGAGGGAAGGAGGCATCAGATTACACTGGTAGAACAGGTCCTGGAACAGATCAATCACTTTAAATACATTGGAGCTGTCATAGACTGGAAGGGAGTATCATGATTTGGTTGAAATATCTGACACTTTGGTCTGAGTGGTCTGCCCTGTTTTGGTTTCTATTTCTTGTCTACGCCCATTTTTCTGACATTGTTCTTAATAGCTTAATTCTGTCGTTCCGCCAATTTCACATGGGCTAGGCTAAGTTCACCCCTTTGCACGAGGAGTAGCGGAATGTCTGCCAAAGGTAATTTATTTAGCGATTCTTGGTGAGCGGCAAGTTTCAGTTTTCTTTGAGTTACAGAGTACATGTGAGCACGGGGAAATCCTCTGCCCTTTTATGTTAGTCCGTCCTCAGGTTTCATCCCGAACGCAGGTCGCTCGTAGAACGGGGAAAGCGTTGCTAATATTACGTCGTTTCCCGTCTCTCGAGGCGGCCGGGGAAGCTTTCCCGTTTGGTCTTACGTCTGTTTTGTTTCATCTTGAGCGGGCTGAATACATACGCTGCACATCTTAGACTTTTCTTGCTATTTAAAGCCTGATGTCTATATACTCAGTACCATTTGTCTCTAAGAGGATCTTTGCCGCCTAGTGAAGTGTTATTCAGGTGAAAGCTAATAACAGTTGTAATGTGGACTGATTCCTTGCTTGAGCTTGGTCAGCCTGTTATTGTGCTCTCTTGTTGGGAACCAAGCAACCCTCCAGAAATATAATTGACACTTGTAATAATGTGCCCATTTGAGGTTTATCACTACTGCCCTTGCATTACCAACCAGCAATTAATACTCAGATCTCACGGCAGACCAATCGTTATGTCATTTGTTCAGCCTACCAGGTGGTCATTGTGGAATATTTACCCACTGCCTATCGCTGTCGTAGACTTTAGATAGGCATTTAAGATATATTTTGGTCCCGTCTGAATAGAACTGAAAAAGGTGGTGCTCCGTGAGAGGTAAGGTAAAGAAATAGATTTCACGAGTGAAATGGTGAAAGGTAGAGTCTGTCCCTGGATTGAGAAGATACTCTAGTCCAGCCTATCTCTACAACAGAAATTTGTTGATCAGATAGTATATATCTCTCTATATATTAATATATATATCAACCACTCACATACACACACACACACAGATAAGTGACGACAATTAGACGCACAAACGTGAAACTATATTTATGGAATAGGGATATTGGGACGAGCTGACCGACTGTGATGAAATCACTCTGTCTTACCCCTCCCATCTCAAATTTCACCCCTTCCTAATTTTAGATTAACGCCTTTTCTAGAAATGAAAAAGAAGAAAAATATATCTTACAATAAAAGTTGGCAATGTGTGACGCCGTCTTTGCTAACATATTTGAAAAAAAAGCGGTACCAATCCCCTAAAACTACACGTACCCCACCCGTCCCATTAATTACGAAAGCGATAGCCTTTTGCAAAAACACTGCAAACACTAGATGCAGATGTTCAAGTATAAACACAGAGCGTTGCAGTCACTGTGGTATAAACACACACACACACTGCGGACACATTTTATGTCGGCGATTTTTTTCTGATGAAATACTAACAAGCGGGTAAAATCTAACATGTAATACAATTGGGTCGTCTTTTCTGGACTGCGAGACGGGGACTAAAGGGGGAGGAAAAGAATAAATCTAGTAGGTACTGCCTCGCGTTGTCCTTTTAAAACTAGGAGTAGGGGAGCGAATGGCGTTTGTCAATTTTAGCAAACAGTCGTTTTGGTATACAATACGAATGACATTGTGGAAGAGAGAATGAACAGTGTTGAAGATAATATCCATCATATTCGTTTAAAATGATTTAGTTGAACCGTAGAAGACTTAGTTCATAAAAATGGTAGTATATTGCTAGAAAAACATAATATATATGAGGAAAAAACATACAAATGTAAATAATGATAAAGACGCAAATAAAACTTAGTTAGAACGGTAGATAATGATGAGCTGAATAAGAAAAACTCTCTCTCTTTTTAACCTAGCTCCATAAATAACAGAAATATGATAGAAAAATAGAAAAGGAATAGACATGTTGGTAAACGCATAACTGACTCAGGTTTGAAAATCTTCGCCCAAGTCAAATATGTTTTGACTTGAATTCATTGGTTAACCCCCACTAGTATAGGAAAGGGGGGGGGGTAAAAGCTGCAGATTTGAAGACAACGTTTTGATACACACACACAACTTTAGTTAGGATTTTCAAATTGAAGTCAAGTATATTGGACGCGGTGTCCCATTGGTTGATAGAAATAATATTAGCAAAAGAATTCAAGGCTCGTGGCCATTCAAACTAAATTTGTCTACACACAGTAGCGATGAGAGCAGACTGTTGCTTTTAAATAAAAGAAAGCTTGCGGTCTGGACAGCGGCAAAACTGAAGTGTGCCATTTAATGCCAGTCATCTTTATTTGTGTAAATATTTCATTGATTGCGGTAAGGGAAATATTTTATTGATATTATTATACGTTTGTGGTGTACGACTTAGCCATTTTAGGAGCTTATGACATCCTAGGGAACAATCCATGCCTGAAGCAGTTAACAAACGACATGGAAGCAGATTGTATTTTGATATTTGTTTATTGTCATAATTAAATAGTATTACAAGCCTCAGTGTTCAAGGAACACTTGAAAACATGCCTAGGGTACTTACAACAGTAAATCTTAGGAAAAAAAATGATATATTCCATCTGAATGTATGGAAGTAAATAAAACGTTTAAGTCCAGTGGCGTAACTACCATATGGAAAGAGAATGTAATCAAAGTGTACAATGAGCTCAACTGAATTCGGGGCTGGTGCATTTGTTGCACACGAGGCTGACCCCTGTTACAAGGGTGGTGGTTTGCTCTGAACAATGTTCCATGTGATATGAATAAACAATCATAAATTTCTGGCCATTGTTTTTTCATTGATATGTTAGTTTTGTTTGTTCAGAGATAGTGCATCGTGCCTTCGATGGAAGATTAAGCGAATGCGGGGGTGGAAGATTCCGAACAATAATTGAACCTTGGAATACGATTAATTTGATAAGTCATTTCATTGAGTCCGTACATTTAATTCACAGTTGTACACACAGGATGATCATTTCAATAGGAATAGAGCATAAGTCCATATAAGTCATGCATAAATTAATCAATAACGTAGACTGCTGGTTATGTGTCAATGTCCGTTTAAGGATACAATGCAGTATTGTCGTCAGAACATCACAGCTATATGCACGCGCAGCTAGAATGGCTACCTGCCGACAGTGAGACTGCGAGTCTGAATATTTCATATGAATTTGACGATTATTCGTCTCCTTCTGAGAATTCTAGTTAAATACTAACCTCCATAAATTTCCCTCTCATATAGAGTTCTAGGACTGACCCTGATCCATCAAAAACTGCATATATAAATGGCTATATCATGCCATTGAATTGGAAGGTTAGAAAAACGCAGCTATTCAGCTTGGCGGTCAAGTAACAAAGGGTAGCGTTTCTTAGTTACCGACTGTGTCCTAAACAACGCTATACACGTCATGATCGATCGTGTATGGAGCGTTCAAAAATTGAAACATCTATCGCAATATATTAAATGCCTTAACCTTTTACAATTGCACGTCTGATAACCTTTAGCAGACGGCGTTAATATCATATACCGTAACAATTCCCTGTACACCCGGGAAAAAAAAAATCGATAGATTTTTTTTCAAGATCTATCTGACTTAACAATTTTTCAAAAAAAAAAATTTAACACAATTGTGACATATGGCCGACGATGTTCTGAGTAGAACCGTGTCGCGGTCATGTCAACCAACTATTTGTCATAGTCATCTAACATTAATCACATGATATATCAATTATACATATTATTATATCAACTAAATAAAATGTCCAATGTTAATAGTGAATGATAGAATTAAATGAAAGTAAGGTCTGTCGTATTAGTATGTCATATAGGAATTAATTTGACTAATTAAAATTAAATTAATGAATTAAACTAAGAGATAAATTATTAAGATTCTAATGTAACGCGATGTTATGAGAGAAGAAAAAAACAAAATAAGTGAGAAGAAATAGAAAGAAATTCGAATATAAGTTTAACTTAATTGTGTGTGTTAAGTGTTAGTGAATAATAACTATCTAATTTAACTAACTAAATAATGTATAGGTACATTAAAAAAAATATTAATCTAATACTTGTGTGAGATTTATTTTCTCTTTTCATAATTTCTTCTTTTTATATTTCGTTCTCTTTTTTTTTGTTCTTTCATTTCATTTTTTTCTCACATTTCATTTTATTGATAATAATTCAATTAAGAAGTTAAGTTAACTAATTAATTAGTATAGGATATGATGATCCATCCGTAGTCTTGATCCTGATGAATTCTTTTAGGCAAAAATGTTCAAACGTTTACGTTGGAAAGAAATGTCATTTATCACAGCATCCAAGAATTAAGTGCACATAGGATAATAAGTTCGACTTGTCGTCAGATATTGTTCCATGATTGTTCAACGAATATTCATATATCGTGTATGGAAGTTAGACGAAGTTCCAATGTCGAAATGTATACTTCGATTGTCTTTTAGTTCAATTCTGTGATGCATACAGTGTTTATAAAGTTTAAATTGAAGGCAAGGTTAGTTCCTTTATAGTTGATATGTTTTAGGAATGTTAATGTTGATTATTAGTCGTCAATAGGATTACGTGACAACGCATCCGCAACAATATTTTCAGTGCCAGGATTATGTTCAATGGAAAACTCAAATGGCTGTAGGATGATTGAATATCTGGCGAGTTTCTGGCTTTTGTGATTACATCGACGCAAGGATGCTACAGCACGTTGGTCCGTCTGTATGGTGAAGGGAGCACCAAGCAGGAATTTTTCGAGTTTAGTTATTGCCCATATCACAGATAAAAGTTCCTTGTCGACTGTTGAATACTTTGTTTCTGCAGGCTTTAGCTTTCTTGAAATGTATAAGGTAGGATGTAGAATGCCATCATGGTTCTGGAGCAGGCATGCACCAATGCCGTAGTTACTAGCATCTGTTCGTAAGAAAAATCTTTTGGAAGCATCGGGAAGTCTTAAAATTGGTTCATGCGAGAACAAATTTATAATTTTGTTGAAAGTTTCATTGCATGTACCAGTCCATGTCACCTTCACCGGCATGTCTTTCTTTAACAATGAAGACAATACAGCCGTGATGGATGACAAGTTAGGTATGAATCTACTATAATATTGAACAAGTCCTAACAAACTCCTGACCTGTTTCTTCGTCTGAGGAACTGCTATGTTTAGAATTTTGGAGATTGTACTAGGTAACGTTCGGATATATCCCGATCCAATGATATGTCCCAAAAAGGTTATCTCATTACACGCGATTTGCACCTTTGTAGGTTTAGCAGTTAGATGATAATTCCTTAGAGTGTCGAAAACATATCTAAGTCCCGAAACATGTTCCTCAAACGACGAACTAAACAAGCATATGTCGTCAATATATGTAATAACGTCTGGTCTACCTGACAAAATTTGTCGCATCAGGCGAATGAAGGTAGCTGGCGCATTAACAAGCCCAAAAGGCATCACATTCCACTGGTATAGACCTTGTGGAGTGGAAAATGCGGTGTAGTACTTAGCCTTTTCGGTCAGTGGTATCTGCCAATAACCTTTAGTTAAGTCTATCTTACTAAATATAGTTGCGTTGGATAGACGTGGCAGTAAGTCGTCGATAAGTGGATGTGGTTCGCTGTCAACTATAGTTTTTGCATTTAATTTTCTATAATCAACACATAGTCTGATGTTATTGTCCTTCTTCCGGACAATCACCAATGGAGAAGAGAATGGCGAATTACTAGTCTCAATGATTCCCAGAGACAACATCTGTTCAAGTTCCTTAGTAGTTTTAGCAAGGAAATGTAAAGGAACAGAATAGGGATGTACACGAATAGGTGTATCATCATTGAGAGTAATGTCATGACTGATAGCCGATGTGCGACCCGGGACGTCGGTCAATACATCTGGATAAGATTGTAATAGATTAGCAATCTGTAGACGCTGTTGCGGTGTAACCGTTGAAGAGATGGTTACATCCCGCCAAGATTCAGTAGGTTGAACTACTGGTACCGGTAACGGTAACTGTACCTCAGGAAAAGAAGATTCTTCTTCCTGGATGACAGATAAGTTAGAATAATAACAAGTAGATACCGTGTTGTCATCTAGTTCATGAAAAATTGACTGTAAGTGTTCAGGACGTGTATGAAATTGCTTGAGCATGTTAATATGAAATATCTTTTTGTGTCCCTTGATATCTAAGACGTATAAGAATAAATGCCCAATAAAGAAAAGAAATGATGACTGACTAGAGCTGAGTCATCAAGAAATAAGACAAAAGGGTGAGCGTACACCATTATCTGCGTGGCGCAGAATCAGGTACTAATTGTAACTTTAGATAATGGTGATGAAAATAAACACCATTATCACGCTCGATTACCCAACGAGCGTCTCGATTGTTACGAAATGTAACCATCGCCTGTCTATTCTGCCCATTGCATGATGGCAGAAGACGAACAAACTTAACGTTTGCTGTATAATCAAAAAAATTTCTAAGTGCCTGCCAGGTAGTATCCTGCGGCAGATTTCGCACTAACACTGTGCGAGAATACGCACTTTTCCCAATATATGTAGTATCATTGTCACGAAATAGTGGACAATGATGATATGTATTCTTTGTCAAAGAATTAACCTTCCCTTTCAACACCGACATTGTCTTTCTGTTGGATGTCGTATCATCCTGACTGGACTGAGGATGATACCTATCATCACCAAAGGTATTAAGTTTCCTACATGTCGTAGACATGTCTTTGCTGGGCAAAGTAAAAACTTTTTCATCATAATTATTTGTGTTAACTTTATGTTTCCTTTTAAGTCCAGCATTATTATTTAACCTATTATTCTTCCTCATAATGTTTTTGTCAACGTTGACAACGTCAACAGTTTTATTAGGATCAGTTATATCCTTAGTATGTTGTCCAATAGATCTATCATCTTCATCAATTTCCAGGATAGTACTGAGAGTGAAGTTGGAAACTGCTGTGCCACATGTATTTATGTTGTTGGCACGAAGTGTAGCCATATCAACAACAACGTTAGCGTTGCTAAAAGAATGCAAATTTTTTTTTCTCCCAATCATTAATTTCTTTAGGAGTGCAATCTTTACTGCCGTGTATACGACCAACCATCAGATCAGCTATAGGCTTTTTTAGCATACATACTTTTACGTTCCCTGTGAAAAAAGGTGTGTTAACATGAATAATAGCTGTGGGGTAAAACTCAATAGTTCCCCCAAAAGTCATGCAACGGACATATTCCCCCGTTGCACAGCTGGGATGTACCAGCGACTGTCGTACACCAATCGTTGTGGATCCTGAATCCCTCAGCACTGAGACGATAGATCCATTAACTAATCCCCTGTTAAAAATTAGTAGGCCTGTTCCATCGTTGACTGCAAGACCTACCTCTGGTGTAATATGTCCACAGTTAAGCACTGTTTCTTTCGCCTTCTGAAAAATAAGATTGCATTGTTGGCAACTATTTGCCACATTATAATTAATAGCAAAACATGCAGCAGAAGACTGTGTTGTATTATTGTCAAGTGGGACCTGAGCTATAGGGGTAGTATTATTTGTAACTGCCGCCCCTGTATTATGGTTGTAATGAGATGATCCCCGAGAATGAGATCGATTCCGAGTATAATTGTTAGAATTATCTCCTCGTCCTCTATAGTAACTATTATCTCGATGTCTCGAGCCATGATTATTACCATTGCAGTTATTATTATTATTGGGAGTATGTGATCGATTATAATGAGTGTTATGTTGACCATTGTGGTAGTTTGTTTGAGGTGAATAATTTCTATCTCGTGATCTACCTCTGTTGAACTCATTTTTATTGTTGAAATCATTAGTATATCCCTTCTGAAAGTGAACATTGTGATTTCTTTGGAACCTGCTTCTGTCTACACTGTGATGTCTTTGTTTGTTATTATGATTGTAGGCCATATTAGACGCCACAGGTAGAGGTTCTCTTAATGAGGAGTTAGAAATGGTTGCATTCGGATGTGCCGAACAGTAGTTTAAAGAAATTTTTTCTAACTCGTCCATAGTACCTGGTTTACGCTCCTGCAAATATGCAAAAAATGGCTGGCTAACCGAAGATAATACCTTATCCCGTAGTAGTAAATCAACTAATTTGTCGTATGATTTGTTGACTTCTGCCAGTTCAACCCATCTATTAAATGTATTGCGTATGTTCGCAATGAATCCTGCAAAATCTTTTGGAGATTCAGGTAAAATTCCCTTAAATTTCAACCTACAGTGTTCCTCGTCCAGGTGAAACCTTCGTAAAAGCAAGGACTTAATAGCACCGTAGTTATTTGCTATTGATGGGTCAGCATTTTGAGAAGCCGTCAGTGGTTCTCCAACCAAGAATTCATTTAACTTGAGTACCCATGACTCTTCAGGCAAATGGTTTGTTTTGCAAGTCTGTTCAAAACGTGACAGGAACGATGAAAGGTCGTCCACGTTCAAGTTGAGAGTGGGTAATTTAAAGTTGTAGAAATGTTTAGTTTGGCTGGATGACGATCCATTTTGTGAGTTATTATTCTGGTTTGCATCAGCACTTTGTGCTTGTAATCTTGCTGTCTCCAATTTAATACGCGCCAATTCCATTTCTTGTTTTAAAATAATTTCCTCTCGTTTCAATTTATTCTCTTCTTCCTGTCTGGCGATTGCTCTTTGCTCTTCTCTTTCACGTTGAGCAATCTCTCTCAATCTATTTTCCTTGTCAGTTTGCTTCATCTCACGTTCTGCTTCCTCTTTCTTTAATGCAGCCTTTTGTTCCTCTTCCTCTTTCTTTAATGCAGCTTTTTTCTCTGCTTCTTTTCTTTCATGTTTTTCCAGTTCTACCTCAGCAAACTGACGAAGTTCTTGAGATTTATAACCATATTCCCGACCAATTTTAACGAAATGGTCTATAGTAAACATTTTGACTTTTATCTGTAAGTAATTATTGATAATTACTGATTAAAATAGTCAATAGTAGCTTCAGAGTAATTATTATACTTACTCAACTTAGAAATATTCGATATAAATAATCACAATAGTACTGAACTCTAATGTCTAAGTTCAACTAATAGACAATATTTTGTAACAATATTGTATCTAAATAATAACTATATCATAAATAGTTATGATATCTGTTAAATATAATGTAATTATATCACACAATTAATCTCAATATCCAATAATGTTGGGTATGATTCCTAGTAATTATATTGTTCAATGTACTAAGTCACTCTCTTAGTACCAGAAAAGTATATTAAATAATATACAATGGGTCTATTACCTCAAAGGTAGACTATAAGATTATTTTATTTGGTCAATATATATATATTATATTATTATGCCCTAGGCATCTATTATAAATTGTAGTGCTACTTTCTTGGACTATCACTGCATAATTATGCAATGTCCCATATTAACCTTAAATTTCAGAAAAAATTAATTAAATTAAATTACAAGTATATTATTGCATATAATATCATATTATTAATGTAGTATTAATATATATTATGAGGACAAACAAAACAATGATGCAACTAAAGGGTACAAACAATGTCAAGACGCAAACAAGACATTTTCACAATTAAAAATGAATTTATGAACTAAATAAAACAAGTGGAAATATCACAAGCCAAATGAAGGGCAAGGTCTGACCCGAGGTCAACTTAATATTCAAAGTACACAAAAAAAAATGACTGCAAAAAATGATGACATCACAGGACTCATAACGGACGAAAATTTAACAATCATCAAATAAATGATAGTAAGAGGAGACTGGACGAAATAGTTAACAAACATGATACAAAACTAAAAAAAATTGTTAACTGAGTACGAATAAAATACGCCAGTTATCTACGGAACGGTACAGCTAACACAAATCGTCAAACGGTAGCAGATTTGGACAGGTCGTCCAATGGCAAACCTCAATGGGGCTTCCAAAAATGCAATCGTTTAAGTTCCCTAAGAACGACTGAAATCTAGGTGGTCAGCTGTTCGCGACATTCCCCAGAGATTTCAGTTCCCTCCAACCGGCCCACGAATTAACAACACATTAAGACAACCAAAATTTACATGAAACACATTCAGAACAGACATGCCTATGCAGGCAAAAGGCATGGACTCAGTAGCACTGTTTGCAATAACAACAGTTAAACACCTAGACTTATCTTTTCCGTTGCTTCACTTGATGCTAGTTGTCGTCGACGGCTAGGCCTGTGCCTTTGACTGTCTGCTCCTGATGGGCAGGCAACGGTAGTCCATCTTATGCATCTTGATCAATTTGAAACGAACTAGAGAGGCGTTGAAAAGATGTCTTCTTCACTGCAACAATGCAACAGTGACGTCATGTTGCTATTCATGATCACGTGCGTCACGTCAGCTTCGTAATGATCATGTGATCGAAACTTGATCGTAAATATTTCATTCGAAAGTCATGAAAAAATTTTTGGTTTTTGGTGGTTTTTCGTCCCCATACACCGGGCACCACTGTTACAAGGGTGGTGGTTTGCTCTGAACAATGTTCCATGTGATATGAATAAACAATCATAAATTTCTGGCCATTGTTTTTTCATTGATATGTTAGTTTTGTTTGTTCAGAGATAGTGCATCGTGCCTTCGATGGAAGATTAAGCGAATGCGGGGGTGGAAGATTCCGAACAATAATTGAACCTTGGAATACGATTGATTTGATAAGTCATTTCATTGAGTCCGTACATTTAATTCACAGTTGTACACACAGGATGATCATTTCAATAGGAATAGAGCATAAGTCCATATAAGTCATGCATAAATTAATCAATAACGTAGACTGCTGGTTATGTGTCAATGTCCGTTTAAGGATACAATGCAGTATTGTCGTCAGAACATCACAGCTATATGCACGCGCAGCTAGACATGGCTACCTGCCGACAGTGAGACTGCGAGTCTGAATATTTCATATGAATTTGACGATTATTCTTCTCCTTCTGAGAATTCTAGTTAAATACTAACCTCCATAAATTTCCCTCTCATATAGAGTTCTAGGACTGACCCTGATCCATCAAAAACTGCATATATAAATGGCTATATCATGCCATTGAATTGGAAGGTTAGAAAAACGCAGCTATTCAGCTTGGCGGTCAAGTAACAAAGGGTAGCGTTTCTTAGTTACCGACTGTGTCCTAAACAACGCTATACACGTCATGATCGATCGTGTATGGAGCGTTCAAAAATTGAAACATCTATCGCAATATATTAAATGCCTTAACCTTTTACAATTGCACGTCTGATAACCTTTAGCAGACGGCGTTAATATCATATACCGTAACAACCCCATAATATTGAATGTGGGTAGTTATGGAAAGTCTAAGCAGCATCTACAGGGAGGGATGTCCTTTTTTGTTGCAGGGTTTCTTTGCCTGTTACAAGAGTGACAGGAAACCTACGTAAACTGTTTTCTGAAGCAAGTAAATACCTCAGTATATCTGTTACTGAAGGTGTTAGCTCTGGAAAGACTCCTGGGCTGACTTACACAAGTTCATATGTTCAACATCAGAGCCTAAATACAGGTGACACGTATAGTAGAGGGCATCTCGACAACTCATCAGATTATAAAGTTCCAAAAAGACTTTACCCATTCAGTGGGGTGTGATGCAAACCACAGTACTGCCCATATTGACTCATTTGTAATATCAAAGTATTTTCAGTGAATAAATCACCAAAGACAGTCCAAGTATTTTCTCAAGAAAGAACATTTTTTTAGTTATTTTAAATAGTGTGAATATATATATATATATATATATATATATATATATATATATATATATATATATATATATATATATATATATATATATATATATATATATATATATATATATATATATATATATATATATATATATATATATATATATATATATATATATATATATATATATATATAAAATTTCTTCATTTAAATATTCCTGTCTCAAAAGAAGTAAGGGACAGGAAAATAAATTTGTAACATACGTTGATAACTAAAAACCACGGTCTTCTTTAAATTCATTTGATTGAATTTCAGTTGTGTTTAAATTGTTATTACAACACCACCCTCCATAACCCTAGACACGTAGCCATAGCACATAAATATTAATAAGGTTAAAATATTCGCAGAGTGAGATCATAAGGTGGTAGCAGAAAGGTTCTCTGACAAACATCATCACCACCCTTTAACCTCAGGGACCTTCACAGCTGACCTCACTCTGTAGACAATTAATAATTAACAGTGTAGCATCAAAACCCACACAACCGACACAGGTAATTAAGTTTTATGTTACTTTTATTTACCATAAAGAAACTTCACAACAGTTATTATCAAAATATCAGAATATAAAAATCATAGGTTACAGAATTAATAAAGGAATAGACAGATAAGCGCAATCGCCTCTGTTGAGACAAGTTCCCACAAGAAGAAGTTAATTAACCCCCAAAAGGTCAAAAGATTGGCACTATGGTATAGAATTTGACTATACTGTAAAGAACATAGTTTCTAGTTAGTCTATTCTGAAAATGAACATATTAGCAAACATAAGAAGAAAAAAACAAAGTGAGTATATTAGTTATACAATATAAGAATTATTCATCCCTGCTATCACTCGCTCTGACAAACATGTGATCAGATTTCATTCTCGCTTACCGAATAAGTGTTTGACAACAGCTTGAACATATCTCCATGCTCCAGGTAACAGATTCAGTGTCGGTTCTTTTGACAAAATAAGCCCCAGTTCTTCAAATGACTGTTTAATTCTCTTATTTGATGAACGCCTATTTTGTTATTTTTGTTTTATTGACTCTGTTCATGTCACAGCAATTAGTCCAGGTATGAAACACAACTTCGAGATCAAAATAGTCATAGCTTGAAATACTCGATAGTAAAATAGAATGTCAGGTAGATAAATCTTTTCTTCAGGATAAATCCTCGCCACAACACAAGTGGTCGGTACTCAGGTAATGTTAAATTTAATATTCTTCATCACAGCGGGCTGAATGTAGATGAAAATGCAAAAAAGGAAATCTGGATAGCTATAGGTCCAGTTACAGTTATTCTCATTGTCTTTTGTTGGTACTCTCTCTCTCTCTTTCTGGGTAAACCAAGAGAGCCGAACCGGTAAACCTCAAAGACCCACTGGGTGCATAAGAATGTTTGTTTGGCGTCTATTGTACTTTAGACCCGTTTTCTCAGATTTATATTGAAGCCTCTGGTAGGTTTTCGGGTTGTGATCCGTACTAAATTTATAGGAAGAAAAATGCAACATTTAACCACAATCAGTATTCTATCCTAAAAATAACCCGCGTAGAGGTATAATTTAATATCCACTCGGCTATTAAATTTAAATTAGAAAAACACACGTGTATATCTTATTTATCGTTTAACAAAAACCCCGTGAAATAAGCGCTAGTCATTTATAAAATTGCTCATAATAAATTAGAAATAAATATTTATTTCGTCAGTACTCATAATGAATAGTGCATTTACTAGTTGACCAAAATATCTCTTACTAGTTAATAGCAAGTAATTAAATTAAAAAGTTAGCTCTATGTTGTTTTAATTCGCTAGTCAATAAGCACAAAAATCCTAGTGAAATATCATGACGGACTTTTAAAAATTAAATACTCAACACAGAAAAATCTTAGTGAAATATAATGCCGGACTTAACAATTAAATCACTCAAGAGGCTATTATAAATATTTACCGCAACACAAAATGACTATCTCCAATCGAAAAAAAATAAGAAATTCCAGTTAATTTTGCCACCTTTTGCCGGCCGCCAGACCCCGGCAGCGAGCAAACTGTCTTTTGATCTCCGCTCATCTGTAGCCAATTACATTCACGAACGAACGATGAGGGGGGTAACTGTGATTGATTATCTCCCCTTTTCTCTTTCTACGTGCATCTATGAAAAGGTACAACTTTTGAATTATCGCTCTTGATTCTACAAATATACGACCCGTCCACTCTCTCTACACGTGAAACTGTCTGATTTTAAACATTTCTAGTGCCTGTTAAGACAATAGAGAAAAGAAAACAAAATAAGGCGTGGCAAAATTATGAATGAAATAGATGAATGAATCGGAGTTAGGGGTACTTGTTGCTTGACTGTTTGCAATCGTGTTCGAAGGGTGTTGATGGGTGTTGTCAAAATGAAGACAAACAAAAGGTCAACTCGACCTACGCAGTGGTGTGTAGACATGGAGTGAGGATACAGTACATGCGAATGATGGCAAACGTTCGTAAGAGTTGACAAATAGACCAATCAAACTCACTTATGGCTAAAAGTCATTTACGCCAACTACTGTGTACGTTTCATACAGTTTAATTGGAACGATCACACTTGACAGCACGGGTACAGTGACAGCAGACAGGTTGGCATAAATCATAATAATGTTGATCAATGAAATTCCCTATCAAAGGACATTCATGTTGCATAACAGTAACAATGGAATGTCAGTAAACAAGCACTTATCAATTCCAATATATATCGTCTGACTTTACTGACAGAGCACGTCAGTTCATAAACAAGGTTCAAGATGGTTCCTAGACCTAACCTCGTCTAGCGAAGATTCATTTAGATAAAGTTCAGCACATATTTTTTTGATAATAATATTGAACCACTAGTAGTGGGTTCTCTTCTGTAGCAGTGATCTCTGGACTCATCAGGTGATAGTAAGGGGGCATCCCTGTTCTCTCCTCGGTGATTGAAATATATAGAATTCAAAATGGCTTCCTCCCAGTGAGTTGTCGCTCACCCAGGATACAAACTATGAAGCGCAATCAAAGCTGATCATACATTAAATGTCCTCATTGCTTTGTAGAATCTACCATTTATACAATTGACTTTATCACATAATATGGTGCTGCTAGGTATGAATGTCATCTTCATCTGGTTAATATTCATCCAAACGTACAACCGTACGACTGCTCATCGAATACAATGCCTCAGGAAAAGTTCATAAGAAATGCGTCTTTACCTTGGTATCAGAAATACACTAGAATATGATTCTGCCATTCCTTGGCAGTAAGAATAAACACTGGGGTGAATAATACATGGTATGTTTAAAGAGACTACCTCTTTCCCCACTAATATAGAGATCACTTTTCCGGCGGCAGGCCGCTACAACAACACAGCACCCATCAGGGCGGAACCTTCTCACCTTCTCTTCGCGACACATCCGCCGAACAACCTTTGACCCCGAGTTCGACACCGAAGATATAGTTCGACTTAGACATACAAAGATATTAAGATATAAGACAGACTCGTCCTACATAGACAAGAAATACACATAGATTCGGGCCATAGATATTCTGAAGCAAGAACAATCTATTTCTAACCAAACAAAGAATAGATCGCTGTAAACCTGTAATTTTAAAGCTGCTGGAGTTGACGAAATTTCAGGGGAAATGATTAAAGCAGTTAATGACAACAACCTCTTGAGAATTTTAGATATTATAAATGAAGTATAGAGAGAAGAACAACCACCACTGTCGTGAAATATTCTAATCCACATATATAAATTATCAGGTAAATATAAAGCCTAACAAATAAAGTCTAATAAAGAAAAGAGCAATGGTAAAATAACAGTGCTGTCACAAAGAATGTACTCGAAATCCCCCTTTGTTTTATGCTTCGTCTGCAAATTGTAACGTTTCCACGTTAAATATAAGCCACTGCATAAATACAAGCGT
The DNA here is from genome assembly GCA_024509875.1 of Oreohelix idahoensis. Taxonomy (NCBI): domain Eukaryota; kingdom Metazoa; phylum Mollusca; class Gastropoda; order Stylommatophora; family Oreohelicidae; genus Oreohelix; species Oreohelix idahoensis. The sequence continues at coordinate 89,206 of JAMPIV010021490.1, forward strand.
TTCCACAACACATTAAAACGGGTATTGCATTTCTAAGAAAAACATTGAGAGGCACACTGCGTAATGACCTAAATTAATCCTAACATTAATTATACTACGTTACCAAAACGAACGAACAGATGGACTAAAGGATAGAGAGAAGGGAGAGGCAGAAAGCCGAACACGTGCAACACTAAACACGCGTCGCGCGATACACAATTGCTGCCATCACGCGTGTAAGGCCACATGCACTAACTTTATTTCAAATCGACAGTGATAAAATTCACTACCCTTCCCAGAGTTAGGTTTTAAAATCCTGGAAAACGCTTATTAGAAAAGATAACATTAGATGGGTTTACGTTTGAAAACATTACAGTACCCATACAGCACATCTTCGAAACAAGAGGTAGAAGAAATTGCATATTTTGAACGCAGCCACTTAGCTCTTTTAAATTTGTATATTTGGGTTCCTTAGGGCTTGATGACAAAGAATATGTTAAGTGTTATGCAAATAGTCTAGGAATTAACAAGTTATAGCCAAAATAAAATGATGGTGCTGTCAGACAACACCCAAAATCAGAATCGCTCAGTGGTAGATTTTTTAAACCACCATTGTACGGGAAATGGGCCACAAGTTACATTTGAACTGATTGGCTGGAATGATATGTAAGGCTACACACGATTAGTCGGACTATAAATGCTATCCTTGGTTGTTAGGGGAGACGTAGGAAGGTAAAATTTTTTCAAACACTTGTCGAAACGTGGCTCCATTGGCCAGACTCGCTGATATAATCACTTAGGAGCGTTAGTTCGAGACCACTAGTTCAAATAAGCTTGATAAAGCAGCAGTGCGTTGAAGCCAGCTCATATTTTTGCTAAATAAAAGCCTGGAACATAAGCAGATGGGAATTTGTGCCAGTATTTGTGCCAGAATTCATTGCTAGTCAACGTATCTGTGTTTATTTCCATGAATTGTGGTAAGCTTGAAACATTCAGTATCTTTTAATGAAAATTGAATGTGAATTGTTAATTTATGCCTGTATATATGTGTAGTTCAGTAGCAAACATGATGTAAAGCCTATAATGCTCCAGCCTGAACAGAAGGTGTCGGAGGAAAGTAAAACGGCATGGAATGGCCAAACAGTACACTGACACCTAGATTATTGATTAGACAGAAATAATGCTGGAATTGCAGAGGCGTAGTAACCATTAGGGAGGGAAATACTGGTATAAAGTATTTCAGATGAAGCTGACAGTTGGCCTAACGCTCTGAACTCAATGTTTGTGATGTATTGTGCTCAGTGTAGAACTAGAGTATCAATTAGTTATGAAGTAGAAGGTACATCCTTCTTGTTTTCAGGGACCGTGGTCTTACAGTTATTGAGCAGCACCTGGTCAGAGCTTTGCTGAATCCAGAGTCGGACAGCATACTCCTTGGTCCATTTAGCTATCAGTGAGGTGTCTCCAGAGCACAGGGGAGAAATCGAGCAGAGGAGTCTTTTCCTGCCGCCATCACGCAAGATAAGCTGATGTGACCAGCTGAGCTCAACATTATGTACCCCCATCTTAAAATAACATTGTAACATAAACTTAAGAGGGGAAGCAAATTGTTTTAATACCAGGAACTGAGAACATCTCCAATGCTAGTTCCCATAGAAACAAACTATTGAAGTCATGATGACAAATACCAACAGAGCTTGAACAAAACAAAACCAGTATTACCTCATATTAACACTACACAACTGACACGCATAGGATACCATTGATAATATATGTCACTACATGAATCATATTAATAAATTATGTACATATACCGTGTAATTAAAATTGATTGTGATTCCTGGTTCCCTTTGTATTTGAATCAGGACACATATACATTCATGACAGCAATGAATACATATTGTTATTTGAAAAGTTATCAGTGACTCCTTTAAGATATCCTTTAGAGTGTTATATGTATGTGAGTGTCACAGTGTTGTCAAGTGTGGTGGAATAAATTAAATTGTTTATCTGTCTGTTGTTGTTATGACTTACACTTCATCATACACATACCCTAGACATACAACGTAGTCATCACACTACTCCAGAATAATTCTGACTGAGGTATACATATGTGGCAGCAAGTAAGGTTATATATAATACACTACTCTTATTAGATATATATATATATACCTTCACAGCTGATCTCAGTCAGTACACTAAGTCCCCTATAAATATTTATAACATCCCACTTTACCACATATATTGGGGTCTCGCTCTTGGGATTTTGAATCTTTACCTATTAAAAATATTGGGGGTAATTCACTTCAGGGAATATAAGAATTAAAAGGTATCCTTGGGTGGAATTAAATAAGGTTGAGCTCACGGTGCCTGTGTTGTCCATTAGATATATATTTAGAGATTGAATTGTTGGTTAGACATTGTATAAATTTACCTGATAGACAATGGCGGACCTGGCCAAATTTCGATCTGCTGCTGTTCAGACTGCAAAAGAGTTAGGATTAGATGGGCAAGTTATGGTTGCCTATGTCACTACGGAATGTGACAAATTTATTGAACGCGAAGAAAGAAGGTTTGAAGCCGAAAGAAAGTTAGAGGCTGAAAGGGAAATTAAGAAGTTACAATTTGAGGCTGAGGCTGAGGCTGAGACTAAGAGGTTGCAGATTGAGGCTGAGGCTAAGAAATTGGAAGCAGAAGAAAGAAGATTGACTGCAGAAAGGGAAGCAGAAGAAAGAAGATTGACTGCAGAAAGGGAAGAGAAGAAATTAGCTGCAGAGAGGGAAGCAGAAAAGGAGGAGAAGAGATTACAAAGGGAACATGAGTTACGACTAAGGGAGTTTGAGTTTCAGGGCCATGCTCCTGAAAATGGTGCCAGTCCCTTTGCCTCTGATGCCACTGCTAGCCAAGGAGCCTCAACCTCAGCTATGAATTTTCATTTAGATCATTTTGTTGAGAAAGACGATGATATAGAGAGCTATCTAAATAGGTATGAACTATTAGCTACCACATATGGGTTAGAGAGAGAAAGGTGGAGCTTAAAGTTATCTCAGGGACTTCGTGGGGCAGCTTATGAAGTTTTTGCAAAAATGAGCAGAGGTGATCAGGAAAATTATGACATGCTAAAGCAGGCTCTTTTGTTAAGATATGAAAAGAATGCAGAATTTTATAGGAAAAAATTTAGGAATGCTAAACTACTGTCAGGTGAAACCTATCACCAGTTCTCTGCACGAATAGAGACATACTTGGAGAAATGGACTTCTCTGGGGAAAACCCAAGATCTTAAGGAAATGGTCCTTATAGAGCAATTAAGAGAGTCCATGGCTCCAGACCTGAGAAAGTTTCTCATGGAACAAGGTGCAGAGAGGCTGGGTGAGTTGCTAAATGTTGCTGAAAGGTATCAAGCAGCTCAAGCAGAGGTAACAGGTAATAAAAAGAAACAAGTGGATAACTTTAGGGCACCACAGAGCTTTAATAAATTTGATCCTAGGGATCAAAACAAAGGTAAGCACCAGTTTGATAGGCCACGGTATGAAAATAAAAATAAATTCCCACAATTCGATGAAAGGAAATATGATGAAAGAAAATCTTTCAACCAAGGAAAAAGGTGGTGTAAAAATTGTCAGATGGACAATCATGACACTGACCGTTGCAGAAGGAAACCAGTGTATATGGCAACCCTTCAGGTCAGGTCGACCTCAAGACAGGAGGAGGATATTATGTTGGATACCACTCCAGAAGAGATAAGGAAGGCACAGGCTGGGGATAAAACACTCAAGCCTTGTTTCAGGAAATTGTCAACTTGTCATACAACTCCAGGCAAGGGAGATTTTTACATGAAAAACAAGTTGATGTATAGGAAGACTGGAGCTAGATCCAAAGGTCAGGGACAGCTGGTACTTCCTAAAAGATATAGGGCAGACTTAATAAGGAGCCTACATGTGAAACCAGATGGGGACCATGAGAAGATAGGTACCATCATTCAAAAGGTGGCTCACAATTATTATTGGCCCAAAGCAAGATGGGACATTGAGAATTTTGTAGAAAGGTGTAGCATAGCACATGAGGGAACACCCACAAGTGGGAACATTGATCAGGACCTGGACACGCCACGGGGCAAAATTAGGCCTGGCACTAAAAAGAAATATAAATTTGATAAAGTGGACCAAATGGAATGGGAAGCCCCTTTTCACGGACAAGCTTCACTTAACTGTTTTACGATGGCCACTATGCGGAGAGTGCAAAAAGATGTCTTACCCCAGGATAAGCCGAAAATCCCTCAATCGGACTTAAACAAACTGGAGGAAGAGGATGTAGAGAGGAAATCTCTCATCAAGAATTTTAAGTGGGGAGAAAGCCCCAGGAAAAGAATTGGTAGCGGTCGTTTTGTGAATGATAATTCTGGGAGGAAAAATCATCACTATAAAGCTTCGAGTGGAAGAGACCATACCGGTGCATGGACAAATAGGTCCACAAAATTAAAGGTCCATATGTAGCTTTGCTAAGAACGTGGACTGATGAAAAGGCAGAGGAAAACATTACATCTTCATACCAATATGTGAATGAGCTGACCACTCGTTTAAAAACTGGCTGGAAACTTGCCAATGAAAATTTGAAACAAGCCAGGAAGAAACATGCTGCCTATTATAACAGGAAGGCTAAAGACAGAGATTTGGCTGTGGGAGAGAAGGTACTGCTTCTTCTCCCCGGGAGTCAGAATAAGTTACAAATTGGATGGCAGGGTCCATATACAGTTCTAGAGAAGGTGTCTAGAACAAATTATAAGATAGATAAGAAGGGGAAAGAAAAAATCTATCATGTGAATCTCCTGAAGAAATATTTGGAAAGAGAACATCAGGAAGAGACACACTTGTTGACCTTGTCCATCGCCATGGAGATGAAAAAGGAACCACTTTCATCATTTGAATATCCATTACACCCCTGTGAGACAGCAGCACAGGTGAAAATCAGTACACATTTAACGAAAACTCAGAAAGAGAGAGTGCAACAGGTTCTAAATAATCATGCAGAGGTGTTAACAGACCGACCAGGGCATACAAACCTATTGGAATATGATATGAAACTGATAGACCCCACACCTGTCTGTATGAAACCATATTCGATTCCGTTTGCTAAGGAGAAAGCTTTGAAGGAAGAGATAGACTATCTGTTGAAGGAAGGAATTATTTCGCACAGTGAATCTTCGTATAGTTCCGGTGTTGTACTCTTAAGGAAGCCCTCTGGAGAACATAGACTCTGTATAGATTACAGGAGACTGAATGCTATTACAGAAGGACAGGTGGATCCATTGCCGGATACAAATCAGCTGTTTGCCAGACTAAATAAAGCTAAATATTTCTCAAAAGTGGATCTGAGTAAAGGATACTATCAGATTCCAGTAAAGCCTGAGGTTAGACCATACCTAGCTTTTAGTACCTCAGAAGGACACTATGAGTTTAATAGATTGCCATTTGGATTGAAGAATGCGCCTAGTGTCTTCTCTAGAATGATGAGAAAATTGTTGGATTTAAACATTTCGGAGGAACGTAATGAATCCCTGAGTTGCCTCTTTGATTGAGGATATTCCGAATGTTTCATACAGGATAATAAGAAGATTATGGGATCCACTACGAAAACTCTGCTATCACCAGGTATATGTTATCTCCTCATAACGTACATTTTGAGGGAAATATAATGTTCTCTGGACATGTCATTGCGCAGACTCAGAGAAGAGAAATGGTGAATACGGGTTGCGAAGCAGCATTAAGACAAGCATTCACACTTGCGGCTGTTCAGTAACATAACCGAAATATATTATTGGTTGTAGAAGTCTGAGGCAGATTTCATGAGTAGTGCCTACTCTGAATGGACCCAACTACATAAAACCATGATAGCACCACAGCAGAGTAAAGTCAAGTTGACTTACATTTATCTATGTGTATATAGAATAAAGGACTGACATGGGATGTCTGTTTTAAGAGGGGAGGTGTCGTGAAATATTCTAATCCACATATATAAATTATCAGGTAAATATAAAGCCTAACAAATAAAGTCTAATAAAGAAAAGAGCAATGGTAAAATAACAGTGCTGTCACAAAGAATGTACTCGAAATCCCCCTTTGTTTTATGCTTCGTCTGCAAATTGTAACGTTTCCACGTTAAATATAAGCCACTGCATAAATACAAGCGTTTCCACAACACATTAAAACGGGTATTGCATTTCTAAGAAAAACATTGAGAGGCACACTGCGTAATGACCTAAATTAATCCTAACATTAATTATACTACGTTACCAAAACGAACGAACAGATGGACTAAAGGATAGAGAGAAGGGAGAGGCAGAAAGCCGAACACGTGCAACACTAAACACGCGTCGCGCGATACACAATTGCTGCCATCACGCGTGTAAGGCCACATGCACTAACTTTATTTCAAATCGACAGTGATAAAATTCACTACCCTTCCCAGAGTTAGGTTTTTAAAATCCTGGAAAACGCTTATTAGAAAAGATAACATTAGATGGGTTTACGTTTGAAAACATTACAGTACCCATACAGCACATCTTCGAAACAAGAGGTAGAAGAAATTGCATATTTTGAACGCAGCCACTTAGCTCTTTTAAATTTGTATATTTGGGTTCCTTAGGGCTTGATGACAAAGAATATGTTAAGTGTTATGCAAATAGTCTAGGAATTAACAAGTTATAGCCAAAATAAAATGATGGTGCTGTCAGACAACACCCAAAATCAGAATCGCTCAGTGGTAGATTTTTTAAACCACCATTGTACGGGAAATGGGCCACAAGTTACATTTGAACTGATTGGCTGGAATGATATGTAAGGCTACACACGATTAGTCGGACTATAAATGCTATCCTTGGTTGTTAGGGGAGACGTAGGAAGGTAAAATTTTTTCAAACACTTGTCGAAACGTGGCTCCATTGGCCAGACTCGCTGATATAATCACTTAGGAGCGTTAGTTCGAGACCACTAGTTCAAATAAGCTTGATAAAGCAACAGTGCGTTGAAGCCAGCTCATATTTTTGCTAAATAAAAGCCTGGAACATAAGCAGATGGGAATTTGTGCCAGTATTTGTGCCAGAATTCATTGCTAGTCAACGTATCTGTGTTTATTTCCATGAATTGTGGTAAGCTTGAAACATTCAGTATCTTTTAATGAAAATTGAATGTGAATTGTTAATTTATGCCTGTATATATGTGTAGTTCAGTAGCAAACATGATGTAAAGCCTATAATGCTCCAGCCTGAACAGAAGGTGTCGGAGGAAAGTAAAACGGCATGGAATGGCCAAACAGTACACTGACACCTAGATTATTGATTAGACAGAAATAATGCTGGAATTGCAGAGGCGTAGTAACCATTAGGGAGGGAAATACTGGTATAAAGTATTTCAGATGAAGCTGACAGTTGGCCTAACGCTCTGAACTCAATGTTTGTGATGTATTGTGCTCAGTGTAGAACTAGAGTATCAATTAGTTATGAAGTAGAAGGTACATCCTTCTTGTTTTCAGGGACCGTGGTCTTACAGTTATTGAGCAGCACCTGGTCAGAGCTTTGCTGAATCCAGAGTCGGACAGCATACTCCTTGGTCCATTTAGCTATCAGTGAGGTGTCTCCAGAGCACAGGGGAGAAATCGAGCAGAGGAGTCTTTTCCTGCCGCCATCACGCAAGATAAGCTGATGTGACCAGCTGAGCTCAACATTATGTACCCCCATCTTAAAATAACATTGTAACATAAACTTAAGAGGGGAAGCAAATTGTTTTAATACCAGGAACTGAGAACATCTCCAATACTAGTTCCCATAGAAACAAACTATTGAAGTCATGATGACAAATACCAACAGAGCTTGAACAAAACAAAACCAGTATTACCTCATATTAACACTACACAACTGACACGCATAGGATACCATTGATAATATATGTCACTACATGAATCATATTAATAAATTCTGTACATATACCGTGTAATTAAAATTGATTGTGATTCCTGGTTCCCTTTGTATTTGAATCAGGACACATATACATTCATGACAGCAATGAATACATATTGTTATTTGAAAAGTTATCAGTGACTCCTTTAAGATATCCTTTAGAGTGTTATATGTATGTGAGTGTCACAGTGTTGTCAAGTGTGGTGGAATAAATTAAATTGTTTATCTGTCTGTTGTTGTTATGACTTACACTTCATCATACACATACCCTAGACATACAATGTAGTCATCACACTACTCCAGAATAATTCTGACTGAGGTATACATATGTGGCAGCAAGTAAGGTTATATATAATACACTACTCTTATTAGATATATATATACCTTCACAGCTGATCTCAGTCAGTACACTAAGTCCCCTATAAATATTTATAACATCCCACTTTACCACAACTACAACAATGGAAAGACAGTATTATTGTAAAGTTACCGAAGAAAGGTGATCTATCAGACTGTAATAACTGGCGTGGTATATCTCTATTATCAGTACCTGGAAAATTATTATGTTGCATGATGTTAGAAAGACTTAAATTGCATGCTGACGAAAAGATCAGAGAAGAACAAGCGGGTTTCAGGCCGAAACGATCATGTATTGATCAAATATTCACACTAAGAACAATTATAGAAGAATCAGTGGAAAGGCAATCGCCACTTATTATCACCTTCGTCGATTTTCAAAAAGCCTTTGATAGTCTACACCGCCCATCATTGTGGAAGATACTTACAATCTATAGTTTTCCAACAAAATATGTGAATATAATCAAAGCGCTATATGACAATGCAAGATGTTGTGTTAGAACAAATAAAGGGAATACAGAATGGTTTACAGTAGAAACAGGGGTGAAACAAGGCTGTATTATGTCACCACTACTTTTTGGAATAGCTATTGATTGGGTTATGAGAAACTATACCCACAATGAACAATTGGGTATAAAATGGACAAATGGAAAATTCCTGGGGGACCTGGATTTCGCAGATGATGTAGCATTCTTAAGTTCAACACCAAGACAATCCCAAGAAGCAATAAATAATTTGTGTCATCTCTCGGTTAAAATAGGTCTCCAAATAAATGCCTCTAAAACTAAAGCTATGAACTTTTCTAACGAGACCTTTGATATCATCTTGAACGGGGAAAAACTACAGAAAGTTGAAAGTTTCAATTATTTAGGCAGTAAAATGACTCAGGATGGTGACACAACTAGAGAAATCCATACTAGAATTGCTTTGGCAGCTAGCGCCTTCAATAGATTATCTAACTATTGGAAATTACGATCATTGAATATACATAACAAGCTTCGTCTGTTTAATTCAAATGTTATCTCAGTGTTAACATACGGCTGTGAGAGTTGGAAAATAACAAAATCATTGGAGAACAAGCTGAATACATTCGAGAACAAATGTCTTAGAAAACTCATGAACATTAGTTGGAAAGAATTCAAGACTAATCGACAAATAAGAGAAGACTCTAGGCAGAAATATGTCTCCGACTATATAAGGAAAAGACGATGGTCATATATCGGTCATGTCCTACGAATGCAAAACAACAGAATACCACTACAGGCGCTCACTTGGGTTCCTGAGGGTAAGAGGAAAAAAGGAAGACCAAAAGAAACACTCAGAAGAATAATAATAAGAGAAGGAAGAACGTTGGGCCTAAATAATGTGCAAGAGCTAAGAGGAGTGGCGTCACAACGAACAACCTGGAGAGCACTGGTTTCTGCCTTATGCGCCGTGTTTGGTGCTTAACTGATTCCGTACGTAATTATTTTCAGCTCTGGACGGAATTATTTTTAAGCCCCAAAAATTTACACATACATAATTTACGTTTACTGACAATGTGTGTCTAATCATGAGTTAAGTATAACATATTATATATCAAATTAAAGTACATTGGATGAACAATATAAATCCATATGCCTTTTTAGCTAATTTTATGTTATGTTTATGTTATAATAGATAACATGTACACGGAAAAAAGATAACTTGAAATTTTGAACAAAAATTTTCGACTTACGTAAGGCTTGTAACATAAATTGTTATCACAATACAGATGGTTGATCACACAGTTTGTTCACTGTTCACATATTAGTAACATATCCTGTGTGTTTTTCAGCCATTATGGCGATACGACAAAACACGATTAAAGATGAAGATAAATGTGAAAAAATCCGTTCAAACGCAAATAAAAGACGTTGAAGCTTGTTGAAATTTGCCCAGTTTTGTGTTTACTTCCGTTCGAGATAAATTCCGGGCAGTATAAAATATCAGAATAGAAAGAAACAATGAAATAATTCAGCGTCTTTTAAAAGATCTTACGTCTACAGCGTTCGGCCTTTGCATCTATTATTAGATCTTGCGTACGGAATCAGTTAAAGAATTTATTATTATTATTATTAAACCTAGATTTCTACGCTGAGTTCGATCTTCAGGAAAGATAAAAGAACAGATAACTCACAGAATGAATACACATCGACTAATCTTAGTTCTGTCCCTTAGACTAATAATCGTGAATTCAAAGATAAATATATTTTTATCAGACAAATAATTACATTTTACATTTGTATGCGTAACAACAGTAATCTGTGCGCCACACAAAAGAATATGTGCGCAACAGTACTGCGTTAACAAAACGTGCATAACTAATAAGGAAGAAAGGTGGAAAACAGGTGGAAGCAAAAACGTGTAGATATCATGTAATATATTTACATACTTCTGTCACAATCGCAATATACAGATCTATATCGCTAGTGCCTACGGGCTGTTGCTGTTGCCGTCCAGTCTTCGGAGCAACATCGTTAGACTCATTTACGTCCTGTCACCTTGGTGTATACTGACGTAAAAGCCAAGAAGAAGAAGCCAACGATTCCCAGTACTCGGCACCTGTATGTCCCATTCTTCATTATCCCGTATCAGCGGTGCATACCCATCGGGTCGTTCTGGATACCCAGTTTGCCAGCTGTAATCACTGATTCGTGTTATAGTTATATATCTCGATCAGTGAGCACAATCGTCTCAGTCTTTGTTTAATTTTATTCGCCTATTTGTGGTGGCCACCCACAACAGAGAGTGTTAACCCCTAGATTTTATTAAGCTGTTCCAGAGGGAGCTTATCTCCATAGCCTTAGAGTACCAAACTTAGGTGGAATTGTGTGAGTTTTCCTAGCGGGGGAGAAGATTACCTGCCAAGCATTGTTAACATTAGAGGACCGGTCGTTCTCATTATAGAGAACTGGGGACCTAGCCCCTTTAATCGGACAATACATTGGTGTGAGAAATGTACGGGTGTTGGTAGTGTGGAGTGAGGTGATTAGCTTGTGTATGATTGAATGAAGTCTGTTGTCATTTGTTCCTGTGGTGTTCATTTGATAAATTCACTAGTCTTACAAAGCTAGTGGAGACCTTACTTTATTGCTTCGATGTTGTGGATTTCTTTAATAAACATATTTATATGTAATATGTGGCCAGACTCCCTTCTATTCTAACTGTCACTTGATGTTTGCTGTGTGTCCTTACTGTAGTAGATTATTCTGCTTAGCATTTGGAGGACGGGTACGAGATTGACACAGTCGAATTATGGCGGAGAAGTAGACCTTTAGAGATCAGTTCATATCTCACTACTCTCCAGAAGTCATATCTCTTCCCATAATTTCATTAGTGATTCTATTTTCTCTACTTTCATATTACTCATTCATGTTCTGTCTAAACTCAGACATTCTCTATTTCCATACTCGCGACCGGGAGGTATCAAGGAAGCGCTGGCTACTCGGAGAGGCAGCTGGACGACTTTTTCATGCCATAAATGGAGGATTCCTCAGCAAAAAAAGAAGTTGGCAAGAAGACTAAGATGGCCGTACAACGATCCAGCTATGTTCCAGTCTTCTTATTGATGCGAGTCATGGGCAATGACTACAACCCACAAAAGCCCGCTCCAGACATCAGAAACGAGGTATCTGAAGAAAGTGGGTGAAGTAACAAGAAGAGACATGGTCCGCAACCAGACGATACGGCAAGGCCTCAAATGCCAGCCCCTGCAAACCCAAGTAGAACAGTCCCAATTACGATGGTTTTGCCATGTCTGCAGAATAGGAGTAGATCGGCTACCACGACAGGTATGGGAAACTAAGAGCCAGAGATTCAGAGTTCCAGGTCGACCCAGATTCCACTGGGGGGAATATATTAGATACTCTCTGAAGGACCGAGGACTAGATTAGAACCAGGCCAAAAGGAAGACAGCCGATAGGATAGTAAGGCGTTCTCTCTGGCAGACTTCATACCCTAGGGTAGAAGAGGAACGACTATGTAAGTGTAAACAACCAGTGCGCAGCAAGAACAATAAGCATTCATATCCTCCGATATTTGCTGAGGGAGACAATAACTATAATAACTATGTTGTGTGACTAGTTTCCTTCCTTGTTCCCTTTGCCTTTCCTAACTCAAGAGCAGAGTGATGTACCCATTTACAACTGCGTAGACTAGAGAATAACTCTAGCTGATTTTGTTCCTGAAACCCGGTAACTTTGTCGCTAGAGGCAAGCGCTCTAACCGGTTAGCCAGTCGGACAATCAGAACCCATATACCAGGTTTCGATCCCAGAACCCGAATTCATCAACGAAAACTCCTGATAGTTAACCACAAATAAGCAAACAATGCCGTGTTAGGAGCCCACCTCCATTTCCCCCCTGCCGCCCTCTTTCTTCATTAGTATCCCCTTAGGTAATCCCACCAATGCCTAGACGGCGATAGCGCCGACTTTGGTAAACTGTACAGTTAATCATAATACAGTGCATTGTTTATATAAAAATTAGAAATAAAGATCGTTTATATTTTGACATGCGCCCTAATATAACCGACTAGGATGAACGAGACGCGCCTCACTAAAACGAGGCAACATTTTATTTTTCAAAAAGTACTTTACTCTAAGGTCTGTTGATGAAAAGGGAGGTTACTCTTGTTTTCTTTGTTGACTGAATTTGATGCAGTTCTTTCTCTTTTGCCATTTAGTTACGAAGTTTTTATTTTAATAAAAGTCAACAGAAGTAACTGATTTTTACCCTCCTGTATCTGTTGTAACCAGGGTTGTGGAGATGGCAGCTGATGATGATATCTGTTGTAACCAGGGTTGTGGAGTCGATGAAAACAATTTTCCAACTCTGACTCCTGAAATTTTAAAGTCCGCCTCCTGACTCCTACTACAGTTTTTTTACTAGTCATATGACATAACATTCGGAGTCGGAATTCGGGCATTTTTTACTGACCACAACTCCACTAAAACACCCCCGACTCTACTAAAACACCCCCGACTCCACAGCCCTGGCTGCAACTTGTAACAACAATTTTTGTTTTAAAAAGAAAAGCGATAGAGATGCCAATCTATAAAAATGTACAATAAACATATCGTTTCACTTTCTTTCCAGATTTATGTTTTCATTAAAAAACGTAATATTAGCTTTTCTCTGTGTGAGCGCCGAGTAGCAGACTGCTTAGTGTGTTTCCTTCTCTATGCAAAGTTCCGGGTTCGAAACCCAGTAGCGTCATGCGTCAGTCCACCCACCCGTAAAAATTGGTAACTGACTTTGGTCTTGGGTCGGGGAAGACCCAGACAACAAGGACCTACCTTTAAAAGCTGAGGTCTAGTACAGTGAAGTCTCTAACACACCATTTAAATACAACAACTACACATAGAGGCGTCCCTAAAGTACTTGACACCCGGGGCGGACCGCCCCTCGCACCCCTCCCAGTACGCCACTAACTACACAACCAAAAAATAACTTAAAAAATAAACTACTAACTACTCTTCTTCTTTGATCCTTAGCTGCCAACTGTCAAAGCAGTCAGTGGCCATCACGCCTGGTGGCGTCTTGTAGGACAGCAACAGACTGCTTCTACTTTGCATCGGCGGCCATCCTTCGTACAGTGCCCCAGCTCTGGTTCATATTTTGCATCTCGGCCTCCACAGTTCTCCGCCAAGTTGTTTTTGGCAGGCTTCTCTTTCGCTTTCCTTCAGGGGTCCATAGCATAGCTGTTCTTGTGATAGCGTCGGGGTCTCTTCTGAGGACGTGGCTAGCTGTTAAACTCTTGTTTAGTTGTTTACTCATACTGGCTACTAGTTGTTGAATCACGCTTTATTTGTTAAATGACGTGAATGTCCACCAGTTGATAAGTGTAGATGTTGGGACTGGTGTAGTAAAGTGTAACGATTGTCAACTCATTAAACCCAGCACAGTTTTGGTCATACAGGTCATCTTGTCCTGGAACGTGATGAGGCTCCGACAAGAATGTGAGTGTAAACAATGAGTGTGTATGTGAATGTCAGAACGCGAATGGTAGAATGATTCGATAGAGTTGACAGGTTGGTAGTACATCACTCATACTCACACTGTTCGAATTCAAGAAGTACTGGAACTACGGTGGTCTTTTTATAACATTTAATGGGACGCACACTTGGACAGTACGTGTATGGTTACAGGAACAAATGTCGACATAGACAGCATAATGTTGATCACAGGAATATCATCTTAAGTTAGCATTCATGCTTGGCAAATATCATAATGGAGCATTCGTAAATAAGCATTCAGAGTTCCATCATGTAAATCATCTGGCTTTACTGACTGGGCACGTCAGACCATAACCAATACATAGGAAGGCTCCTAGACCTAACCTCGTCTAGTGAATATCCCTTCACGTAAAGTTCAATACTGGGGTAAAGTACATACAACATGTCTAAATGACTATCACTTTTCCCCATCCACATATAGATCACTTTTTCGGCGATAGGCCGGCTACCACAAAATTCTACATCCAGACAGGATGACAGCCATCAATCACACCCCTTGCTAGCGATACTTCCGCTGCATAGCCTTTGACCTTTTCTAGCCACAACCAACATAGTTCGACTTAGAAATGTAAAGATATCCATATATAAGACAGACTCGTCCTACTCATACAAACACTACGTATAAATTCAGGCCATAGATATACTGAAGCAAGAACAATCTATTCCTACCCAGCCAAAGAATAAATCGCAGTAGGCCTAGACTCGTCCGCGGAGTCCGATCGAAGATGACGGAACTACTTTCAAGGGAAGTAACTCAAAAATGACTTCTCCTTAAGCACTTAAAAAGGAAATACTTTGATTACCAAATATTTGCGAACATAATAAGTATATAAATGTATTATATTGCAAGATAGTAAAAATTGCCCTTTACAGTCTTACCACACCTCCCGGGAAAAAAAAAATAAATTTTTTTTTTTTTTTAAATACATCTAGGAGCAACGTAGAATAGGCTCACAACGCAAGAATACTGCGCAGATGAAAATATCAGGAATAACTATAATTCCTAATATGACCGGTGAGAATATATATCTCAAAATCTGAGAGAAATTGTTTCTCTACGAATAAATGTTTCCAGGAAGGTGTGATGTACGTATAATACAATTCTGGTAATTATACAATGCATACCAAAAATTCACACTATAATCTTAAATTTATGATTTATGAAGAAACAATCATCAAAGAACAGCGGTGAATAAACATCAATAAACCGCTAAGTAGCGATACCATCATTCTATTATTAAATTACAAATGTGTATCTTAGTAAAGAAACAAAAAATAACTGTTGTAAAGTTACACATATTAAAAAGATCCAATATTTAACAGTTAAGTGGCATCATGTGGGCATCTGGACAGAATGTCCGCCATCACATTTTCTGAACCACGGATAGCTCGTACCGAAAAATGAAAAGGTTGAAGAGCGATTGCGTATCGAGTTGATCTCGAGCTCTTCAAGTTCTTACTTTGGATAGCCGTAAGAGCTTTTTGGTCAGTTTCCACCACGAAATGCGCGCCCAGAAGGAATCTTTGGAGTTTGAGAATTGACCAAACCATTGCCAATAATTCACGGTCTAAAACCGAGTAATTCCTTTCTGCAGCATTAAGTTTTCTGGATATATACATTACAGGATGCAGAGTTCCAGAGTACTCTTGCATTAGTGCCGCTCCAATCCCAGTGGATGAAGCGTCACTACGAAGAACAAATGTCTTATCTGTTGTAGGTAACACAAAAATAGGTGGTGATGAAAACATAGTTTTGATCTTCTCTAGTGAAGATTGGCATTCATGAGACCAGTGAACCATGTTAGGCGACCCTTTCTTTAATAGTGTAGAGAGAGGTGCCATGATAGAGGACAGATTCGGAATGAAACGTCCATAAAATTGTATGAGACCTAAAAGACTTCGCACTTGCTTTTTAGTCCTAGGGATAGAGATGTTAAGTATCTTAGTGATATTATGGTCTTCTGTCTTCAAGAAACCGTGACCTACTCGATGGCCTAAGAAAGCAATTTCGCTAAACCCAATACAAGCTTTAGATGGTTTTGCTGTCAGGTTATACTCACGCAGAGTTGATAATAATTCAACTAACCCTGAATAGTGATCTTCCCAAGTATCGCTGAAAAGACAGATGTCGTCTAGATAAGCAATGACATCTGACCGATACGATAGGATTCGACGCATCATGCGTACAAATGTAGCTGGTGCGTTCATAAGGCCGAAAGGCATAAAATTCCATTGGAAAAGGCCTCTGGGAGTAGAGAAAGCGGTAAGAGGTTTGGCGCGTTCGGATAATGGAACTTGCCAATATCCTTTAGACAAATCAAGTTTAGTGAAAAAATGCGATTTAGAAAGACGAGTAAGTAGCTCTTCTAGTAAAGGCATAGGTTCAGCATCGAACTTCGTAACTTGATTCAATTTGCGATAGTCAACGCAAAGACGTATGTTATTGTTTTTTTTTTTCGAACAATAACCATCGGCGAAGAATATGCAGAAGTGGATGGTTCGATTATTTGTAAATCTATCATTTCATCCAACTCCTTTTCAACCTGTGTTTGGAAATGTATAGGGATAGGATAAGGTCTAACCCTAATTGGAGTATGTTCAGTTAGAACAATGTCATGCTCAATGACATGAGTTTGTCCAGGGATGTCAGTGAGGACATCCTGAAATGTTTGTAACATAGACGAAACTTGTCGCCGTTCTCCTAGAGACAAATCAGGAGAAACAGTAACGTCTTTCCATGATTCATTAGAATGAAGTGGGATCATTGGAAGCGGAAGATTAACATCCGAAAAACTTGTTTCCTCATCCTGTATTACAGACAGTGATGAGTAATGACCATGTTTGACATGAGAATCGTCCGTTGCCTGGAAAATAGGCTGTAGATAGTCAGGACGTTCATGGAACTCCGTAAGCATATTGATGTGGAAGGTTTTATGCTTCCCGTTGATATCGACGATGTAGTCAACATCTGAAATTTTCGATATTATATCGTACGGACCTTTCCAACTAATAAGGAGTCTATTTTCACGACAAGGTAGCAAAACAAATGCTTTGTCACCAGGACAAAGTTGTCGTAAAGTTCTCTTCTTATTAGCAAATTGTCTTGCCTTCTGCTTAGCAAATTCAGAAGAGGACGTTGCCAATTTGCATGCTTCGATAATCTTCTGTCTCAGCGCGATGACATACTCGTAAGAAGATTTTGTGTCATCGTCAATATTGTCAGCTGTTATAAGATCATGCAGCAAAGACATTGGGCCGCGCGGTCGCGCGCCAAAGACAAGTTCAAAGGGAGAAAACCCTGTATGTTCATTGGGGACCTCTCTATACGCGAAGAGGGCCGCGGATAAAACCCTATCCCAATCTTGAGGATGATCCTCAGTTATCTTCCCTAATAAGTTCTTAAGTGTTCTATTTAGTCGCTCGACCATCCCATTGGACATAGGATGATAGATGCTACTCAAAGATCTCTCTATCTGTAGAGTAGACATTACTTGAGACATGGTATCCGATATCAGTTGGGTGCCATGATCTGATAATATTTCTCCGGGGAATCCCAGCCGAGAAAATATAAGCCAAAGAGCATCTGCAATGTCAGCGGTAGTAATGCTCTTTAGAGGGATAGCCTCTGGCCAACGTGTGCACATGTCTACACACGTTAAGATAAACTGATGTCCTCTAGCAGATTTGATCTTGAATGGACCAATGATGTCTATCGCCATTTTCTGGAATGGACGAATAGGAATATCTGCAGCCTGAATAGGCGCAGCATGACGAGGACCTTTGGATTTGACTTCTTGACATACTTTACAGGATCGACAATAGATCCGTATGTCCTTGTTCACAAAAGGCCAAAAGAAAGCCGCAAGAACTCTTGACTTTGTACGGGGAAAAACCCATGTGACCAGCACACTGAGAGTCGTGTGCATGTTGTAAGATCTTAACTCTCAAATTCTTGGGTACAAGAATCTGAGAATGACTTGACTTAGTGGAGTCTTGCACCATACGTACAAGTACGCCATTCTTCATTGTAATCCAAGATTTACAATTTGAATCTTTATTCGGATCACCTTTCGTTACAAGAGTGAAGAATTTCTTAAGAGTCGGATCTTCTTCTTGTTGTTTTATAAACGAGTCACGAGAAATTACCAAGGGATCATCTTGGTTATGCACTTCATTATCTTCAACAGATGAAGTTTCAGGCATATTGAGAGCTTGAGCTCTAGTGACTACCGCATTAGCAGATTGCATATTTTGATTTTCCCAAACGGAAATTTGCTCCGGAGTGCATTCTTTGACTCCGTGAATGCGACCGATGATAAGATCAGCGATCGGATCCGGCAAAAGACATGCGTGTACATCTCCTGTGAAGAAAGGAGTAGCAATCCTAATGATAGCGGTAGAGTATTTCTCTATGGTGCCGCCAAATGTTACGCATTTGACTACTTTGCCTGTAGAATGAGAAGGATCTATGAGTGACTGCCTAACCCCAATAGTTGTGCATCCAGAATCAAAAAGTACTGAGACTGGATTGTCATTTACTAAACCTTTGTGTAAGACAAGAGAACCTCTCCCATCATGCGCGATTGACGCAGGAAGAGCGGGAAGAGGATGCCCACAGCTTAAAGTAGACACTGTGGTTGGCTCAAATAATGTTTTGCATTGGGGGCACTGAGATGCTCTCCCAAAATCAAAAGCGGCACATGCCATATTATTAGAGTCATCATTATCTTTATTTTGTTTATAGGCTTCGTGGGACTCTTGCTGTGCAGAGTTCGCCTGGTAATGAGTTTTATGTTTTTTGAATTGTGCTCTACCTCTGTTATTATTGCCTCTGTACTTATCATTGTTTCCACTATTATAACCTCTACTCGGGTTTGAATCATAGCTCCTTTGGTTACTATCATCATATTCATTATAATGAGTATCTCTGTAATTATGATCTTGTTGTCTCCATGAAGGAAAACTTGGATAGTTTCTAGAATGACTTCCTTTGCGAAAGTTCCTGTAATTATGACCACCCCTGAATCGAGGGCTGTCAGCTCTTCTCCAGGTATTCGAAGAAGAACCCTGAAATGATTGGTTACCTTGGTTCTGATAACTGTAATAGTTACCTTTTTTATTAAACTTATTTTGAGGTCCTTGGAATTTGTGAGAGTGATTAGGGTTGTATGGTGTTGCAGAAGCAACTGGCATACCTTCTTTAACCTTTATTGTTGCTAATAGCTACGTCCGGATGTGCAGTGACGTATTGGGTACAATACTGTTCCATTTCTTTTAGAGACTTAGGTTTACGCTCATGTAAGAATTCGAGGAAAGGTTTATTTATACTTGACATAATCTTGTCTCTGAGTATCAAGTCCATAAGGGCTTCATAAGTCTTTTCTGTTTTGGATAGCTCAATCCAACGATCAAATGTAAGACGTGTCCTTGCAATGAATTCTGAGAATTCTACACCTGCCTCAGGCACCATTGTCTTAAACAACTTCCGATAACCCTCTTCAGACAACTGATACTTCTTTAATAAGGCTGCCCTAATAACATCATAGTTATCTTTGTCAGCCTCTTCAACCAAACTTAAACTAGTCAGAGAATCACCTTTCAGATTTTCTGATAACTGGTTAGCATATTGTGATTTGTCCACATTATGTGCTCGACACGAGCGTTCAAATCTATTTAGCCAGAATGTTATGTCATCACTGGAAGGGTTGAACGCTGGTACCTTGACCTTGTAAGTAAAGGGTTTACCATTACCACCAGATGCTTGATTACCATCACTTATGTTTGTTAACTTTAACTTTTCTAACTCAAATGCTAAAAGTTCTTTTTGGTGTTCATGTTCTCTTATTGCTTTTTTCTCTTGAGCTTCAGCTTGTAATTTTCTCTCTTCTGCAGCAGCTTCATCCTTTCTTTTCTCTTTTTCCATTTCCATCTGGAATCTTTTTTCATCAGTCTGTATCTGCAATTTCTTTTGTTCATAGTCTCTTTGTAATTTTCTTTCCTCAGCTTCTAATTTTTTCTCCTCAGCTGCTAATTTCTTTTCTTCAATCAATGCTTTTCTTTCTTCAGCAGCCAATGCTTTGTCATATTGAGCAACTGCCCATTCTTCTAATTGCTGACCAGTCTTATCAAGAATCTTGCCTTGTGTGATAAAATAATCTAAAGTAGACATCTTGTCTAATAAGATCAGTAATTTGCAAAAGTAAATAAATTCACTTTCTTAGTCTTAATCAAAGACCTTGTATGATAACTTTGTAACCTGTGGAAAATAGTACTTAACTATCCCAATCACTGTGGGAAACAAGCCTTACAAAGGTCTTGTATAAATCCTTATATAATAACAGCTATAAGTTGCTGGTTCACTCTATAATATAAGTGCAGTGCACCAGAAATAGTGTTTTATATCATCAACTGTGTACCTTTAGTAATAGCAATTAACTATCAGTTGATTCTTGTACATCAATTTATATGATCAACTATATTTTAAATAGTGTATGTCGATCAGGCACAAAACAAAACAGTTATACAGGAGAACATGAAAACATTTGCGGAGATGAAATAAATCAAATGGGAAAAAGAATAAAAGATAAACCGCAAGAGGATAACAAATACAAATAACGCCACAGTATATAAATATAAATTGAGAATAGAACTGAAAGATAGAATAGGGTAGACCAACAAATTACAAACAAATCAAAACAAACTAAAGAACAGAGGAATATTACAAAAACAACAATGAGTACAGTCTTCACAGCTAACACTAATAGCAACAGCTGTCGCAGCAAATTTTCAATCAAGAAAATTGCACCTATAGAAACGCACACCTCAGACCCTCTATTACGTGGGATACTCTGCTTTGTGACACCTTTATCCAAAACAACAACCCGCTGGATACAAACAAATATCACATATAAATATTTAAACATAAATACATAATTGCATAAATAGTATGGCAATATGATGTAAATAGAGTGTTGCAGAAAGAATGTGTTGTAAAGAAGGCTCAGTTACACTGCCTAATAGTACAGTACTGTGGTACTTTATTAAACAAATACTTCTGGTCTAATTATTTTAAATTCAACACAGAAATAGAAGCTCCATCGTTGATGTGAATGATAACAATCGATGTAGTACTTCTCAGTTCAATAACATTTCCTTTCGCAAACACTGTCAAATATTCTCCAGTCCTGATGTGTAATGTTCTATGTTTCAACCAAGCTTGCTGTGTAACACTGTCAGTTGTATGGCAAATGTCCAACGAACCAAATGTCAACAAACGCTGACCTAGTTACTGCATACTGTCGACAGGACAGGTCACGCTGACATCACTGTAGAGTTGTACTGCTGATGTATTTGTGTGTCGTAACAGACCCCAAGGAACGTCTGGTCTCAGTAGTTTACTTCTCAATATGGTCACTGTGCAGGTTGACCCAGGAAGCTGGCACACCAGTTGTTAAACTCTGTTTAGTTGTTTACTCATACTGGCTACTAGTTGTTGAATCACGCTTTATTTGTTAAATGACGTGAATGTCCACCAGTTGATAAATGTAGATGTTGGGACTGGTGTAGTAAAGTGTAACGATTGTCAACTCATTAAACCCAGCACAGTTTTGGTCATACAGGTCATCTTGTCCTGGAACGTGATGAGGCTCCGACAAGAATGTGAGTGTAAACAATGAGTGTGTGTATGTGAATGTCAGAACGCGAATGGTAGAATGATTCGATAGAGTTGACAGGTTGGTAGTACATCACTCATACTCACACTGTTCGAATTCAAGAAGTACTGGAACTACGGTGGTCTTTTTATAACATTTAATGGGACGCACACTTGGACAGTACGTGTATGGTTACAGGAACAAATGTCGACATAGACAGCATAATGTTGATCACAGGAATATCATCTTAAGTTAGCATTCGTGCTTGGCAAATATCATAATGGAGCATTCGTAAATAAGCATTCAGAGTTCCATCATGTAAATCATCTGGCTTTACTGACTGGGCACGTCAGACCATAACCAATACATAGGAAGGCTCCTAGACCTAACCTCGTCTAGTGAATATCCCTTCACGTAAAGTTCAATATATATATTTTCCATAAAGATATAGGAATCCCAGACATGGGTTCTCACATGTAGCAGTGATCTCTTGGTTCATCGAGCGATAGTACAGGCATCCCTTTTTCTCACTCGATAAATACAAAGTATATGAATTTCAACATGGCTGTTCTTCTCTCGTGAGTTTCACTCACTATAGGACCCAGACCAAAATTGGTCATTCGTTAAATGTCCTCATTTCTTCATGACTTCTATCATAGAAGTAATTGAATAATATCATATAATCTAGTGCTGATACATAGGAATGTCGTCTTCCTTTGAATAAATATTCTTTTCAAAAGTACCACTGTGCATCTGTTTATCAACAACGATGGCGAAGCCCAAGTTCATAATAAATTGTGGTTTTACCTTTCTATGCGAAATATAACTTTGCCATTCCTTGGCAAAAGAGAATAAACACTGGGGTAAAGTACATACAACATGTCTAAATGACTATCACTTTTCCCCATCCACATATAGATCACTTTTTCGGCGATAGGCCGGCTACCACAAAATTCTACATCCAGACAGGATGACAGCCATCAATCACACCCCTTGCTAGCGATACTTCCGCTGCATAGCCTTTGACCTTTTCTAGCCACAACCAACATAGTTCGACTTAGAAATGTAAAGATATCCATATATAAGACAGACTCGTCCTACTCATACAAACACTACGTATAAATTCAGGCCATAGATATACTGAAGCAAGAACAATCTATTCCTACCCAGCCAAAGAATAAATCGCAGTAGGCCTAGACTCGTCCGCGGAGTCCGATCGAAGATGACGGAACTACTTTCAAGGGAAGTAACTCAAAAATGACTTCTCCTTAAGCACTTAAAAAGGAAATACTTTGATTACCAAATATTTGCGAACATAATAAGTATATAAATGTATTATATTGCAAGATAGTAAAAATTGCCCTTTACACTAGCCCAATTCCATCGTCTGCCAGCTATGATGGTGTGCATGTCCTCCTTAAACTACTCTTAATGTAAGGTAAACAAAAAAAAAATAATGAAGTAATTCAAACAACACGACACTTGAAAACAAATAATTCTAATATAAATTGACATCACCAACATCAATCAATTACAAAAGACAATAGGTATTTGAGTGTAACACAAAACTGAAAATAAAATGATATAAAATACCCGGATTATAACCGACAATTAGGTTGAACAGGGTAGACCAAAATAGTGTATGATAGGCAAATGAAGATCACCTGATGCTAGCTCGTTCTCTTTCTGTTATATATTAAAAGAAAAAAATACAGTGAAGTCTCTGACACATCACTCCCCTTCGGCAGGATCTGCCAACGGATACTACACTAAGCTATGCTTTCTGTGTGTACCCCCGTGCTAAAATTAGCTCTTCATTTAACTGAAAGATCGCTTACTTTCGGACGTACATCCTAATACTGTACATAGCGGCTGCGTTGAAGGGGTGGGCTTCACCACAACGTGGAAAAATATGCTTTGTATTAAAAAAAAAAAAAAAAACTATGAATGACGTAGGTAAAAAAAGGACCTCCCTCATATTCTTGGGCAGTCTATCGCCTCATTACTCCCTTTTTTTTTTCTTCTTCTTCTTCGTACATTCTCAGACGTCTATTTGAATGTTTTCAAAGAAAGCAGCAGTCAGCTTGAGGTTGTGACTAAAATAAACTGGGTCTGCAAGATTGATGACTTATTAATGGCGAATATGGCAGGTAGTCCCATAGAAGATGCTACCGTAGGGGAGTAAAGTGTTAGAGACTTCACTATACTAGGTCCATCATCGAGAGGTGGGGGTGACCAGTTCCCTTCATCGCTGCCTATTCCTTCCCTAACTCAAGAGAAAAGTCAGGTACCTATTTACAGTTGGATAGACTGGAGCGTGACGATACCGTGAATCGAACCCACGAAAGAACCAGCGCTCTAACCACTCGGACGCTCAATGGAGAATATACACAAACCAGGGGCGGGCTCAGAGGCGCGATTGGTGCGGCCGCACCAGATCTGTCTTCAGGGAAAAAAAATGAAGACATTTTAGTGTGATTCAACTCAATAGTATAAAAATGATCCTCATAAGGGAATAACACAGTACGAGGAGGGTCACTGTCTGATTCTCGGTATATCTTGTGCACTTGTCGTTACCTTTGTTCGATAATTAGATGTTTATTTCCTTATGTAGGTGTTATTTTTTTCTCCTCTCTCTCTCTCTCTCTCTCTCTCTCTCTCTCTCTCTCTCTCTCTCTCTCTCTCTCTCTCTCTCTCTCTCTCTCTCTCTCTCTCTCTCTCTCTCTCTCTCTCTCTCTCTCTCTCTCTCTCTTCTCGATATATATATAAATATATGATGTGTCAGAATATTCGCCTAATTTTTATTTTCTATTTAGTTAGATTTCATTAAGTGTCTATATAACCATACATTATTATCATCATTAAAGTCCAAGCCAACAGGCATGGGTGATAATTTCTCTCCGCAACTTCATGTCTCCACGGCTGTTTATCATTCCTGTAATTGTCTTCTTCACGATGTCACAGAACGCCATTAAAAAAAAAAAAAACCCCAGTATTTTTTTTGGCGGGGTTGTAAGTTTATTGCTATGTTGAATAAAACTGGAAGTCAGTGCAATAAATTGCTACATGCGCCAGAGCTGCACGAGCAATATCACGCGGAAGAAGTTCATTCATTCATAACCCATCAGTCTCCAAAAGGCATAGGCCTTCAACAAATGTATGCCAGGTTTTCCTGTCCAATATCATAAGCTCAAGGGGTATCCATGTCTTCTTATCCCCTTTATGTCTGTCTCCAGTTGTTAGTTGATCTGCCCATGTTTGTTGACGTTTTTGTCCTTTGACCAACCTGCTCCCCCTTCGGGCTTCGATAGCACACTGGAAACACCACACTTTTTAATGCTGGTTAGAGAGGAATAGTCCAACATGTATAATAATAATAATAATAGCCCCTTCAGTCATAACTGACTATGGGAATGCGCCCCTGAGGTGGCAGCCCTCAGCTGCTTATTTTCCTGGTGCTCCTTTCGACGTTTTCTCCTCACCTCTGCTTCTTGTGTGAGCCTCTCTTCGCCCAATCTGAGGTGGTGCCGTAAATAGCATCGCCACTTAGTGCGATCGGCAGCTTCATCCTCCCATGTTGCTGGATCCATGTCAAGTGCCCTCATATCTCTCTTGCACACATCTTTGAACCTCAGCTGTGGTCGCCCAACTGTTCTCTTGCCATCTGCTAATTGTCCGTAGAAGATATCTTTTGGGATGCGACCATCTTCCATGCGGCGAACATGGCCAAGCCAGCGAAGTCTGCGCTGTCTAAGCAGCGTATACATACTTTGAAGGCCAGCACGTGACAACACCTCGACATTTGTCACTTTATCTTTCCACGCGATGCCGAGGATGCGGCGTAGACACCGCAAATGGAAGGTATTGAGCCTTCTTTCTTGCTTAGCATAGGTCGTCCAGGTCTCGCTGCCATATAGGAGTGTGCTGGTGACGCAAGCATTATATATCGCAGCTTTGGTCTTCATTGTGAGTTTAGAGTTTCCCCAAACACGCGATGTGAGGCGGGCAAAGGTAGCTGCAGCTTTGCCAATGCGGCTGTCGATTTCTGTATCCAGTGAGAGTTTGTCATTGATGGTAGACCCTAGGTATGTGAAGTGGTGCACCACTGCCAATTCATAATTATCGATAGTGATAACTGGTGCAGCACCCACATCCTGACTCAGCACATTCGTTTTCTTTAGACTTATTGTGAGGCCAAAGTCCTTGCATGCTTTAGTGAAGCGATTCATCAAGCTCTGAAGCTCCTGTTGGCTTTGAGTGACGACTGCAGCATCATCAGCGAACAACAAGTCTCTTATAGTGACCCTTCTGATTTTTGTTTTTGCCTTCAGCCTTGAAAGATTAAACAGACGGCCATCTGACCTAGTGTGAAGGCATATTCCTTCAGGTGCATCTCTGAATGCATGTTTCAAGAGTAAGGCAAAGAAGATTCCGAAGAGGGTCGGAGCCATAACACCGCCTTGTTTAACGCCACCTCGTATATCAAAGGGCTGTGACGTGCTTCCAGCATATTGGACTATTCCCTTCATGTCGTCATGGAATGACTTTATCATTTCCAGCATTTTAGAAGGGCAGCCTATTTTCAGGAGGATTTTAAAGAGTCCATCCCTACTAACCAAGTCGAATGCTTTTGTGAGGTCTATAAAGGCGATATATAATGGTCTTTTCTGCTCTCTTGATTTTTCCTGAAGCTGGCGGAGAGAGAAGATCATGTCTGTTGTTGATCTGCCAGCTCGGAATCCACACTGTGCCTCTGGATATATGCGCTCAGCTAACTTGTGTAGTCGCATTAAGATGACTTTGGCAAAAACCTTACCAACAATACTAAGAAGAGAGATGCCTCTGTAGTTATTGCAATCACTTCTGTCTCCTTTATTTTTATACAGTGTTACAATCTTGGCATCTCGCATGTCTTGAGGAATAGTTGTCTCTTCCCAGCACTGGCACAGCATCCTATGCAGGGGATGTAATAGCGTGCTCTTACAGCATTTGATTAAATCAGGAGGAATCCCATCACTGCCTGGTGCTTTGCCAGAGGCCAAGCTATCAATGGCCTTACTGAGTTCCTCTAATGTTGGTTCGGCATCCAGCTCCTCCATAGTTGGCAGACTATTGACAGCATCAAGGGCTGCAGGCGTAACGGTATTGTCTCTAGCGTAAAGCTCAGAGTAGTGCTCGACCCACCTCTCCATCTGCTTACCCTTATCGGTTAGCTTCTCTCCGCTGATGGTTTTTAGCGGTGCCGTCTTACTTTTATGGGGGCCAAGTGCTTTCTTTATACCGTCATACATTTGTCTAATGTTGCCTGTTTGCGCTGCGATCTGGATGCTCTCACTGAGCTGGAGCCAATAGTCATTTGCACAGTGTCGAGCAGTTTGTTGAACTTTGCTTCTCGTAGCCCTCAGGATCTGTAGGGTTCTGGCACTCGGTGAACGTTTGTATTCATTCATAGCACTGCGCTTAGCTTCAATAACAGGTGCCATCACATCTGATGAAGCGTCAAACCAGTCATTTGACTTTGCTGTTTTCTTACCAAAGGTGGCAAGTGCAGTACTTTGAATGGTGTTCCGTAGATGCTCCCAGTTCTCTGTAATAGTATCACCATGCTGAGGGCTACTGAGCACTTTCTCGAAGGTCGCAGTGAATTGAGCGATCATGAAAGGGTCTGACATCTTGCTGGTATCAATGCGTGGTTTCCCTTCATGTCTGACACGATAGAGTTTTCTTGGTTGTGCTCTGATTTTGCAGCAAACCAAGGAGTGATCTGTGTCACAGTCTGCACTATGGTACGAGCGCGTGGAGAGCACAGACCTGCGGAGTGGCCTTCTGACGAGAATCAGGTCAAGTTGGTGCCAGTGCTTGGATCGTGGGTGTCTCCATGACACCTTATGTTGGGGTTTTGTCTGAAAGTAGGTGTTGGTCACGCAGAGGTCATGGTGGACGCACAACTCTAAGAGCCGTTGTCCATTTTCATTCATCTTGCCAATACCAAACCTGCCCAGACATGAAGGCCATGAAACATTATCGGCACCCACTCTAGCGTTAAAGTCACCAAAGAGAACAAGCTGTTCTTGCCTAGGTATGCTTTTGATTACTGCTGCTAGATTCTCGTAGAACTCATCTTTAGCTTCTGAGGCAGAGTACAGAGTAGGAGCATACACACTGACAAGGGTGATGGGACCTGTGCTAGTTTGCAGGCGGAGCGTTAACAGGCGTTCTGATCCATTCTCGCCTGGTTCAACCATGTTAGTTAGCGATTTTTTGACCGCAAAACCTACTCCGTGTTCTCTAGCTTTATCAAGATTTTTCCCGTGCCAATAAAATGTGTAGTCCTTCTCGCTCACCATTCCAGAGCCCGCCAGGCGCGTTTCCTGAAGTGCAGCTATATCCACCTGAAGTCGTTTAAGCTCATCATTAATTATGGCTGTCTTCCTTACATCGTTTACATCCTGTAGGTTTTCGGATAGTCCAGTCAACATAGTCCGGACGTTCCAGCATCCCAGTCTGAGAGTTTGCTTATTTCTATTTTTTCGATAATTGCTTGGTGCAAAATTTTCTGTCCACAGTTCGGGTTTGACCCTAATCCCCATGCACCCAATGGGGAAAGCAGACAGTGGCGGGACAACACCTTATTGACTGGGGGCTGCCCAGCTTGAAGCGGGCGGTAGCTGTCCAGTGAGATCCTAGAACCTCTCCCACTGTCGGAAGTAGCCCCTGGCGCCATGCCCTACGCCAATTGGGCAAAATGCTTATAACCGGTAACTGCTACTTCCCGTGTTTTGCCGACACCTATAGGGTGAAGCTGGAGTGTCCTCTCCAGGGCGCGAGCTTGGGCACAGTTATATGGAGATCAAGCTGTTGCCCATGCAGCATGTTCCCCCTCTCCACACAGCCAGTAGATCCAAAGGAACGGCAGTAGCCGATACAGTTTGGTACCAGCCATGTCGCAGGAGTTGCCAGAATAATGTCGAATCGACATTAGACTGCCTTAGGGACTCCGACTCCGGATTTATCCTCAGGGTTTACTCCCGAAGCCAATTCCACAAATGGATATTCCCGCAAGGCAGCGGTGGTTTGAATTCAGAGTTCCTTCTCTTAGATAAGCTACCAACCAAGGATCACGAGCCCTATCTGCCCGAAGCTGCTGGTTTTAAGGCGCCAGTCGCTCGCCTTTGCACCTTATCCCGTCAGTGGAAACAGTTCCGCCGGGCTCAAATTGAGCCACACGTGAAGGCCGGGAGCTGGACTTGGTTGTCAGAGGCTGTTTGAGGCGCGTGCCATAGAAGTATTTTATCTGCAGTGAGAGCTTATCCTCACTACAACTCCCGGCAATAACAACCTTTGGAACACAGTCCAACATGTAACTGGATATAAAATATCTCCCCCCCCCCCCCCCCCCCCCCCCCCCCCCCCTTCCCCCCCCATTCCTTTTTCACCTAGTTTGGTTTGATTTTAAGGATCATCTTCATAGCACACGGACAACTCCATCAGTGCTCCGATCTCCTCCATTAGGTCACACAAGGATAATTTCAGCACAATGCACGAACTCCGTAGCACCGGCGAGAATCCGGGTGCCTGTTTATATGAATCATACATTCTATAAATATGTCTGTGGTGGGTATTGTATCTTAATTTATATTTTACTAGGATTTACTGTGTAAAATGGCTTGCAGATTTATATATATATATATATATATATATATATATATATATATATATATATATATATATATATATATATATATATATATAGATATATATATATATATATATATATATATATATATACGCAACGAGTCGTGGGCCGGCAGTCAGTAATCTGGTGTCCCTTTCGGCCAGTCCTGTCCGACTAGTCAGTCGGCAGGCGGGGCCAGTGGTTCTCGCAAGAATAAAATCGCCGGGGCCGCCGGGATCCGCTCTGCACAGAGCGCTGTCTCCCTCCCCGCGCGACGCGAGCGACGAAATGCTCTGTTCAGTCAGACAGTTATCTGGTTGATCCTGCCAGTAGTCATATGCTTGTCTCAAAGATTAAGCCATGCATGTCTAAGTTCACACTGTCTCACGGTGAAACCGCGAATGGCTCATTAAATCAGTCGAGGTTCCTTAGATGACACGATCCTACTTGGATAACTGTGGCAATTCTAGAGCTAATACATGCTTACCTGGCAAACTTCTGTCTTTAACGACTGTGTGTGGTGCCTCTTTCGAGCCCTCCCAGTATCAGAAATTGAGACAGAGAGATGTGTCCGTCTCCAGATAGCGCTCGTGCAGTCTGGCATTTTCCTCAGACCTACGGGTCTTGAGGTGTCTGCGTCCCTCATATGGTCAGCAATGACTCGGGGACGTAGAATGTCCGGCACCCAGACCCTCTGCTCTCGAGGTGTCTGTATCCCTTATACAGTCAGAAATGACTAAAAGGGAAGATGAATTGGAGGGCAAGTTCCGTATCCTACTAGTGACTAGGCTGTTGCTACTGGTGTCAGACTGTATCGGCTAGACCGTTCCTCTGACGTCCAGGCCGGGTCATGCTGCATGGGCAACAGCTTGATCTAACATTGCCCAACCTCGAGCCACCGAAAGTTATTTCGGGAGGTACGCTCCTTT
This sequence comes from Oreohelix idahoensis, assembly GCA_024509875.1. NCBI lineage: Eukaryota > Metazoa > Mollusca > Gastropoda > Stylommatophora > Oreohelicidae > Oreohelix > Oreohelix idahoensis. Next base: position 119,786 of record JAMPIV010021490.1, read on the forward strand.
GGTCAGAAATGACTGATAAGGAAGATCACACATATATATATATATATATATAATTCTTCCAGCTGTAACGTAAACTTAATTAATTGCTATTAACCAGTAAGAGATATTTTAATTGACTAGTAAATGCACTAGGCGATGTCGTACTGACGAAATATATATTTATCTCCAATCCATTATGTGTAATTTTTGTAAATGACTAGAATTTATTTCACGGGTTAATAAGAACGATAAGATACGCTTTACACTTGTGTTTTCTAATCAAATCTAATAACCGAGTGGATAATAAATTATACCGTTACGCGGGTTTGGATAGAATACTATATTGTGGTTAAATGTTTTGTATTTTCTTCCTAAAATCCAGTACGGGTCATAAACCAAAATCTACCAGCGGCCTGAATCTGAGAGAACGGGTCTAAGTCCAACAGTACCAAAAAACATTCTTATATAAATGTCGGGTCTTCGAAGTTGACCTGTTCGGCCCTCTTATTTCCCCCAGAAAGAGAGAGAGAGTACCAACAATAGACTATAAGAATTAATTTAACTGGTCATATAGCTACCCAGCTTTCTTTTCAATTTTCATGTACATTAAGCCCGCTGTGGTGAAATTATCAAAATTAACATTTCCCAACTACCGACCACTGTGTTGTGGCGAGGATTTTTATCCCGAGAGATTTACATACCTGACATTCTCTTTAATTATTGGAATTATAAGCTACTGACAATGTGAACACTATATCTCGTAATTATTTTCCTACCTGGACTAATTGATGTGACATAAACAGATCCAATTAACAGTAACGGAGTAAGCGTTCCCCAAATAACAGGATTAATCAAACTTTGAGGAGCTGGCGCCTATTCTGCCAAAACACAACCCAACACTGGATTTGTTGTTTGTACCATAGAGATATGTTCCAGATGTTGTTAATCAACAATTAGGTAAGCGCGACTGAAAGTGGCCGCTGTTTGTCTCTGTGGTGGATTTGATGTTATTGATGTTATCATTCAATATTTCTAGTGTACTGAATGAGGTCAGCTGTGAAGGTCCCTGATTATAACAGATTTTGGGTTGAGTTATCAGAGTACCTTTCTGCTACCACCTTATGACCTCAATCAGACCTATTCTTGACTAGTATGTATGATAGCTACGTATAATGTCTAGGGTTATGCTAATGTGTAATGTAGGGTAAGTAAAATTACTACAAATACATTTAAATTCTATCACATATAGATATAAGACAGGGTCAATACCACAACCACAAACAAACTGACACTCTATTATATATCTTATAGAATTTGTGGCTGAAAATTATGTAATATGCTAGATTACAATTTATTTGCCCTGATTCAGAATTTTCTGAGTCAGGACCAACAACAAAATGAAATTTATGGTTTTATTTACATAAATATTAATAACACACTGGATCTTCTGTCCATACAAAGGACTATTATAATCAAATTATATTTAGGTATTTCTCTAAACTGGGTGACACTAGTAACTACTGGTGGGGTGGGGTGGGGTGTTGTCATCATTCCCCTTCTTTATATTAGTATCTTGTGGAAAATGTTATTGAATAATCAAAGATTTTATGTCTCTGTTAATAAAGTCAGTGGATGACCGTTGTAGTGCCGACACATAGGCACTTATCTGTAGGTTGATAGTAGATATGATGCTGACAATTTCCTTTCGTTCACTCGAATGACCAGACTGACACAGTCCCTGGTGTAGGATAATATAGTAGACCGCTTGGTCCAGTAAAGTTTCACTTCTCTCTCTCTAGTAAAATCACCAGGGTCCTGGTACTACCGTAGCACCAGAACAAAAATCCCTGAAACAAGGTTATGATTCTTTATAACATGTCTACAATAACATTCCACAAGTAATACATGGCATAATTCAATAAAAGAAAAGGGTCAGATATCTCTGACCACCCCATTTCAACTATTTTCCTCTGAGATAACAGCTCATACCAGTTCTCCTGTTCTTTTCCCTAATGGCTACAACGCCTCTGACACTGCAAGAATGATTCTCTCCCATAGAATAATGTGGGTTAGTCTTCCCACTGGTAACTGTGGAAATCATTTTAAGTTATACAACTCACGTCAATTTTTACTACTTGTGTGCAACACCACAGGCCCTGCCTAAGTCTGCTGGGGACCTCTGTACTTAGTCGTAACGCCTTCCCAAACAAGCAGTATCTCATACCCCAAATTTGGTTGTAATAATAAGATTAATAAATTCATTCTTACTACAATTCAAAGAAATATCACAAACATACGTTGACTGGCATTAGCATTAATATGTAAGTTCAGCTTTGCCCCGGTCCCGACTGCCAAGGTTTATTATTTCACTCTTAGCACTGCTGTTCTCAACGCAGCTTGCTTTCAAAAACTTCTGTATCAACTGGCGACAAGCCTTTGAAAGCTTTTGCCAATATTATCAGACCGGCCCAGTCAGCGAGGGTCTAGCTTTTTTAATTCAAATTTTAAAAAAACAAAACTCTAAACTTCTAGGAGTGAGTCTTCAAAATACATTTAGCTTTTTTGCCTAACCAATACCCTCCTTCCTATACTCTTCTACCATCCAATCGGATTTGAATCAATCTAATGCCTCTTTTTTAAACTGGCGTCCCCACTAACGTTATGGATAAATGAGCAAGACCACCAGTCTGTCCGTCTTAGTGTTCGTAGACATATAGTATTATTTCAATATCTTGGCTAATAATTAGACTACCATATATATTAAACCATAGTATTGCTCCGGGGACCCTAAGCTATCTTTATATATGATTTTTATGGCTATATTATTTGTCGTTTAGATTTTCAGTTTTGTCACTGTTAATCGTCAATTTCAACTTTTCCAAAAGTCGGCCATCTTTCCCCCTCCTTTTCTATCATTTTTTCATTCAAATAAACCAACTAGTTTGTGTTACGTCAGAAATACACTACTCGGCGAGAATGGAACACTGTCTGTGTGTTTATGTATTCTGGCTTGTCCAACAAAGAGGTTATAGTATTAGTCCCGCGTGCAGAACGAAGAGGGGTTTTTGCCAAGCGTTGGTAGTATTGGCGTTAATTATTACTATCGTTTCGTTCTTGCTACTGGAAAATGTCAGAGTTACTACTAATTTGGGCGTTAAAGTTAAAATCGTACGTTAATTCAGACGGTAGGTTGGTGTCACAGTTCTGGCAGATCGTTAATTGTAAGTCTCAAAACCGAAACTAAGAAAGCGGGTTAGATTTTACGGCTGGATCGTTTTATAAGCATTTCCTCTTCACAAAAGGCAGCGCTATACTGGCGTAGAGACGACTTTAAGCAGACACTTACGGTCGGGTTTATTTATTATCATAGGATTAAAATCTTACTGAATTTAGCGATTATTTCACAGATTTCGCTACAGTCTCAAGCGAGAGGAAGAAGGAGTGAATAATTCTTCTATTGTATAATCATTGTACTCACTTTGTTGTGCCTTTCTTTTGTTTGCTAATACTGTTATTTTTCTGAATAGATTAATTAGGAACTCTGTTCTTTACAGTATAGTCAAATTCTATACCATAGCGCAAATCTTTTGACCTTTTGGGGGTTATTTAACTTCTTCTTGTGCGATCTTGTCTCAACAGAGGGGATTGCACTTATGGGGTTTATTTCTTTATGATTTCTGTAACCTATGATTTTTCTATTTGATATTTGATACTGTATGTTGTGAAGTTTTTTGTTTATGATAAATAAACTTAACATAAAACTTAATTACCTGTGTTGGTCAGCTCGGCCCATTATCCCTACTCCATTTAATATAGTTTCACGTTTGTGCGTCAGATTGTCGTCACGTATCTGTGTGTGTGTGTGTGTGTATGTGAGTGGTTAATAGTGTATATTGTAATATATATATATATATATATATATATATATATATATATATATATATACACACACACACACACACGGGAAGGTAAACTGTCTGACAAACAAATTTCAGTCGTAAGATAGGCTGGACTAGAGTATATTCTAAATCCAGGGACAGACTCTACCTTTTCACCATTCACTCGTGAAATCTATTTCTTTACCTTATCTCTCACTGAGTTACCACCTTTTTCCAGTTCTATTCAGACGGGACCAGAATTTATCTTAATCACCTATCAAAAATCTACGATACATGCCAATGAGTTAGTTGCTTCTGTGATGACAGAAAGATGCACTGTTGGCTAGCTCCTTAATCGCTTAGTACGCCATCATGATAGTTAGCAAAGCTGATTCAGCAGTCCAGAGACAGTTTCACAAGATTCAAGAAGTTGTGCTCGTTTTCAAGATTTTACAAGACGACCAGGCATGATAAAACTGTTTTGAAATCATGAGAAGACATTAGACAGCAGATAGCTACAAGAAGTCTGATCGATAGACAGTTTAGTAGAAATTATCACCCCTGGCGGTTTCGGCCAGTCTTATCATAAAGATATACCAAGTGTTCACACATATACTCGAAGTTTAAACATTGTGAAGATAGGAGACTCGAAGTTAGAACATTGTGAAGATAGGAGACTCTAAGTTAGAACATTGTGAAGATATGAGACTCGAAGTTAGAACATTGTAAAGATATGAGACTCTAAGTTAGAACATTGTGAAGATAGGAGACTCGAAGTTAGAACATCGTGAAGATAGGAGACTCGAAGTTAGAACATCGTGAAGATAGGAGACTCGAAGTTAGAACATCGTGAAGATAGGAGACTCGAAGTTAGAACATCGCGAAGATAGGAGACTCGAAGTTAGAACATTGTGAAGATAGGAGACTCTAAGTTAGAACATTGTGAAGATAGGTCCACGATAGAGCAAGTAGAGCAGAACTAAAACATCAAGTACTGAGATAAAACTTCGTGACGGTAAAACGTTGTGACAGCAGTGGTTCTCAAGCCATTTCCACTTAGACTACCAGAGTCAGTAGACAAATAGAAGCAGTGACAGTGTCTAAAGAAAATACGGAGAATGAAGGGACGATGCGTTAGAATTCTCATCACAAAAAATGAATTTTGTTGTATGAAAGTTACCAGCCTCAAGTGGAAGGTTGGGCAGAACAAATAAACTTTCATGTACGTTCACTGCTGTTGGCGTGAAGTATGTTGCCAGCTACTTAATCATCAAGCATCTGTTTTGTCCAGCTGTTGTAGTCGTCAAAAGTTCGTTTGAAGTACCGTACTTAACAGCATCATCTACAACTGTCTACTGTTTAGGGCAGTGATACGAACCCACTATACTCACCATCATCACACGCTCGGCTACAATACACTCGGGATCTCCTATTTTTCCGCCCTTATCCCAGAAGGCTAGCCATCCGATCTCACTACCCAGGAGATCAGTGGGGGAGTATGACATCATTAGGAACCACTGCTTCTGAAAAAAAACCACAATTCCATCAATTATCTCCCCTGTACTGAGTGCGAATCCGGTACCTTTAGTTTTTTTTTTTTTTAAATCAGGTTCAAGTGATGTAAGATACAGTCTCAATTTTGGACCTGCATTCAGTTTATTACGGTATTTATTTTTTATAAAGGTATAAGAAGAGAAAGCCCTCTCCACTAGTTCAGTATTTGTAAATGGCAACAGAAACTTAAGCGCCTTGTCGGTCAGCTGTTCATATTCTCTGCTGATGTCTCCCCAAAAGTTAATAAGGAATTTTCCTTTGTATTCAGCTCTTAAAGTAGTATCAGTCGAAAGTTCAATCAACTTCTCTTTTTCGTTGATTGATAATGTGACTGCTTGGAAAATTTCTTCTTCAAAGGGATTTACAATCCAGTAGTTCTCTTTTCCAGGTTTCGGAAAGTACTTCTCGAAAGATGATTTAAGCCCTTTCAAGTGTTCAATTATTTTCTCGCTCATTTCTTGGGAGAGGTGCAGCTCGTTCTCAGATAGGAAATTGTGCAGAGTTTCAAATACCTCAGGCTGGCCTTTTTCAATACACGACCTCCAAAAATCTAATTTTTAAAATCATAGATTCAATTTTGTCTGAAACATTGAAGATCGTTACCGAGCTATTCCGAAGTGCCAAATTTAGTTTGTTTATTTGTAGGAAAATATCCGATAAGTATGCAAGACTCTGAAGCCAATCACAGTCGTGTAACTTTGAAGTAATTTGGAAAGGATGGTCTTCAAAAAAATGATGGACTTCATGTCTAAGTTCGAACAGCCAGGTAAGTTTACCACGAGAGAGCCACCTTACTTGTGTATGAAGGAGCAGAGTAGAATGAAGACTATTCATCTCTTCACACAGTGCTTTGAAAAATCTCGAGTTTGTGGACTTTGACTTTATAAAATTAACCACTTTCACAAATTCATCAAGAACGACTTTTAATTCATCAGGGAGGCGGTTAGATGCAAGGCTTTGCCTGTGGATGCAGCAGTGGCTCCAGGTTATATTGGATGCTACCTTCTTGACACGAGCGTGAAGACCGGAGTAGCAACCTGACATAGACTTGGCTCCGTCAGTGCATAGTCCACAACAATTAGACCAATTAATGTCCTTTTCTTTGAAATAAGAATCAATAGCATGAAATATATCCTCACCTCTTGTAAGCCCTGACAGAGGATGACAAAGCAAAAGGTTTTCTTCAACTTCATTGCTTTTCAAATACCTCACAATAACAAGCAAAACAGCGAAATTAGCAATATCTGTGCTTTCGTCAACTTGAATAGCAAAGAATTTACTATTTTTAATTCTACTTATTATTGTCGCTTCAACATCGTCAGACATATCCTGCATTCTTCGAGAAATTGTATTGTTCGAAAGGGGATAGCGTTCATTTTGCGAACATGTTCCTCTCCGAGCATGCACAGAACGACATCTTTTTTACAAGGAGAAATTAAATTCTCAGCTATAGTATGATTTTTACCACTTTTAGCAATACGATAACTAATACGATAGGAGGCTTCAACCGCATTTTCGTTATCTTTCTTAGCTGACGACAAGTACGATGTCACATTCTGTTGTTTCGATAGGCGCTGAAAAAAATTGCGTTCCTTGTTTTCATAACCGGGGTGTTTTGTTTGTAAATGCCGCAGAGTAACGAAGGTTTCATGCTACCATTGGATAATACTTCCCGACACACTACACAGTGGGGCTTAGCACAGTCTTCATCTCCTATAAACGAAAACCCATACTTCATGTATTCATCACTGTATTTTCTTTTTTTAGCTCTATGTAAAACTGAAGATCGTGTCTTTTCACTATCCTGCACCAAAGTCTTAGGCGTGTCCTGAGAAGTACTTGGCGATTGGTCACATTCCACATTATGTTTCAGCTTTTTTACTGTGCCGGTTTTCAACCACTGATCCATATCTGATAATACACGAATTGAACAATTAATCACTTTAAGTTAAGTTAAAACAATGACAATAACTATTGTATATAGAAACACTGTCTCACTCTCACATTTGTAAAATTTGGGTCAAGAATCGACACTTTTACTTCCGGGACATTAGACGTTCATAGATAGTGTGGAAGATCAAACAAGTCATATTTTTGATGAAATATTCAACGGCACAACTATAACCCCGTAGTCATCATAATGAAGACTATTGTGTAAAAATATTGAATTGTGGTCACACGAAACGCCATAGATTTTCACACACGCCAGTCCAAGCAGACAGCACGCCAGTGGCGCGCAAGAAAACGGCGGAGATTGTCTCACACAGTTCATGTTGTATAGTATAGCATTGAATTAATTTCACAACCTTTGACTTGTCTTTTACACTGTTGACATATGTATCTTTTTTCCGCCATTACTCAATTTTTTTTCGCGTACCCCTGAACGTCCTGTCGCGTACCCCCATGGGTACGCGTACCACAGGTTGGGAACCGCTGATCTAACGGAACTTCAAAAAAAAAAAAAAAAAATGTTCCAACATAACCTTCTTTTTTCGGCAAATGGCACACAAGCTTGAAGCAATTTATTATGTTTTTAAACTTTGTTGAACTTGTTACTTCTACCATTGTTCACTTTGTGTTTTTGGTTCAAGCTTCCATAAAGGACAAAAAGGGAAATACTGATTAAATCAGTTTTAATACACGGACATTTTTTTGTTGTCCTGTATTTTCAGCTTTATAATTTTCTGTCACACTCTTCTTTTTAATCAATTTCAATGGAGAATTCAAATTTTCTTGCAATGAAATCAAATTCGAAATAAAAGTAAAAAAACCAATTAAAAGTCTGGACTAGGAATGTATCTGAGCCGAGAAAATAAAGTGTCAAGTACAGGACGTGAATGTAATGAGTTTCACTCACACAGGACGTTGTGCTGATAATCTAATATGACCACCGACTCCGTCTGTCCATTCTAGGAAATTACATGCTAAGATGACTTCCCGCTAGACTACAACTGGGAGCGGCCTGATACTTTAGTTTACGGCAATAAATATACAAATATAACCGGGGCGACACTTACATGATCCTTCCATCATTGGCTTCGTCAAGAATACCAATTGAATCAATATAACATACTGGCTTATACAAAACTGCCAGAAAATTCCAATAATATATATATCTCGGACATAACAAAGTCCGCACTGCCCCGTTCAAAACATGACGTCACAATCCCCAAACTAGGTTACCCGTGCGTCCAAAGCAACTCACACTGCATTGTGCACGTCAGTGCGTGAATCAATCGAACGCACAAATAATAAAATATATAAAGACTGGTGCGTACATTTGGCAGGACCGAAGACTACCCCCTTAGGTAATAAATGTACGTAACAGCTCCCTTATCACCTCCCCTTAAAAAAAATTAATAGAATTAATTTTTTTAACTTAGTACCCGAGAGAGGTGAGTCAAAACTACAACAAGATATATGAAATGCATAAAGTTATATCATATTAAGAAAAGAATATTAAACGAAATCAATATAACTAAATGATAGTATGCATTAAAGCACACATCCACAAACGACCTACTTTGGAACGATGTGGTAAAACAAGTTTGAAAATGAAAAATGAAAAAAACCATAAAAAAAAAAAAGATGATAATAAAATTCAACTAAGTTTTCAACAAAATTTGAAACATATGATTTCAAAAATGAAAATGAACAGCAACACTGATGATGATCAATGACAAGAGAATCAATGAAACAGAAAAATTGAAAATACAATGTGCAAAAATGAAGCAATGCAAAATTAAACACTTTAAGAATCAACACACTTAATGTTTTCTAACACTAGTACGGTTGACTAGTGATCTAACAGTGAGATATCATAACTAAGACCCGTGAATGTAGGTATTACCTGACAACTAAGAAAGTTAGTTTGTGTGTGATCCATAATCAATTAAATAGATTAAATTGAATTAATCTAATTTATATATTCCTTAATTACTAACAAATAACTAGTTAACAATATATTCTAAGTAATTTCAATATCACTATCAATATGTCACTGTTCCGTTACAACTAGTTAGTAATCGACGAGATAATGTTCTCAATGTTCCATACACGATATAATATATTCTCTAACACGTTATGTAGTGTAATATGTTCCATAGGAATAACAAATGTATATTTGTCGCTCTTAACAATGTTGCCATATTAATAAAAAGTTACTGTAGTACCAATGTTCTAATAAAACGTTAATATAGTATCAATAACAATGTACAAAGTTATTCATGTTATCGGTGAGGATGTTCCAACATCTGGAAGTGGTTTAGTTTCGACACGTTCACTTGGGCATCTTGATAGACAGTCTGCGAACACATTCTGCACTCCAGGAATAGCTCGTATCTCAAAATGGAACGGTTGAAGCGCTATAGCGTAACGCGCTGACTTTGATGACTTAACGTTCCCTGTATTCAGTGCGGTAAGAGCTTTCTGGTCAGACTCCACCACAAAGTGTGATCCGAGGAGATAACGATCCAGTTTAGTGATTGCCCAGACAAGAGCAAGGAGCTCTTTATCCAGAACGGAATATTTCGTCTCGCTCGGCGTGAGCTTTCTGGATACGTACATAACCGGAAATAAGGTGCCGTTATATTCCTGCATCAAAACTGCAGCAATAGCGTAAGAACTTGCATCACTGCGGAGAATGAAGGTGAGATTTTTGTCAGGCAACCTCAAAAAAGGTGCATTTGAAAAAAATTGTTTTATATAGTCTAACGCCGTTTGGTGATCCTGCGACCACTTTATTACATTAGATGTGCCTTTCTTCAGTAGAGAAGAAAAAGGTGCAGTTATAGTAGACAAATGAGGGATGAATTTTGAATAGAACTGTATTAGTCCTAAAAGCGACCTAACTTGTTTTTTTGTCTTAGGTGCTGAGATGTTTAAAATTTTAGAGACGTTACTGTCTTCTGTATACATGAAACCATGACCTATGCGGTGACCCAGAAATGAGATGTCATGAAAACCGACAAAAGCCTTTGAAGGTTTCGCTGTTAAGTTATAATCCCGTAAGGTAGAAAGTAAAGATTTTAAACCCTGAATATGTTCATCCCAAGAGTCACTGAAAAGACAGATGTCATCTATATAAGTAATGACATCGGGACGATGAGACAATATGCGGCGCATCATGCGTACAAAGGTAGCTGGCGCATTCATTAACCCGAATGGCATAAAATTCCATTGAAAAAGACCCCGTGGTGTCGAGAAAGCGGTGAATGGCTTTGCTTTAGGAGTGAGTGGCACTTGCCAATATCCCTTTGAAAGGTCAAATTTCGAAAAGAATGTAGCATGAGATAATCTCTCCAATAAGTCATCTAAAAGAGGTAATGGTTCCGCATCGAATTTTGTAACTTTGTTTAATTTCCTGTAATCTACGCAAAGACGTATATTGTTGTCTTTCTTCCTAATGATTACCATGGAAGAAGAATATGGTGATGAAGATGGTTCAATTATATTTAATTGGAGCATCTCATCCAATTCCTTATCAACCTTATCACGAAAGTGTAAAGGAATAGGATATGGGCGAACTCGAATAGGCGTATCGTCAGTCAGAATAATGTCATGTTGGATGACTGACGTATGACCTGGGATGTCAGTGAGGACATCCTCATACGAGTGTAGAATATTAGAGACTTGCTGACGTTGATCAGCCGAAAGAGTAGATGAGATTGTAACATCATTCCATTTCTCAGTGGAATGGAGTGGTACAACTGGTATTGGTAGTTGTACATCATCGAAAGAAGATTCTTCTTCTTGGATGACTGACAAACTAGAATAGTGTTGAATAGGAGGTGTAGGATCGTCAGTTGCCTGAAACACTGACTGTAGATAATCAGGACGTGAGTAATACTCCTTCAACATGTTAATGTGGAAGGTTTTATGTTTACCATTAACATCAACGATGTAGTCGACATCGGATATTCTTGAGATGATCCTGAAAGGACCTCTCCAGGTAATTAAAAGACGATTGTTATGCGCAGGTAGTAAGACAAAAGCTTCATCACCAGGTATGAGCTGGCGAAGACGTCTATACTTGTTTGCAAATAGACGAGCTTTTTCTTTGGCTTGTTCAGATGATGCAGTAGCTAGTCTACAAGCATCTATGATTCTCTTTCTCAGAGAGATCACATACTCATAAGAGGATTGAGTTTCCTCTTCAATATTCTCGTCAACCAATAAGTCGTGGATTAACGACATAGGACCGCGTGGTTGCATGCCAAAAACAAGCTGGAATGGAGAAAACCCCGTGGCTTGATTTTGTACTTCGCGATACGCAAAGAGACAAGCGGGTAGGACCCGATCCCAGTCTTGGGGATGGTCTTGAGTCATCTTACCCAACAACTGCTTGAGTGTCCTATTGAGACTCTCAATTAACCCATTTGACATCGGATGATAAATAGAACTAAGAGATCTGTCTATACCTAATGTCTTCATAACTTGAGACATGGATTCAGAAATGAACTGAACCCCATGATCCGACAAGATTTTCCGTGGAAAACCAATGCGTGAAAAGATTAACATCAATGCCTCTGCTACACTGGCAGATGAAGTGTTCTTGAGAGGGATGGCCTCAGGCCAACGAGTGCACATATCAATGCACGTAAGGATATGCGTATGCCCTCTAGCAGATGGAAGCATCGGACCAATAATGTCAATGGCCATTTTATCAAATGGTCTAATCGGGATGTCCGCAGCTTGAATAGGAGCCGCATGAAATGGACCCCGTACCTTAACTTCCTGACATATCAAACAGGACCGACAATAGAGAGTGATGTCCCTATGGACGCCTGGCCAGTAGAATGCCGAAAGCACTCTGGATTTGGTACGCGAAAAACCCATATGGCCCGCACATTGCGAGTCATGCGCATGTCGTAATATACGAGATCTCATAGAGGATGGGACTAAGATCTGATAACATAAGGATGAATCCTTTTCCCGTATTACTCTCACCAAAATCCCATTTTTAAGTATAAAGTCATGTCTAGATTTTGCAAGTTTGTTGCTTGTATTCTTTTTGTTCACATACTGAAAATTTTTTTTTAATGAATCATCATTCTTTTGCAATGTTGCAAACAACTCCCGTGAAATAGGAGCATCATCATCACAAGTGGTATGAACTGTAGGTTCAATAGGTGTATCATGCGACATATTAGTAGCTTGCGCTCTAGTCACTACTGCATTTGCAGTTTGAATATGTCGCTCTTCCCATTCAGCTATTTGCTGTGGTGTACACTCTTTAATACCATGTATGCGACCAAGTATTAAATCACAAATTGGATTCGGAAGGAGACATGCTTGGATCTTTCCTGAAAAAAATGGTGTATTAAGATCAATAATAGCAGTGGGAAATGTTTCGACGGTGCCACCAAAAGTCACACACTTGACAACCCTGCCCGTGGCACAACTTGGGTTGATCAGCGAAGTCCGGACGCCCACAGTGCTACAACCTGAGTCAAATAGGAGAGAGCATGAAATGTTGTTGACAAATCCCTTGTTAAACTTAAGAGAGCCCTGTCCCTGGTGTACTGACGCAGCAGTGGCCGTACAGACTGCAGGTAGACTAGGCAAGGTATGTCCGCAACGCAGCGTCGTGATCGCCTTAGGCTGGAAAAGAGTCGAGCATTCTGGACAGTCTTTCACCTGGGTACAATCAAGAGAACAAGACATAGCATTGTGAGTTTCAGCTACTTTACCCTGTTCAATGTTAGCCTGTGTATCAATTAAAGAGACATTAGAATGTCTACCCGTATTACTCGACGATCTTTCTCTGCGACGCGATCGATTTTGATTATTTGCATTAAAATTGCCATAATTGTCTTTTCTACTAGAGTTAAAATTTGGATGAGTCCGATAGTTTGTATAATTAAAGTTATGCTGTTCTTTAAAATTTTTATTCCAAGAACCTTGTCTGTTTTGTGGACCCTGAGATTTTGATCTCCAGTTTTGTTTATTATAATGTCCTTGATTATTTTTAAAATTATTGTTACCAAAATCTTGCGATCTGTGAGTTTGGTTCCAAGAAACATTAAATGGAGCAGATTGTTGAAATTGCTTCCCTTTGTAAAAGTTATCATTGTTAAAATTGTAATTATTTCCCTTATTGACATACCTGTCAGCACTAAAGGAACGATTTCGTGAAAAATTGTTTTGTTGTGCTGCAAAAGCAACAGGCAATTCATTCTTAATCTGTGAATTACTTAGATCCATGGTTGGGTGAGCAGTGCAAAAATTTTTTGCATGTTCTTCTAAGTCTTTTATTGATAAAGGTTTCCGTTCTTGCAAAAATGCGAGAAATGTAGGATTTACAGACGATAGTACCTTATCGCGCATCAGTAAATCGAAGAGACCTTCATATGACTTTTCAATTTTGGATAATTCAATCCATCTTTCTAGTGTTAGTCGTATTTGTGACAGAAAATCATTGAAATTTCTGCTTGATTGAGGTAGTAATGTATGAAATCTTAATCGATATTCGTCTTCTGTCATTTGGAATTTTTGCAGAAGTGCCGCTCTAAGAGCATTATAGTCATTTTTCTCACCAATGCTGGTGGTATGATAAACTGCTAATGCATCCCCTGTAAGTAATCTGGATAAATATGTACAGTATAGCGCTTTATCCACGTTATAAGACCCACAAGTGGCCTCAAACCTATCTAGGAAGAATAACACGTCATCAGACGGGGGATTAAATTTTGGTAATTTAAGGTGAATTTCCTTAAAATGATCCTGTCTGGATGAAGTTTGGCTTTCAAAAGTTCTCTGAGAATTAGCTTCCTGAGTTAACCTAAGTCTCTCATATTCTGACTCTGCTAATTTCAGTTCATGCTGTCGTTTTTTTATCATTCTCTTTCCTCTCAAGCTTAAGTCGTAATGTCTTTTGTTTAGCTATTAATCTTCTTTCTTCCATTTTCTTTTGTTTTATTTCCATTTCTTTTTGTTTTTGTTCTGCCTCTCGCTGAAATCGTTTCTCTTCTAATTCAGAGGCTAATCTCATTTTTTTCTCCTCTTCCTCAGCTATAAATTTCCTCTTCTTTTCATGTTCCTCAGCATCAATCCGTTTTTGATCTGCCTCAAATTTCATCTTCTTCTCTTGTTCCTCAGCCTCAAATTTCATCTTCTTCTCTTGTTCCTCAGCCTCAAATTTCATCTTCTTCTCTTGTTCCTCAGCCTCAATCCGTTTTTTTGATCTTCTTCTCTTCTGCCTCAAATTTCAAATTTTCCAATCTTAACTTTTCAGCTTCCAATCTTTGAGCTTCCAACCTTTGAGCCTCTTTATATTCTGACATAGCGAATTGTCTTACCTCTTCAGCAGGTATTTGCAAAGCTTTTGCTTGCTTAATGAAATAATCGAGTGAATACATTATTCTATATAAGTAGTCACAGTACTCTAGATATTTAAAATGATAATTAATCAATATAAATTAGTTAACCTTGTTACTATAACAAGTGTTCTTCGTTCCTGTCCTTAGAACGGTATAATGTTATCATATAATTATTAAATATGTTATTAATCAATAAATTTATGTAATCAAATGTCATGAAATGAACAACGAGAAAGACAATAGAAACATAACCGACAAGACATGATAAAATGGACGGGTGAACACAATCGTAGAAAAAAAAAAAAAAAAAAAATGTATAACTAAAATAGAATATCGTAAAAATATACGACGATAACTACGATCAGATAATTAACAGTACAATTGACAACACAGTGTAAAAACATAGGTTTTGTAAAAAACTGAACGACAGGAAAGGTGAGATGGACGCAAAATACAAACAAAATTCATCATAAAACTAAATTACGAATAAAAATAAATACGAAAACAACAATTAAAACTTGACACTACAGCTAAACAGTCAGGTGTCACAGACCACCAGACACAGTGGACCTAGAATCCTTCTACGCTCACGCGTAGGAACATTCCACTGAGGGAAGTCTGCAAAACAATTCCTAAAGAACAGTCACGAAGGCCCTGGTGTGAAACTGGGATGTATCCTCCGTGAGTCTCCAAACCCTACCTCCCACAAAGAATACACAACATATAACACATAACACGGAAAATATAAAGGTGGACATAAACAATTAAGGCACAGCTAATAATAATAAAATGTATAACGGATACAAGTTATACTTAGCTCGCGTGTGCCGGGAAAAAACAATGTGCCTCGTCTCCGTGGATGTACGTTTGAAGCTAAAATAATTCGATCTGCGAATACAGCATCAGCTCGCACGAAATGATAACGAAGGCAGTCAGTCCCTGTACAACCCGAAGTGAAGGTTGATAGATGACCTTGAGAATCTCGTAACGGTCAGTTGATTAAGATTCATTTTGACAACAAGTTCCAACTTGACGATGATGTCGCCTTGAAAGTACACATTCTATTTTCAAACGATTAATTTGATTGAGTAAGATCCTTTGAAATGATAAATTTCAGACCACGCTGGCGCACCAATTACTGTTGTAGCCGTTTATGGTAATTGAATTGGTCTTCATAACGCGAATGGTAATATGAAACAAAATGTCAATAAACTGTTCTGTGAAAACGAACTACAACAGGTAGTGTTTAAACTGTTCACTCGATGGTAGTACACAAGTCGGTTTACTGTACATATAGTTTATTCAACATGGCACATACGAAGGAACGAGACGATCATAGTTACAGATTATAGGTACAAAATGTCATACTTTGAAGTTGCTGATAATACTCTCAGCTTCTTAGTGATTCTTCAAGAATTAAGTCCTATAAACATCCACAGCAATATATTCAGGTTAGAGTTCTGAATCGGCTAACCTCTCTTTACATCCATGCCACGACTTTGGCATAGAAGAATGTACGGCATATAAAATATGAAGCATACGAATAAATAAACTGGTTTACACGTAGGTATTATTCCTCTACGGTAATCTAATATGACCACCGACTCCGTCTGTCCATTCTAGGAAATTACATGCTAAGATGACTTCCCGCTAGACTACAACTGGGAGCGGCCTGATACTTTAGTTTACGGCAATAAATATACAAATATAACCGGGGCGACACTTACATGATCCTTCCATCATTGGCTTCGTCAAGAATACCAATTGAATCAATATAACATACTGGCTTATACAAAACTGCCAGAAGATTCCAATAATATATATATATCGGACATAACAAAGTCCGCACTGCCCCGTTCAAAACATGACGTCACAATCCCCAAACTAGGTTACCCGTGCGTCCAAAGCAACTCACACTGCATTGTGCACGTCAGTGCGTGAATCAATCGAACGCTCAAATAATAAAATATATAAAGACTGGTGCGTACATTTGGCAGGACCGAAGACTACCCCCTTAGGTAATAAATGTACGTAACAATCTGAAACTTCACTTTAAGTTAATGTGTCAGCTAAAGCGAGAACTGTTTGCATCACTTTAGTTAATGTGTCAGCAAAAGCGAGATCTGTTTGCATCACTTCAAGAAGATGTCAAAAAGCGAATAGATTAAATAACTCGAGTTATTTGGCCTCAACGTGAGAATAAGACGATTGAAACAATAGGTTTAAAAACTGGTGAGATCGAAACTGCAAAAACTTACAACAAGTTCGATAAATCATACATCAATAAATTACCCACAGTGCATATAACAGATTGTACCATAGAAGAAAGTGTCGTAGTAGAGTGAAGTGTAAGAGACTTCACCATACTTTGTCTCAGCTTTATGAAGTGGGGTGACCATCAGCTTTATGAAGTGGGGTGACCATCAGCTTTATGAAGTGGGGTGACCATCAGCTTTATGAAGTGGGGTGACCATCAGCTTTATGAAGTGTGGTGACCATCAGCTTTATGAAGTGGGGTGACCATCAGCTTTATGAAGTGGCGTGACCAGTTTCATCCTTCGCTGTCTTCCGTAATTCAAGCGTAGAGTCAGGAACCAATTTAAAGCTGAGTAGTCAATTTGGGGCATGAAACTTCCATTTGAGTTCCAGTTGTTTACTGTGTCTCAGTTGTTCACTGTGGCATAAGTTGTTCACTGTGCTTCGTTGTTCACTGTGTTCCAGTTGTTCACTGTGTTCCAGTTGTTCACTGGGTTCCAGTTGTTTACTGTGTTCCCGTTGTTCACTGTGTTCCAATTGTTCACTGTGTTCCGGTTGTTCACTGTGTTCCAGTTGTTTACTGTGTTCCAGTTGTTTACTGTGTTCCCGTTGTTCACTGTGTTCCAGTTGTTTACTGTGTTCCAGTTGTTTACTGTGTTCCAGTGGTTTACTGTGTTCCAGTGGTTTACTGTGTTCACGTTGTTTACTGTGTTCCAGTTGTTTACTGTGTTCCAGATGTTTACTGTGTTCCAGTTGTTTACTGCTCTCCAGTTGTTTACTGTGTTCCAGTTGTTTACTGTGTTCCAGTATTTTATTGTGTTCCAATTGCTTACTGTGCTCCAGTATTTTACTGTGTTCCAATTGTTTACTGTGTTCCAGTTGTTGACTGTGTTCCCTTTGTTCACTGTGTTCCAGTTGTTTTGTTTTACCTGTGTTCCAGTTTACTGTTTAGTTGTTTCACTGTGTTCCAAGTTGTTTACCAATTGTGTTCCTGTTGTTGTTCACACTGTGTTTCCGTTGTGTTCCCACTGTTGTTCACTGCGTTCCCGTTGTTCACTGTGTTCCCGTTGTTAACTGTGTTCCTGTTGTTCACTGTGTTCCAGTTGTTCACTGTGTTCCAGTTGTTTACTGTGTTCCAGTTGTTTACTGTGTTCCAGTTGTTCACTGTGTTCCAGTTGTTCACTGTGTTCCAGTTGTTTACTGTGTTCCAGTTGTTTACTGTGTTCCAGTTGTTTACTGTGTTCCAGTTGTTTGCTGTGTTCCAGTTGTTTACTGTGCTCCCGTTGTTCATTGTGTTCCAGTTGTTTACCGTATTCCAGTTGTTTACTGTGTTCCCATTGGTCACTGTGTTCCAGTTAATCACCGTGTCCCAGTTAATCACTGTGTCCCAACTGTTTACCATGTCCCAGTTGTTCACTGTGTCCAAGTTGTTCAATGTGTCCCAGGTGTTCCCTATGTCCCAATTGTTTACTGAGTCACAGTTTTTCACTGAATCCCAGTTGTTCTCGGTGTCCAGTTATCTACTGTGTCCCAGTTGTTCATATTGTCCCAATTGTTTAGTTTGTCCCAGTTGCTTATTGTGACCCAACTGTTCAATGTGTCCTAGCTTTTCAATGTATCCCAGTTGTTGATGGTGTCCTAGATGTACACTAGTTTCCGCGCTGATTACAGTGTCCCAGTTTGTGACGGTATTGCCTCCCCTGCTTTGCAGTAGTGTCCAACAGTGGCCAAAACTCAAGAGTATCTAATATGGCTTCAAGATTACTCTTGGCAGAGATGTAGATAGAAGGGTAATGACACTTCTATTACAAAGTGAGTCTCCACAAGATATTCAGATAAGCGAAAACAATGATGCTCTGTCTGAGCACGTTAATTCTAAAATCTGCCGACAACTTTTGTGAAGGAATTAAGCACTTATTAATTTCAGCTCGTTCAAGCCCCCACCCCTGATTTGACAAACATGCAGTAACTTTGAAATGATTAAATCGAAGTTAAATTTGCAACATCACAAATAACAAAATTTAATAATCACTTTAGGTTTTAACAGTTTGAATTAACTCGAGACCTGGCGAGATCATTTGAAGAAGTGTCGTCGACCAGGGAGCCGACCCAGCTCTAATGGGTACCTCCGAAATCGGCGAGTATCTGCCTGAATGGCGAGGGACACCTGTCTCTGTGCAAGAAAAAAGGGATACTCACGTAAAATCAGTCTCAGGCTAGACATTCTAATCTGAGATTTTGCTTAGAGTAACAGCGGGCGTATGAAAAAAGAAACAGTTTGAACATAAATTGAATAGTTTAGAAAAGTTTCATCATTGATTTATAGTAGAGATGATGGGAAAAGTTCACTTTAGCAGCGTATATTTTTCACATAGCTGCCTATAGTAGTTTCTGCTCCTGCTGATAGGTTCTTTTTACACTGCTCTCGCCCGTCGCTGGTCAAGGTTAAAGGCGCCTCACGTTCATAGAACGTCAAGGAGTAACGGCCAAGCTGGTCCTGCGTCTGTCTATAAGACCCTCTTATGATGGCGTCTCGCACAACGTGAGTCCACTTCTACCTTCACTTGGTTTCAGAGATAGTACTTTCATCTGGTACCACCAATAAGCCAATCCTGGCTAACAGACATTTTGCTCAGATGAATAAAAAGACTTTAACAGGCCTCTTACACGCGTCTGGGTGTCGTTAATTTAATAAGTTCCCTCTCTGACTTTGTATGTTGTACTTCAGTTTCCTCAGTCACGGTTTCCTTATTTAATAAAAAGATATTTCCTGGGCAATGAAAGTCCGTCCAAAATTCTCCAATAACAGGTGTCCGGTATGTTAAGAAGGAATTCTGAATTCTAGACTTCACTTTGGCAAGGTCTGGTATCATGGCAAGCGATCTTCACAGTGGAATAACACTGAAACGGTCTCCCACGCATCTGTTTGTTATGGAGTTAAATAAACGCTCTAATCATTTTCAAATAGGTGGGGTCGGGTGTGGTACTTTCAAAATATTCCACGTGAAATAAGGTACGTACAGCAAAAGCTCACGTATTACCATATATGGCAATAAGACATTCGATGCCTTGCGTACAGACTCGCGAACATATCGTTAACCTCATATGACAACGTGTTCCAAAAGTAACAATTCATTACTTTACCATAAAGTAATCTCCTATCTGTGTCTGTCCATCAGTTGTCTCCCCGAATTCCAAGCTTTGGTGATGCGCGCACCCGTCTTATCTGTGATTAGGCAGATAGCGCTGGGCGATGTACGTGTTAATCCGTAGCGGCCAAGCTTGGTACAAGGGAATTTTACCAACCTGCCTCTCGTAATATTATCTCTACCTCTCCTTGCAAATGTGAGGTGTTTATCATCCACAAGGAGTGTCAGATAACAGACAAGACACAATATACTGAAAGTAGTGAAAGAATACTTCAAAATATAAACTATCTGCTACATAGTATAGAAAGAAAGAGCGACAATTGAAAACACGCAATACAAATTAGTACCACAAATGCATCGATTACAGCCGGAGTGAAACAGAGATCGAGAGGGGTTGCCCCATTCTGTCACACAGTTGCTCACGATGTACCAGTTGTTCATTGTTTCCCAGTTATACACGGTGTCCCAGTTGTTCACTGTGTCCTAGTTGTATACGGTGTGCCAGTTGTTCACTGTGTCCCAGTTATACACCTTGTCCCAGTTGTACACAGTGTCCCAGTTGTTCGCTGTGTCCTAGTTGAACACGGTGTTCCAGTTGTTCACTGTGTCTCAGTTGTACACCGTGTCCCAGGTGTTCACTGTGTCCTAGTTGTACCAGGTGTGCCAGTTGTTCACTGTGTCCCAGTTGTACACCGTGTCCCAGTTGATCATTGTGTCCTAGTTGTACACGGTGTGCCAGTTGTTCACTGTTTCCTAGTTGTACACCGTCTCCCAGTTGTTCACTGTGTCCTAGTTGTACACGGTGTGCCAGTTGTTCACTGTTTCCCAGTTGTCCAACGTGTCCCAGGTTCACTGGCCTAGTTGTACACGGCGTGCCAGTTGTTCACTGTGTCCCGGTTGTGCACCGTGTCCCAGTTGTTCACTGTGTCCTAGTTGTACACGATGGTCAGTTGTTCCCTGTTTCCCATTTGAAAACTGTGTCCCAGGTATTCACTATGTCCAGTTGTTCATGGTGTCCTAGCATTCACACAGGGGCTTGAAGTTTAAAGGCATCAGAAGTGCAGAAATTAGATAAAAGAATAAAGATGACATAAGAGAATGATGACGGAAAAAAGCTGATAGAAGAGAGAGAAAAGAAAATAGCTGATGAAGATTTTTGTTGTTTTTAAACCTCCGCCTGGACAGTATAATGTAAGCAGAGTGAAGTGTTATTTCCGCTTTATCCGAATGTCCGAATTCTGGGAGTGGGGAATGGGAGTTGGGAATCCATTAATGGGGTAAAAAACAAACGAAATTATTTCCATGAAGAACGATAAAGACAGTGTAGACATGAAGTTAAAAAAAAATAAAGAAAAAGAAATGAAGATAAAGTAGCTTTTATTTTTTTGTCAAGGGGGACGACAGAACACACGGAGAAAAGAACTGGAAATAAACATTATAGGAATACAGAAGATCACCCGTTATCTCACCAAGGAGCGTAGACCTTCAACAAACATATGCCACGTCTTCCTATCCCGTGCCATCAGCTCATGGCTTTTCCGTGTCTTCATAATCCCTTGCATGTCTGTCCCCAGTTCTTTTCTCCGTGTGTTCTTTGATGCCCTCTCCCGCTCTTTCCCTAGGGATTCCAGAACAAATACTGCTTGGCAATACTATCAACAGGGTTCCTCATTTTGTGTCATGTTCATCCCCAGTGTCTTCTCTCATTTTGTTGTTGCTCGGCCTGCACTTATCTGGTTCGTATCATCAGTTCCACATTAGTGATCTTGTCATACCCTGTCAACCCTTCTATTTTAGGCAAGTGTAGCGATACGGACAGATCACTCTGGAAATTTTACTGTAGATATTAATCTTCAGGATTATTGTTTCTCTAAAATTATATATCTAAAATTCGCAAACGGGAAATCACCCTCAAAACAAAAACCCTGGTGATATTACGAGTAGAAAGAAGGCATCTGATTAAGCAGCGAGAACAGGCAATGGAGCAGGTCTTACTTACTACTTAGTCGTTCCCCTTCTATCGTGAGGTGTATGTAGCTGGAGGTTTTATTAAGTTATGTTATTATGTAAGTATAGGGATAGTAGATGGATATCCAGGTGTATCATATGATACCAGGATAGTATGCAAGTAAAGAGTTCTGGTCTTACAAGTAATACCCCAGTCTTAGAAATAAGCACTGGTGTATGGATATCATAGAAATAGTCAGACTGTGAAAATCCTGACCCAGATGGTAAGAAGTAGTACCAGTATTTAAGGTGTCTCCTCCCTGTGACTATCTTATGATTAATTAATTTCTAGGGGATAAATAAAATGAACATATACTTTAAACACAAGTGTAAAAAGTGAATAAGTCCTCAGGTACAATTATAATCTTTTAATATTTACATTAATCTTCTTTTTCTGCTATTTGGAAATGAGCATTAAAATATACACAAAATATTCACACAATTAATGTTATTTCTAAACTAATGTTTTGGTAGGATTTTCTGTCCTTGTGGAAAATTTATTTACTTGAAACAGTCATTCAGCAATGTTAATAAGTAGTATTGTCTTTTAGACTTTAGAATCTTGAACAATATCCTCTTGTATAATAAAGTTAATGAATACTGGAATCACTATTATTATATCACTGTTCTCTTAGTCCTGTGACTTTACACATTACTGTCATCATTTGACTGAATTCTACAATAATTTGAATACTTTTGCAGAAGGTTGTTTCTTTTAACAAATATTTGCTGTTGGTTCATATATAGTTTGTCAGTGTCTTAAATGACACTTATCTTTGAAACTTGATACTGCTGACACTGAACTGTCACTTGTATTATCAGCATTGGCAGACCCAGCTATAGGGATACCAATGACCAGCTGTAGTTCACCCTTTGGGGTCCTGCACTTTTGTGGGATTGCCTCTGATGAACAACACAGGCTTCTGATACTTGACAGTCTGGTTTGAGTTATTACATGGAACCTGAAACATCATATCAGCCTTGGCTAGTATCTGGCTAGACTTGTAACTGACTAGCACAGATGTCAGACCAGTCAGTCATCAGATGTCACAGTTATATAATCATAGTAAGTAAGGACATCATTTCAGTGATACAGAAGTATTAGCGTTTCAATTAATTGTAACTGACTAGCACAGATGTCAGACTAGTCAGTCATCAGATGTCAAAGTTATACAGTCATAGTAAGTGACTGTCACATAGGGAGTTATGTTCTATAAATTGTCTACATTTTCCTCTTTCTTCCACTCGGGTCCTCTAATTTTTTTCTGTCACTCTTTACCCTTTTTCATATATATATATTTCTTCGCATTCGATAGTTTGCGAATAATATTTTCTTTTCCCATTCGAAATTTTACCGTCTTTCTTTCTCATGCTGACTGAAACCCGATTACGTAGATGTCAGTCGCGCAGGTAGACGAGAATGTGCGAAAAATTCGTTTCGCTGGACATAGAGCAGACTTTATGTCTACATTTGCACCTGTCACGCGCGGGTTTTTCGGCTGAGCGCTCAGGAAAGGCGTGATTACTGACATCTCTACGACGCAGTACGAGACGGTTGTCTGAGAGTTGCAACTGACACGCGTACATCTCGGTCAGTAGGTGGCAGTTACGACACGCGTTAAGCTGACGTAAGTGTTGGGAGTAGGGGAGATAATTTCGCTTGGCGAAATAAGTTGGGGCCCTTTGTCTAATTTTAAGATATTGGCCCGAGTTTGAAACTTTATTTTCATTCTCGCTCTTGTAGTGAAATTGACAGAGATACAACGGTAAAATACCTCCAAAGATAACATGTAAGGATAAAAACATAATGCGTAGGCTGCTGATAGTACATGATCGCCCAGACCGCGGGTCATCACCCTCCATAAAAATTGACTTGCTAGACAGGAGGGGAACGGCGGATAAAAAGGAAAAAATATGACTGGAAAGATTGCGTGAGACTAGAAAGGCTAAGGAGACGCAATTGGGGGGGAAACGGAGAAAAGTCACGTTTCCCAAGTTGACATAAAGTAAGGAACTCGACAGAAGGGACCTTGGATATGTTACGCCACAGTCATTTATTGGTCGCTTTTGCGATACCAAGCCTTTGATTTGAATTCAGCGGCAGAACGCAGATGTTTGGAATATTACAAAAAATTAAAAAGTAACTTTTTCGTAATATTAATGTTAGGAATATAAAAATTAGCTGGCCGGATGGCCCATTCTGAGCAGTGAACTAATATGTTCTTAATTTTACAGACGGATAGATAATATTGAAGATAATGACAAAAGACAGTGTTGTTCACATCAGCGACAGACTGTATGGAATAAAAAGTGTCGCTATTTGCACAAAAAAACACGACATTGAGACGCAGGTGTTCAAATCTACTTAGTAGGGAAGCGAAGGGACATTGGTGGGAGCTGTGTCTAAATATAACTTTTAACGACAAAATTTTGGAGGGGAGAGAAAGGTTGGTTCAAAAATCAAGTACGTTTTTGAAAAAAACAAGTAGAGACGGACAGACTAACAGATACACATCCATACTTGACTGAAGCATGACTGAAATGACTTTAGGGTAGGAAATTTGAATTTGAAATAAACCTAGGCAGTGATTGGCCACAGACAATCATTTTATCGGCGCTCAGACGAGAAGTGGGGCCATTCCTCAATAGTTGTTCGATGATAGACACAGTATTTTAAAGTGTGGTGATTTCCAAATGAAAGAAAGTGAAATAAGTTCAGGGACGCCATACTATAGGAAGCAGCTCAGCTGAGTTTTGCTAGCATTTCTGTGTTCTTTATTCATAATCTGGTAAGATTGAAATTATTTCTTTGTATATTTTGAATATTGTTTAATGTTCGAGTGATTTGATACTGCCATATCATAATCTAGCCTTACAAACAAGTAGGGATTTGCTCTAGACCCCCCGCCCAAGTCAGGGTCTAGGGACCAACAATATACATAAACTCCAGCAAGGGTTAGGAAAGACAGATCAAGTGTTGAGAATAATGAAACATATTACCTATCCACTTTTAGGGAAGGAAACTAATAAATATTTTTCAGAATCTATAGTCTGGGAGGACTTATCTGATGTAAAACCACCATGGTAAATGTGCTGTTTGGTCAGAGAGATCTGACCTGTCTGTATGATGTGGTTTTTGTGTCCGTGTTGTGTCCAGACGTGGGTAGAGAATAGAATTTTGACACATAGCCAATACTTTGATTGCAGAGCTGTGAGTTTCAGTTGTCAACAAGGCGGTGTCCATTCAGTTGGTGATTTTACTCGAGTGTATCTGTGCAGTACGTTGTGACAGAGACCACTATTATTGCCCGCCAGCACGGAGAGGTGGGACCACCAGATTTCAGCACCAGAGCTACATATGCAAGTTGAGTGAGCCTCTGGTCTGCTGGAAGTTCACCAACGCCTTTTAGTTACTAATATCCCATAAAATTCCTGTAATTTACTGGACACTGTGTAGTCAATATAGACAGGTGTGATGAGGCCACCCCAACAGCACAAGCATTAACTATCCTCCTAAGTAGATGACTACTAGAACATTTTAATAAAACTAACTAGTCTAGTACTTATATATGTACACTCTTGCATTTATTATGTAACATTCCATGCATTTCTTTCATAATTTTTAAATCCTTTTTTTTAAAAAAAGTTCTGGTCAACATAAAACTTGATCCAGAACAAAATAAATGTAATATAATTTTATCAAAAATTTTACACTCTTGAGTTAGTTCAGTGTATTATAATATTTGTTAAATATTATTAGTCTGCTTAAATATCTGTGGGTGTATCCATAACTATCACACCACATTACATATCATTACCCTAGACATTTTACATAGCTACATTCATTAAGAAAAAAAATTGAGTGTGAGGTCGTAGTGGTAGCAAGAAAGGCCTTCTGACAATTCACAACTACATTTTATCTCAGGAGCCTTCACAGCTGGCCTCATACATTACATTTAGTAATATCACCATCATACAATACCATCAAACCCACTACATACATTGGGGTCTTGTCCAGGGATAATTAGCCCAACAGTAATATTAGGATCTCCTGGTTGGAGAAATAAAATTAGGGGAAAAAAAATTGTGAAATTCCCTTTAAAATTAAAAGTGTCCCTGCAGATAAAAGTTGGTGAATCTTCACAGCCAGTGATAATTAATTAGTTAACTGGTTAGTTAGAATTAGTTAGACTATAGTCATAAGAAGTACTTAGTGTATTTACTGGTTAGAGATTTAGCTTGTATATTATTATATTGTCTGAAAAGTATGACGGAGCTAGCAAAATTCCGATCAGCTGCTGTGCTGACCGCAAAGGAGATGGGAATGGATGGTCCGATTTTAATTCAATATGTAACGGCTGAATGTGATAAATATATTGAAAGGGAAGATAGAAAGGTAGCTGAAGAGAAGAGGTTACAAATTGAGGCTGATAGAGAAATTAAGAGGCTGCAGATTGAGGCAGAAGAAAAACGACAGCAAAGGGAGGCAGAAGAAAAAGACAGCAAAGGGAGGCAGAAGAAAAAAGGTTGACTGCCGAAAGGGAGGCAGAAGATAGAAGGTTGCAAAGGGAGCACGAATTACGACTAAGGGAGCTGGAATTACAAGGCCCGGCTCCTGAAAATGGTGCCAGCCCTTTTGCCTCAGATGCTACGCCCAGTCTGGGAGCCTCAAACTCAGCTATGGGGTTTCATTTAGACCATTTTGTTGAAAAAGACGATGACATAGAGGGGTACCTAGGACGTTTTGAGTTATTAGCTACTACATATGGGTTAGAGAGAGAGAGGTGGAGTTTAAAGCTATCACAGGGATTGAGAGGTACTTCTTATGAAGTATTTGCCAAAATGAACAGGGAAGACCAAGACAATTATGACATGTTAAAGCAGGCTTTGTTATTAAGGTACGAGAAGAATGGTGAATTTTATCGTAAGAAATTTAGAAATGCCAAACTGTTGTCTGGGGAGACATACCACCAATTCTCTGCTAGACTAGAAACCTATTTGGAGAAATGGACGGCTCTGGGGAAGACCCAAGATCTTAAAGAAATGATCATGATTGAGCAATTGAGAGAGTCCATGGCTCCAGACATGAGAACATTTCTCATGGAACAAGGTGCAGAGAAGTTGGGGGAAATTTTAAATGTTGCTGAGAGGTATCAGGCAGCTCAGGCAGAGGTAAGTGGTGCTAAAAAGAAGCACATAGACAATTTTAAAGCTCCACAGCAATTTAATAAATTTGATAATAGAGAGCAGGGAAATAAAGGTAGGACAAACTTTGAGCGGCCAAGAAATGACTATCGCGACAGAAACTCACAGTTCAATGACCAAAAGTTCAATGAAAACCGTTGAACCAAGGAAAAAGATGGTGTAAATGGTGCAAGAAGGATAACCATAACACCGAATTTTGTAGAAGGAAACCTTCAAACATTGCTGCAATGAAGTCGGGGACGCGAAGATTAAAGGTTAATCCTAATGGACAACAGGAACCTTATCACCCCCCAGTTTGTGAGGATGTTATTTGTAATGGGGTCACCATAAGGTGCCTTTATGATACAGGTTTGGATTATGATTCAGTTGTGAAGTCTAGCCTAGTGGACCCAAGTCAGTATACCACAGAAACAGTGGAAATACAAGGGGCGACTAAGGACATACCACTCATGACACTTCCCATCGCAAGGATAACGGTGAAAACTCGCTATGTGGAGGGAGAAATCAGAGCAGCAGTGATAGATGAACCAATCTACCCTCTGATATTGGGGTGTAGATACGTCTTCTTGGGGAATCCCGAGAAACCTGTGATCATGGCGACAGTGCAGACCAGGTCACAGAAGAAGGAGGAAGAAGGTGAACCTATAAATGCTCATCCAGAGGAGATGAGGAAGGCGCAGGCTGAGGATAGGACACTCAAGCCCTGTTTTAAAAAATTGCCCAAATGCCACACACCTCCGAGCAAGGGGGAATATTTCATGAAGAACAAACTCTTATACAGGAAGGCCGGAACTGGAACAAATGGTCACAACCAGCTGGTTCTTCCCACTTCATATAGAGATAAAGTGATGGAACTCGGGCATGCGATTCCCTTCAGTGGTCACATGGGGATCAGCGCCACAGGACAGCGTATAGCTTGTCATTACTTCTGGCCAGGGATAACGGAGGATATAAAAAGATATGTCAAATCCTGCCCAGAATGTCAAAGGGTAGCTCCAAAGCACTGGACTGCTCCTGCAACTCTAGGGGAAATGCCCATAGTGGGAACACCTTTTGAGAGGGTTGCAGTGGATATTGTAGGACCTCTCACTCGGACCAAGAGGAGGAACAGTTACATCCTTACTCTGGTGGACACTTGTTCTATGTGGGGAGAGGCGGTAGCCCTGCCATCAATTGATTCAAAACATGTAGCAGAGGCACTACTTACAATATTTACCCGATTAGGATTCCCGCATCAAATCTTGACGGATAATGGTTCTCAGTTCAAGGGGAAACTAACGGAAGAAGTTTTTAAGCTATTTCAAGCCAGACACTTTCATTGTAGTCCGTACCATCCACAAGGGAACGGCCAGGTAGAGAGGTTCAACGGGACTCTCATTTCTATCCTGAGAAAGCTGGCACACGAAAAAACCGGATCTGTGGGATCAATTCCTGCCCGCCGCATTGTTTTGCGTACCGGGAGGTACCACATAGTTCAACCGGGATGGCTCCCGCAACTCTGCTATTTGGGAGGCCAATAAAAGGTCCATTAGAAGCTCTATTAAGGACCTGGACAGATGAGAAGGCGGAAGAGACTGTTACCTCATCGTATCAATACGTGAACGAACTGACCACTCGTTTGAAAGCTGGATGGAAACTGGCAAATGATAATTTGAAGCAAGCCAGGAAGAAACATGCAGCATATTTTAATAGGAAGGCAAAGGACAGGGAACTGGCAGTCGGAGAGAAGGTGCTGCTTCTACTACCCGGAAGCCAGAATAAATTACAAATTGGTTGGCAAGGTCCATATACGGTTCTAGAGAAGGTGTCTAGAACAAACTATAAAATTGACAAAAAGGGGAAGGAGAAAGTTTATCATGTAAACCTGTTAAAGAAGTATCTGGACAGACCACTCCAGGAAAGCACCCCCTTATTGACCTTGGCTATTGCAACCCAGATGCAAAAAGAACCACTCACCTCACATGAATACCCATTACATCCTTGTGAAACCGCAGCACAGGTAAAAGTCAGTAAGCACCTGACTAAAAACCAGAGGGAGAGAGTTCAACAGGTTCTGGAGGAACATACAGATGTATTAACAGATAAACCAGGCCATACAAATTTGCTACAGTATGACATGAAACTGGTAGACTCAAACCCAATCTGTATGAGAGCCTATTCTATTCCGTTCGCGAAGGAGAAGGCATTGAAGGAAGAAATAGAGTATTTGTTGAAGGAGGGGATTATTTCGCACAGTGAATCATCTTTTAGTTCTAGTGTCGTTTTGTTGAGAAAACCGTCTGGGGAACACAGACTGTGCATAGATTACAGGAAACTGAATGCTGTCACAGAAGGACAAGTGGATCCATTACCAGACACAAAACAGTTATTTGCCAGACTGAACAAGGCAAAATACTTTTCAAAGGTGGATCTTAGTAAAGGCTATTACCAGATCCCAGTGAAGCATGAAGTGAGACCTTATTTGGCTTTTAGCACTTCGGATGGACATTATGAATTCAATATGCTACCATTCGGACTGAAAAATGCTCCGAGTGTGTTTTCAAGGATGATGCGCAAATTGTTGGATCCCCTGAATAACCCATGTATCACGAATTTCATGGATGATATTCTCGTCGCCACAGAGACATTTGAAGAACACATTGAAGCTCTGGAGATGTTGTTTGATAGACTTCGGGAGGCGAACTTAACTGCTAGGCCAACAAAAAGTTGTATTGGATGCAAAGAGTTGGAATTCTTGGGACACACTGTATATCAGGGTAATATGACCCCTGATCCTAAGAACTTGGAAAAACTGCAGAGAGCACCTAGGCCGCAAACAAAAAAGGACGTGCGATCATTTGTGTCGTTATGCGGATTTTATCAGAAATACATCAAGAATTTTAACGCTATTTGTGCTCCTCTGACTGATCTGACTCGCAAGGGACTTCCAGATAAAATTATTTGGACTGCACAATGTGAACTAGCGTTCCAAGAGTTAAAGGAAAAACTCACTAGCAAGCCTATTCTCAAACTGCCTGATTTGACACAGGACTTTGTCTTAAGAACCGATGCAAGTAATGTAGGACTAGGAGGGGCTTTGTTGCAAAGATCATCTTCACCTGATGGGGAACTGAAACCAGTCGCTTATGCAAGCCGTAAATTGAATAAGGCGGAACAAGGATACTCCACAAGCGAAAAAGAATGTTTAGCGTTAATCTGGGCAATAAAGAAGTTTCAAATCTATCTGTATGGTAGGACTTTTGTGGTGGAGACGGACCATCAGCCTCTCGTATTCTTATCTCAGGCTAAGCATGAAAACGCAAGATTGCTGAGGTGGTCTTTATTGCTTCAACCTTATCAGTTCAGTATCCAATATATCCCAGGCAAATTGAATGTCGGTGCAGATTTCCTCAGTCGGCACCCCTGTGATCAAAATTAGAGTAGTGGCAGACGTGAGGAGTAATTTTACCTATGTGTATCGCTGGTTTTGGAACTTGCCATAGGCATGTTTTCAAGTGGGGAGATGTGTAGTGAAATTGACAGAGATACAACGGTAAAAATACCTCCAAAGATAACATGTAAGGATAAAAACATAATGCGTAGGCTGCTGATAGTACATGATCGCCCAGACCGCGGGTCATCACCCTCCATAAAAATTGACTTGCTAGACAGGAGGGGAACGGCGGATAAAAAGGAAAAAAATATGACTGGAAAGATTGCGTGAGACTAGAAAGGCTAAGGAGACGCAATTGGGGGGGAAACGGAGAAAAGTCACGTTTCCCAAGTTGACATAAAGTAAGGAACTCGACAGAAGGGACCTTGGATATGTTACGCCACAGTCATTTATTGGTCGCTTTTGCGATACCAAGCCTTTGATTTGAATTCAGCGGCAGAACGCAGATGTTTGGAATATTACAAAAATTAAAAAGTAACTTTTTCGTAATATTAATGTTAGGAATATAAAAATTAGCTGGCCGGATGGCCCATTCTGAGCAGTGAACTAATATGTTCTTAATTTTACAGACGGATAGATAATATTGAAGATAATGACAAAAGACAGTGTTGTTCACATCAGCGACAGACTGTATGGAATAAAAAGTGTCGCTATTTGCACAAAAAAACACGACCTTGAGACGCAGGTGTTCAAATCTACTTAGTAGGGAAGCGAAGGGACATTGGTGGGAGCTGTGTCTAAATATAACTTTTAACGACAAAATTTTGGAGGGGAGAGAAAGGTTGGTTCAAAAATCAAGTACGTTTTTGAAAAAAAAACAAGTAGAGACAGACAGACTAACAGATAAACATCCATACTTGACTGAAGCATGACTGAAATGACTTTAGGGTAGGAAATTTGAATTTGAAATAAACCTAGGCAGTGATTGGCCACAGACAATCATTTTATCGGCGCTCAGACGAGAAGTGGGGCCATTCCTCAATAGTTGTTCGATGATAGACACAGTATTTTAAAGTGTGGTGATTTCCAAATGAAAGAAAGTGAAATAAGTTCAGGGACGCCATACTATAGCCAGCAGCTCAGCTGAGTTTTGCTAGCATTTCTGTGTTCTTTATTCATAATCTGGTAAGATTGAAATTATTTCTTTGTATATTTTGAATATTGTTTAAATTGTTCGAGTGATTTGATACTGCCATATCATAATCTAGCCTTACAAACAAGTAGGGATTTGCTCTAGACCCCCCGCCCAAGTCAGGGTCTAGGGACCAACAATATACATAAACTCCAGCAAGGGTTAGGAAAGACAGATCAAGTGTTGAGAATAATGAAACATATTACCTATCCACTTTTAGGGGAAGGAAACTAATAAATAATTTTCAGAATCTATAGTCTGGGAGGACCTATCTGATGTAAAACCACCATGGTAAATGTGCTGTTTGGTCAGAGAGATCTGACCTGTCTGTATGATGTGGTTGTTGTGTCCGTGTTGTGTCCCGTGGGTAGAGAATAGAATTTTGACACATAGCCAGTACTTTGACCATGCAGAGCTGTGAGTTTTCAGATCGTCAAAACTGGCGGTGACGATCAGTGGTGAGGGAAACTCGAGTGCAATCACAGGAAGTACTTTGTGAAAAATGTCAGAAGCGGCACTATTTTTGCGCCGCCACACGAGAAAGGAAACTTTGGGACCACCAGATTTGCACCAGGCTACATATGGACAAGATGAGGGAGAGATGGTCTGCTGGAAGAGTTCACCAACGCCCTTTAGCTACTAATATAGGAAAATTCCTGTCCATAACTGGACACTGAAGTAGCTTCCATATCTTAGACAGGTGTGATGAGGCCACCCCAACAGCACAAGGATTAACTATCCTCCCAAGTAGATGTCTACTAGTTCATTATAATAAAACTAACGGGTAGTCTAGTACTTTTTTATGTACACTCTTACCCTTTTTATGTAACATTCGCATGCATTAGTTTGCGAATAATATTTTCTTTTCCCATTCGAAATTTTACCGTCTTTCTTTCTCATGCTGACTAAAACCCGATCCAGAACAAAATAATGTCAGTCGCGCAGGTAGATTCTGTCGAAAAATTCGTTTCGCTGGACATAGTGCAGACTTTAGTGTCTACATTTGCACCTGTCAAATATTTTTCGGCTGACGCTCAGGAATATCTGGGGTGTATGACATCTATCACACCGCAGTACATACATTACCCCTGACATTTTGCAACTGACACGCGTACATTCGAAAAAAAAGGTGGCAGTTACGACACGCGTTAGCTGACATAAGTGTTGGGAGTAGGGGAATACATTTTATTTCAGGAGCTTGGCGAAATAAGTTGGGGCCCATACATCTACATTTTTAGTAATGGCCCATTTAAACTTTATTTTCATTCTCACTCTTAAATTCGCAGTAGACAGGTCGCTCGGAACAGTATAAGTTGTATAGCGAAGTTCTCAGTTTGTTTCGACAATTTGTCGAACTTCTAGACTTCCATATATATAAGCATATAATTCTTAAGTTGTGCGACTACCTGTAGTTCTGTGTGAGGTAAAATATTATATCTAGTATCTCTAGTATTTTGTGAAGTGATAAAGTGTTTAATCGCCTATTTCATTTTAAACTAGTTCTGTGTGCAGAGTGATTATTTTAATAGTTTGTTATATTCTTTAGTCGACGAGTTACAGTGGAAAACAGAATAAATTATATTTCTAGCTTAACAAACATGTAGCCATAATGAATTTAACTTAACTGCTAACTACTCAGTCGAGATATATTTTCTAAACTAACTTATAACTGCTAGATGTCTCATGAGTATTGACGAAATATATATATATGTATTTCAAATTCATGATAATTGATTTTATAATATAACTTATCTCACGGGAAGTGTTAAATGATAAGCTCTACGCTTGCAGTTTAAAATATAAGTTATATCCTTATACATAGTATGTATAATTATTTTATATGTGCTTTTTCAATTTTATGTAGTGAATACTAGGTTGACCCAGAACTTGCCGGCGTTTAGTAATAAAGAGACATACTTGTGAGAAGAATAGACATTTTCTATCTTTAACCACGTGGGGTTTTTTTTTCAAGTAACACTGGTCTGACAGTGCACGTGCCATCAGAGATAGACAGTAATACCAATCCCACTAACGGTTTTTTCTAAAGACAAAATGTTTATACTGGGCCTTTGAGCCAGACTTTATTTCTTCAAAATAAACTCAAATATACATGCTGCCTAGGGGCGAGAATCATTACAAGAAGTAACATTAATATTTCCGACAAGTATTGAAAGACTGTATGGTGAACCAAGACTGTCTTTCCAAATTAAGGGAAACCTCGTGTTTTTTTTTTGACTCTTTGTGCCCGTTTAAACTTGCTTATCCAAAACTGATTCAAGTGACACTAACTTAAAATCTGAATAAACTTATCGTCTGAAGAGAACGCTCCCCGGACAAAATTGGATGAAACCAAGATCTGCAGAGCTGGGTATTCTCTTCACCAAACGATAAAACAGACTGTGTCATAGCGTGCGCCAGACGGTGAACAACGGCAAGTTATAGAGTAAGAAAGTGAGAAACGCACGACAGGGCCCTGATGAAAGAACTGAGTGAAAGTAGACTGAGGGATTTTCGTTGTGGATTCACTCACAATTGTAACATTTCGTTATGCAATTTATTGCTAACTATATAGCTATATATTCCCTTATACTAGATCAGAGTATCCAGTCTGTTCATACCTAAAAGGGGGAAGAAATATTATACCCAAACCATATGTATTTGTGACTCTTTGGGCCATCATCTGTCTCATAACGGGGCTGTGGGCTAAACCTAGAGTTAATATCATAACGGGGCTATCATCCTTGTAGCATTCTCTTGATATTTTATGACTATTTGTATATGTTTTTGATGTAAATTCTATGTGTTGTGAAGAAATTTTAAATGATAATTAAAGTTTTTCTCTTGGAATTAATCAGCGTGTTGGTCAGCTCGTTCTTATATATATATATATATATATATATATATATATATATATATATATATATATATATATATATATATATATATATATATATATATATATATATATATATTCAGTGTTATAGATTCCCACGTCTGTGTGTTTAACTGTCGTCACGTGTATGTGCGTGCCCGTGAGTAGATAGAAATATAGGAAAAAAATATATATGTGTTTAGACTGTCTGACGCTGTACAGCTGTCGTAGAAGATAGGTGAGAGAGAAAATTTTTTTTCGCTTTCAGAGACAGCCTCTAGATCACGTTCTATCATCTCACTCGTGGAATCTATTTCTTTTACTAACTCTCACTGTGTCTATCACCTATTCTAATCTATTCAGAAGGGACCAACCCTAGTCTTAATTCTCCTATCAAAAAAATCTACGACAGTGACATCATTTCAATGAAACAGGATTAGTATTTACATTATTAGTATTAACCATCATCTGGTTTGTTCCTCTCCTGTACATCCTTTAATTTTTTATAACTTGATCTTTCCAAACCACATCAGGTACAAATTTAAATACTGATGCCATTCTTAGCATCTACACAAAATTAATACACATTATATATTAACCTGCAATAAAGAAATTATATACATGATAGTTATCATAATTTCAGCTTACCCTCAGACTTCAGACACTGGACTGGAAATTTTTGGAGATCCGCTCACAATTCAGATGGTAAAGATGTAGTGGCGAACTCTGCCTCCAGTCTGTCTCAAGCTTCTTCTTCTTCTTCTTCGTACACTCTCAGACGTTCACTTGAATGTTCTCAAAGAAAGCAATAGTCAATTTGAGGCTATTTGAATCCCCGTAAAGCTTTTCCACGAAAGGAGCTGGCGTCGGCCATATGCACTTTCTCTGTACCACATATAAGGTGCAACTTTGAAGCAGATGTTCAGCAGTCATTTTATCAGTGCCACAGTTACACTGATCGGTAGTTCCTATCTTTAGCTTGTTGAATAGATGGTATCTCAATCTGTTGTGGCCAGTGCGGAGTCTGAAGATTACCACTTGTTCTCTTCTGTGGAGCTGGTAGTAAGCATCATTCTGTGTGTGCCCTGGATGTTCTACATTCCATTTGTTTCTGTAACTGATTCTGATAAAACTCTTTGCCTCCTCAAAAGTTATGCTTGCATCAGGCTGAGGTAGATGTGAACCTTCTTTTGCCATTCTGTCAGCCTCTTCATTGCCGGCGATGTTACAATGAGATGGGATACACTGGATCACAACACTTTTGAATCGTCGACAAAGTTTGTGGAGCATTACTCTGAGATCATCCAGGTCTGTATTATTTTGTCTTTTCAATGTTGCAATTACTGACTGTGCATCAGTAAAGAAAGCAACTCGTCTCTCTGCCGTTTCTTCTGTCAATATAACCTCTGCTGCAGTTTTCAAGGCCTCTGCCTCTGCTCTTAAGTTGCTGGAGAATCGTCCTGTCGCCACTGACAGTCTTTTGTCTGCACCAGTGCTTAAGGTCAGAAAGACACCCCCACCTCCATTTTCTGTTGCATTTGTTGCTGATCCATCTGTGTATGCATGGGTCCAGGTGTTGCGTGGATAATGTTTCTCTATGTATTTTGTCGCGATGGATTTTCTATCTGTTGCAGTTTGGCTCTTTTTACTTTCAATTCCAGGAATGTTTTCTATCATTTTAGGGAAACGATTTTGTTTCCAAACTGGAAGCTTGTGTGCAGTGTAGATGGGTTTAACAGTGGATATTTCATCTATGGATACTGCTCTCATTTGTGGTTTGGTTGATTCTACAAAATTACTTCGTTTGAGTCTTTGCCTTCTAAGAGCATTTATTCTATGACACATTGGGTGGTCTGTTAGTCTTTTGAATTTTTCGGCCTGTTGTTGAGCCCTGCAGTCTCTTCTATCTGTCATTGGCTGGAGGCATGTAATCTTTTCGAGTTCTTTTATAGGTGTTGACTTCATGCCTCCCGTTATAATTCTCATTGCTTGATTTTGGAGTCTGCTAATTTTATCGAAATTTGTCTTAGCTGCTGTTGCCCATGCTGCCATGCCATATTCAAGAACTGGCCTCACTCGCCCTGTGTACAACGTCTTAAGCACTTTCTCATCTGCACCCCAAGTTGTTCCAGCAAGTTTTTTCATAATTGCCATTCTTTGTCTTGCTCTCATTCGATTTCTGTCAACCTGTTTTTTCCAAGTCAGACGGCGATCAAAAATAATGCCTAGGTAAAGTCTCAAACTTACTTTCAGTGTGTCCTTTCAATTTAGCGCTCCGCTCTTTTATCTGGGTCTGGCGAGCGGCAGAGGGGTACTGACGTCACAGTCTAAAACTCGAGCTGAAATTTATTTCCTGAAGCAGCGATTTCACAAGATCTGTGTGTTCCTTAAAACTTTCGCTTACTCATCCTCAGCTTATATACTATCCATCCCGTTCCACAATATCTTGTTTTATACAGCCGATATATCTCTACCTTCCTATCCATGTAATTCCACAAACTGTTACTTCTTGAATTTTCTATTATATTTAGCGGTGGGTTTACATGCTTTCAACTTCAACTGAAGACACCAGAAATACGCATTTATCTAGTAACTGATACACTCCTACCGTGTGTCCCTTATATCAGTTTATTCATCAACCTCCCTTGGAATGAAAGATAAAATCCATTTCACCACAATTCCATTCTCCGGACTTATATTCCTTTCAGTTGAGGACCTGACATCGACAAACAAGCTATTTGTTTACATTCTCCATCTTGCCTAAGGCATTCCGTTTGTGCTGGCTTGTGCCGAGGTTCGCGACAGCCGATTGGTTAGAACTGCGCGAAGCCGCATTTGCAATGAATTGGAATCAACTTTCGCGTCAGTGCTCCCCCATATTTTAAGCTGGATGATATCTAGCTTAACTATTGGGTACAATACAGTTGCAAATCGATCATTCAGAGGTTAGTTTTCCTTCCTTCTATCCTGTTCTAGTTCTGTGGGGATGGTGACTGAGAAAATCAGCACCCACATTTTGTTTTCCTGGATATAGATTCATCCTTTACTATCTCTCTTTTTCCAGTTCGGCTTTTCATCCAGGCCCTTACCGCTGGTGAAATGGGGTCGGTAGGTTTCCCTTGAAGTTTACCGCCCTCTTTTCGTTGATAGTTGGTTGCGGTTTTCCCTCGCAAATTCGTAGGTGTTTGATTTTGGCTACGTGATTTGTTCTTTTTTTCCAGCGCATGGGGTTCAGACTGCAATTTAACCTGGGTGGGATGTTTCCTTTCCCCTCCAGTGCAAATCTCGTGAGTAC
The DNA here is from genome assembly GCA_024509875.1 of Oreohelix idahoensis. Taxonomy (NCBI): domain Eukaryota; kingdom Metazoa; phylum Mollusca; class Gastropoda; order Stylommatophora; family Oreohelicidae; genus Oreohelix; species Oreohelix idahoensis. The sequence continues at coordinate 157,866 of JAMPIV010021490.1, forward strand.
CCATGATTGCTGGTTTGCTTGTAGACTTTTGATGAAGACTCTTCCGTCGACTTTCTGAATCTACATAGGTGCACTCTGGACAGGAGTTTACATACCGATTAATGTCTTCCGTAATACCCAGCCAGTAGTACTGGGTGGCTATTCTTTGTTTTGTGGCACCATTACCCAGGTGTTCACTCAAAGTTGTTATGTGCCCCCAGCCTATAACCTTATTTCTATAGGTGGATGGCACAACAATTTGACCATGACTTTTCGTTCCTCTGCCAGCTTTCCTGTGCAAGAGTCCATGTTCCATATAGAAATGTCCTTTCCTTGGAGTGTTAGGTGTTTTTGATAATTTGCCAAAAACAAGGCTTCAATGGGCTGTCTGCTTCTTGAGCCCGTTTCATTTCAGTCGAATGAAATTTTAATTTGGTGTCCCTCTCTATGTTCCTGGAGTCAGACCTGGTTTGGATTTCTGCCATAACCATAGGTTTTACAGGGTCTCCCAAGAAAACATACCTATGCCCCAACATCAGGGTGTAAAAGGGATCATCTAACACTGCTGCATTTATCTCCCCTTCCACATAGCGACAACTGACATGAATCTTTGCTATGGGTAAAGTTAGGGGTAATGCTCCCTATAGTGGCCCTTGAATATCTACTGTTTCTGTGGTGATTTGTTCCGGGCGCACCAGAGATGCACAAACGATCGCGTCAAAAGACAAACCTGTGTCATACATCTCTGTGACATGTTTGCCATTCACGATCACCATCTCTTGTATAGGTGGGTGATGGAGGCTATTCTGACTCACAGTCAGTTCCTTCCTATCAGAAGTCCTCACCTATAGACATGCAGCATGACAAAGAGGTTTTTTCCTCCCACATTCATCAGTGTTGTGGTTGTTCATTTTACAAATTTTGTACCACTTATCTCCCTGTTTGTAGGGTTTCTTTTCCTGAGTCTGAGGGTTCTTGTCCTTATTATCAAATCTTTGCTTATTTTTGTACGGTTGGTCCCTTTGGTCAAACTTGGTATTTTGTGGTGGTGGCTTATATATTTCTACTTGCTTTCTTTTTGTTCCTACCAGTTCAGCTTGAGCTGCTTGGTATCTCTCTGCACATTTCAAAATGTCTTCCAGCCTTTCTGCTCCTTGTTCCATAAGGAATTTCCTCATTTCTTGAGGCATGGAATCTTTCACTTGCTCTAACATAACCATTTCTTTCAGATCCTCACAGGTTTTCTGATACTTACCTAAACTACTCCATTTCACCAAATACGTTTCTAGTCTAGCTGAGAACTGGTTGTAGGTTTCTCCAGGTAGAAGTTTAGAAGTTCTAAATTTCTTCCTATAAGCCTCTGCGTTTTTCTCATAACGAATAAGTAATGCTTGCTTTAGGATTTCATAATTTTCCTGATCTTCTTTGGAGAGTTTCAGAAACACATCATATGAAATACCTCTCAATCCCTGAGATAACTTCAGACTCCATTTTTCCTTTTCCAATCCATATGTAGAGGCAAGCCTTTCATACCTATCCAGGTACGACTCAATTGCGTCCTCCTTTTCAATAAATGGATCCAGGTGGAAACTCATGGCTCAATATACCGTGTTCTGGTTAGAGCTATTCTCAGAGTGAGGTGAGCTATTACCATGGGTGCTAGTACCAGCCTGAAGTTCAAGTTCAAGTTGTCTCATTTTCAGCTCATGGTCTCTCTCTGCTTGTAACCTCCTTTCTTCTCTCTCAGCTTCTACCTTTTTTGCTTGAACTTCAGCTTCCAACATTAATCTCTTTTCTTCCCACTCTGCTTCAAATTTCTTGGCTTCCATCTCTGCTTCAAATTTCTTGGCTTCTCTCTCTGCTTCAAATTTCTGGGCTTCTCTCTCTGCTTCAAATTTCTTGGCTTCCCTGTCCATATACTTATCACACTCAGTCGTGACATACTGGATCAGAGCATCACCACTCATGCCAAAATCCTTTCCCACCTGCAGTGTAGCAGACCTAAACTTGACCAAGTCAGCCATGATGTATCTGTAGCCTAGTAGGGTAAGCTGTCTTACTCAAACTAAATTATTACAATATAATTAACTTAATTAAAATTAAAGTTAATTAAACTGACATCATCATATATGAAACCGCTTTTTGGATCTGTACTCAATGGTACCCCTAAAAAATTTTATTTCCTACTTTGTTAACTCTTTCCAAAAAATTTATACAAACAATTTTTCTACACAGCAGAAATAGAAAATTGGCTCTGGAATATCAAAGATATCCCGCGAATTAGACCCCAATGTAGCGGGAGGTTTTATTAAGTTATGTTATTATGTAAGTATAGGGACGGTAGATGGATATCCAGGTGTATCATATGATACCAGGATAGCATTCCAGTAAAGAGTTCTGGTCTTACAAGTAATACCCCAGTCTTAGAAATAAGCACTGGTGAATGGATATCATAGAAAAAGTCAGACTGTGAAAATCCTGACCCAGATGGTAAGAAGTAGTACCAGGATTTAAGGTGTCTCCTCCCTGTGACTATCTTATGATTAATTAATTTCTAGGGGATAAATAAAATGAACATATACTTTAAACACAAGTGTAAAAAGTGAATAAGTCCTCAAGTACAATTATAATCTTTTAATATTTACATTAATCTTCCTTTTCTGCTATTTGGAAAAGAGCATTAAAATATACACAAAATATTCACTCAATTAATGTTATTTCTAAACTAATGTTTTGGTAGGATTGTCTGTCCTTGTGGAAATTTATTTACTTGAAACAGTCATTCAGCAATGTTAATAAGTAGTATTGTCTTTTAGACTTCAGAATCTTGAACAATATCCTCTTGTATAATAAAGTTAATGAATACTGGAATCACTATTGTTATATCACTGTTCTCTTAGTCCTGTGACTTTACACATTACTGTCATCATTTGACTGAATTCTACAATAATTTGAATACTTTTGCAGAAGGTTGTTTCTTTTCACAAATATTTGCTGTTGGTTCATGCATAGTTTGTCAGTGTCTTAAATGACACTTATCTTTGAAACTTGATACTGCTGACACTGAACTGCCACTTGTATTATCAGCATTGGCAGACCCAGCTATAGGGATACCAATGACCAGCTGTAGTTCACTCTTTGGGGTCCTGCACTTTTGTGGGATTGCCTCTGATGAACAACACAGGCTTCTGATACTTGACAGTCTGGTTTGAGTTATTACATGGAACCTGAAAGATCATATCAGCCTTGGCTAGTATCTGGCTAGATTTGTAACTGACTAGCACAGATGTCAGACCAGTCAGTCATCAGATGTCACAGTTATATAATCATAGTAAGTAAGGACATCATTTCAGTGATACAGAAGTATTAACATTTCAATTAATTGTAACTGACTAGCACAGATGTCAGACTAGTCAGTCATCAGATGTAAAAGTTATACAGTCATAGTAAGTAACATCTTTTCAGTGATACAGTAGTATTAACATTGCAATTAATTGTAACTGACTAGCACATATGTCAGACTAGTCAGTCATCAGATGTCAAAGTTATACAGTCATAGTAAGTGACATCATTTCAATGAAACAGGATTAGTATTTACATTATTAGTATTAACCATCATCTGGTTTGTTCCTCTCCTGTACATCCTTTAATTTTTTATAGCTTGATCTTTCCAAACCACATCAGGTACAAATTTAAATACTGATGCCATTCTTAGCATCTACACAAAATTAATACACATTATATATTAACCTGCAATAAAGAAATTATATACATGATAGTTATCATAATTTCAGCTTACCCTCAGACTTCAGACACTGGACTGGAAATTTCTGGAGATCCGCTCACAATTCAGATGGTAAAGATGTAGTGGCGAACTCTGCCTCCAGTCTGTCTCAAACTTACTTTCAGTGTGTCCTTTCAATTTAGCGCTCCGCTCTTTTATCTGGGTCTGGAGAACGGCAGAGGGGTACTGACGTCACAGTCTAAAACTCGAGCTGAAATTTATTTCCTGAAGCAGCGATTTCACAAGATCTGTGTGTTCCTTGAAACTTTCGCTTACTCATCCTCGGCTTATATACTATCCATCCCGTTTCACAATATCTTGTTTTATACAGCCGATATATCTCTACCTTCCTATCCATGTAATTCCACAAACTGTTACTTCTTGAATTTTCTATTATATTTAGCGGTGGGTTTACATGCTTTCAACTTCAACTGAAGACACCAGAAATACGCATTTATATAGTAACTGATACACTCCTACCGTTTGTCCCTTATATCAGTTTATTCATCAACCTCTCTTGGAATGAAAGATAAAATCCATTTCACCATAATTCCATTCTCCGGACTTATATTCCTTTCAGTTGAGGACCTGACATCTACAAACAAGCTATTTGTTTACATTCTCCATCTTGCCTAAGGCATTCCGTTTGTGCTGGCTTGTGCCGAGGTTCGCGACAGCCGATTGGTTAGAACTGCGCGAAGACGCGTTTGCAATGTATTGGAACCAACTTTCGCGACAGTGTAGAGGTTTGGAAGAGACAGCGACAGACTATCCTATCGGCTGTGTTCCTCCTGGCCTGGTTCCATTCTAGTCCTCGTTCCTTCAAAGATTGTCTAATGTTGTCCTCCAAGCGGACTCTGGGTTGTCCTGGGGGTCTGGATCCCTGGGTCTTTGTTTCCCATGCTTGTCGTGGTAGCCGATCTTCTCCCATTCTGCAGATATGGCCAAACCATCTTAGTTGGGACTGTTCTACTTGGGTCTGCAGGGGATGGGATTTGAGGCCTTGGCGTATCGTCTGGTTGCGGACCATGTCTCTTCTTGTTACTTCAACTACCTTCCTCAGATACCTCATTTCTGAGGTTTGGATCTGGCTTTTATGGGTTGTAGTCATTGCCCATGACTCGCATCCATATGTCAAGACTGGGACATAGGAGGAACGGTATACAGCCATCTTCGTTTTCTTACCAACCTCTCTCTTGCTGAGGAATCCTCGATTTATGGCCTGAAAAAGTCTCCCAGCTGCTGCTTTTCGAGTGGCCAACTCTTCTTTGATGCCTCCATTTCGGTATATAATAGCTCCGAGATATTTAAAGTGGTCGACCTGCTCCAGGACCTATTCTCCCAGCTTAATCTGATGTCTTCTTTCTTCTCGTGATATCACCATGGATTTTGTTTTAGAGCTACTTATGGCCATCCCTCTCTTCTCCAGCTCTTCCTTCCAGACTTGCAGGCTGGATTGGAGATGTGCCTCTGATTTAGCAATCAGGGAAACATTATCAGCAAATGCCAGCTCTGAAATACAGACCTGTCTTATCTTCCAGTACCCCACTGAATACTTTCTTGTTCTCTCCTTACGTGCCTTGATAACATCGTCCATGAGGAGTATGAAAAGATAAGGTGACAGGATATAACCTTGACTTACACCAGTGGTGGTCCTGAACTCTTCTGACTTATGGTTTGCTGTCCTCACATAATTTCTGCAAGACTTGTAGAACGTCTGTATAGCATCAATCAGAGGTGCTGGAATGTTCTTCCTTGCCAAACAGTCCCAAAGTTTGCTCCAGGGGACCCTGTCAAATGCCTTTTCCAGATCTATGAAACAAAGACTGACAAATGAAGTTGGTCTCCAGCTGAATATAACCAGAAACAATCCTGAACAGCATGAAGCAGCTAGAGTCCTTGTCAAGATTATGCTCAGTACTAGCTATAAGAGCTTACATTTCTTTTCAGGGCTTAGCTTTTAAATGCAGATGTCAAAGAGTTCGTCTTGTTCTTCTTCTTCTATAACTGCTTCTTCTCTTTCTTCATTTCATTTCGTTCAATGCAAAGTGAAATTTTCGTTGATGTAATGTCTTTAAAGGGAAACCACTCTGGCATAACTTTGGATCAAAGGGAATTAATCAAGACAGAATTCAGGAAAATTTTATAACGATCTCCATAGTCTTTCGATTCATTTTATTTATTGTATGACGTACTTATTTGATTGACATGACCACGGCCTCATTGACTATGTTGTCTAAATGAAGATTCTGATCAATATAGGCCAGTCATCACTGGAGGATCGTCTTGGTTGTAGACTACAGATACCATAGTCTGGTGCAAATGTTTTCAGGTTCCTACCTGAGAGAGAATCGCAACAAAGCTTTGGTAAGAAGCTTAACAGACTGCAGTGTGTGAGTAAAGGACCATCTCTTCAACGCCTGGAAGTAGCATTGTGTCTCCCTGTCCACCTGTGTACCTGTATCTTGAAAAGTCTACACATGATCAATGACAGAAGTGTCTATAGCAACAGGAACTGAAGGAGTTAAGTACACGCTCATTAAAGAAGCAAAGTCCAGAAGTCACCTAATAGCTGATATGATGAAAAAGACAACGACAAATAATAAAAATTCCAGTTTGTGATTTTATTGTAAATATCTATCTGCAATTTTTACTAAATTTCTATTTTAATTAATAAAATGACCGATATATTTTTATAAACTGCAGTTGATTGATTTTGTTAAAATTCCAGTTACAGTTCTAAAATTATGTTCGTGTGTGAATTCAAAATTATTAAATATTTTAAATCGGTGTGGATAATAAACGAGCTGCATTTCACAACTATTAATAGAGACACCCTTGGAGCATAGGATAGATCTATCGAGAAGGTGGCTTACTTCACAGCTCTCTTCTACAGCTACCACCAGGAACAGTGCAGTTAACTACCTGACTTGTCCTGTGCCATCCCTACCACTAGTTCACCAGCTCTCTTCTCCATGTCTGGGAACTATATTTTTGTTTTCTATCTAACGTCCGTCTCGCCACAGCAAGCACCCTTCGATGAAAGTCTGTAGCTTTTTGGTTGTTGTGCCTTGATCGTTAAATGTTCGAACATTCCAGGTGCACGTTCTTAAGATTTTCATCGAAGGAAAATAGTGAGTCAGCATTCCAGACTCCTTTTGATTTTCTCTGGATAGCGTCATAAGCCTTCTTACCAGAGGACCTTCTTCTGTCTTGGATGGCTAGGCTGAATTATTTTATTTAGTTGACTTTTCTTTTTTGTTTGTCGGGGTTGTGTATGGCTTAAAATTTGTACTAGATGGTTTAGCTGGCCCCGTACCCAACCCTCCTTAATAACTTCTTACGACATGCATGGTAGGGAACACTGTAACTATTCTTTGCTCTTGTCGTAAATTTTTAGATAGATAGGTCAGAAGATATTTATGGTTCCATCTGAGCAGAGGTGATAGTGGTAAATATATGAGAATAAAGGTGTAAGAAATAGATTTTCACGAGGGGATGGTGTAAGAGGAAGATCAGTTTCTGGGAAAGTAGTTCCTCTACTCTAGCCAATCCATACGACTATATTTTAATATAAGACGACCTTTCTCTCCCTATATGAAATATAAGTTACACTACACACTCACACACACAAAATTATGTGACAACAAGACACACAAACGTGAAAAAACTATGGATAATTGGGTATGGGTCTGACCGACACACTAAATTAAGTTTTCGTTTAGTTTATTATCACTTAAACTTTACAACATCAAACATATAGAAATCAATATATTCATGTTTACAGACACAGGAAAATAACCCAATAAGTGTCCTCCCCTCTGTTGAGAAAAAATCCCAAAAGAAGTTAATAACCCAAAAGGTCAAAGATTAACACTAAGGTATAGAATAGACAGTAAAGAAAAAGAACATACTTAAGCTATCCAGTAAAGTACTGAGTTTGGAGAAATAAAAAAAAAAGAAGTTAGTACAATGATTGTAACAAAGGAAAATATTTAATCTCTCTCTGTCTCTCACTCTCTCATCTGTGGCCACATACAATCTTGCTTACCTAATATTGGTGTAGGTATCCCTTGAAAAGTTACAATAGTATGAACCTATATTGTCAGGTGGGTTGCCCAAATCTGGCCCCAGACAAGCCTTGGTATTTAGTAATAATTGCAAGGTGGTCGCCAAAGTTGGTGGGTTTAATTTTTCCTGGATTAGTCCGGTGTCACCGCAAATAGTTATTGAAGCACGACATTCGCGGACACGTTCACAGTTAAATAAAGGAAAAAGTAGTTCCTGTATTGTCTAGCCTCTGGTTGCTCAGACAAAAAAAAAATGTTACGATATGAAAAAAACTGATAATCGATGGTTTATCCTAGACTTTATGATGAGTGCCGATTTTGAAACAGCACAACTGTCTGAATAAATCCAGTGATGTGCCTGTCAAAGGTCAGGAATATATGTTCTTTCGTGTGCCCAGTGGGCTGGAAAATTTTGGTAAAATAATTCTGGGTAAGGTACCGTCCAGTTAGAATTAATCTTATTGTTTATACTTGGTCTCTCTCTGAATGCAGAAAGAGGACCGAAGAGGTCCAAAAATCGAAGACCCAATAATAATAAGAATCTTCTTCTTCTTCTTCCGTCCTTAGCCAACGACCGTCAAAGCAGTCAGTGGCCATTACGCCTAGTGGCGTCTTAAGGGCAACAACGAATAGATTTTCTTAGCCGTTGTTCCCATCACGCCTAATGGCGTCTTTAGGGCAACGACAAATCAATCCGTTTGTTGTTGTTTCCGTAATCAAAGTGACTGGCAGACGGGTGATCAGCCCGTCAAAAATAATAAGAATGTTACTGGTGATATTAGACCGCTGACAGCTGGTTTTTGATTGAGTGCTAGATAAAGAAGAAAAGAACATTTTAAAAAACTGCTACTATAATATCTAACCGTAAGTTTTCCGCTATGGCCTGTCGGGAAAAAGAACAGCGCACAAAGTCCTTTATTAAATTTATCTATACGCGCACATTAACAAAATCTGCCTGTCACTACTAGCTATTTGTCAGCGTCTGTTGTTTAGTCACATAACAATTACTGTAGTCACTATTTTAATTTCACACAATGAAATATAATATGAATTCTATTCGGTCACTGATCCGTCACACTTAATAATCTCAGTCAGCTAAGCCGTACCTTCTTGTGTAAGAAAAATTGGAGTATTTGAAATTACATTAATCTGAACGACTGGCAAGAAATATTTATGCGTTAGGTTATTTCACTAGTTTTAAACGCTAGGGAATTATATTTAATAAAATAGTAAACCTTACACATTTTTAACACTTAAGCACAATTTCTATTACCAAAAATCAGGAAATTAAATCCCCACGGGACAATTTAACACATCGAGTGAAGAAATGGTTCTAGTCCTACGTGCTTAGATTATCCAAGAAATTTCTGAGCGACTCTAATACTGAGTTTGAGAGAGCGCTGTATATATACAGATTTGAGTGTTATTATTGCGAGAATGTGAATTTTCACACTTCTCGTAAATAGCAGAAATTCAGGAAACTAATTCCCCCCCCCCCACCCCCCCCCCCCCCCCCCGATCAAAATTCCTCGGTCATTCTGTTAGCCGTTGCAAATCGACAACAAAGGCTTACTCGTGTTCCCGTTTTCCTCCCGTGATTTTTGTTCGCTTGTGATATCAAACGATTATCTCCCTGTATGTATAAACATCAAACAGTTACGCCGGGTAAATTTCTGCCCGCGTTTCCCCTTCAAAGAACCCGCTTATCTCCCGCGTACTTCTGTCTGTCAACAATGATGATGGCAAATCAGCTCGCGTGAGAATTCAGGTAAGTGAATCTTGGCTCGCTTTCTTCCACTGGCAGGTCGCGGACTAGCTAATATGTCTGTTTGTAAACACTCATTAGCGCATGTAAGACAGGAAAATAGGCGTGGCTTCAAAAGTGAGTCAACAGACAGCGAATTGCGTGATTTTGCCTTCGCAAAACATAAACGCTAAGTAAGGGAGCAAAGGTGGTCGGATTACTGGGGCTATATTTACATTTCCACGTCACAGCTCTCCTTTCGGGCCTCGATAACACAGGGTGATTAATTGACGCCGATACACTTTTTCGACGGGGGGAGACCACTTCTGATGATCAGATTGCCTCCTGTTGCATCGCTCTGTAAAGTTTCCTATCATCTGTTTTAAATTTTGCAGCTGGTACAGTCGAGCTGAAGAGTCATTCTCAGTTACGTCGTCTGTCAGTTGAGCCAGTGGTATCTCTTCATCCTTAAGCCTCCAGTCAGCCAAAGTCTACATCAGGGGGTGAGCAATGCGTCAATCACGGCCCAAAGGTAAGTATACCACAGAGAAAGCTTAGGTGGGCCGTCTAGTATTTAAAGTTACTAATGTTGCCCCCCCCCCCCCCCCCCCCCACCCCCCCCCCCCCCCCCTCCCACCCCCCACCATTCTTTAATTCAACCTATTGTTTTTAAAGGTATAATATCCAACAATCACATTAACGTTTGCTTTAATTATAGCTTCTCATTCGATTTTATGATTGTAAAACTCACAAATAACCCCGTGAATTTAACAAACAGCAACACATTTCACATTTTTGTACTATTATATTTCCCATAATTTACATGTCCTCACTCAGCACTGTTGTCCTGCAATTAAATATCCCTGAACTGCACCATGAAAAGGTGGAAAAGTTAAAAATGTGGACAAACGGTTCGACACGCTCCAGTCTACCCAGCTGTAAATGGGTACCTAATTCTGCTTTTGAGTTACGGAATGAAAAGCCGGCGAGGAAGGAAACTGGTCACTTCTCCTGTCGATGCTTAACCTGGTATAATAAAGTCTCTAACACTTCACTCCGTCAAGGCAGTATTTGCTGTGGGATTTCAGTTACCTTTACCACATTTACAAATTAAAATGCTTGAACGTGCAGATCGAAGTCATATATCACTTCCTTTGACGGCATCTTCCAGCCTATTGTAGAGCAGCTTCCTTCCTTCTTAAAGGACACCAACCATAACTACTTTTTCCTCTATCCAGCTTTCCCAAGACTGTACCTACAGTTTATTTCTGTTAGATGTCTGCTCGCTTTACACTTCCATTCCTCACTCTGATGGTCTCCGAGCTCTCCGGTTTTTCCTGGACCAGCGCACCTACCCATCTATCGCTACAGAGACTCTCCTGCGCTTTGCAGAACTGGTCCTTCGACTCAATTCCTTTGAGTTCAACGGACAGTTCTTTGACCAAGTCAGTGGAGTTGCCATGGGCACCAAGATGGGTCCCAGCTATGCCTGCCTCTCATGGGCTACCTGGAGTATCAGCAGTATCCTGGACCTTTTTGCATTGATGTATCGTAGATACATTGATGATGGCATAGGTCTCACTGATATGCCAGAGGCTGACCCATCTAGGTTTATTAACTTCGTCAATAACTTTCACCCTGGGATCCAATTCACCTCTCACATCTCCACTATCTCTGTTAATTTCCTTGACATTGTTGTCACCATCACTGCACGCCCAATTCCCCCCCCCCCCACCCCACCTTGACACTTCGGTGTACTACAAACCCACTGATGCAAACAGTTACCTCCTTTATACTTCCTCTCATCCTCAGGCTTGTCGTGACTCCTTGCCTTTCTCATAACTTCTCCGCCACCGACGGTTATGCCAAGATGATGACGACTTTCTATGCCGAGCACAGGACATGTTGGACTTCTTCCGCAGGAGACAGTATCCAGAGGATGTTCTTACCTCTGCCTTAGAGTGTGTTCTCCCTATCTCACGTCTAAAGGCCCTCAAACCCCGCCACAAAACCTCCTCTGATAGAGTCAAGTTAATATTGACCTATCACCCTCACAGCGCTACTGTCAAAAGGATCCTGTATCGCCACCTACCTCTCTCCAAGCATACCCAGTGGCGCAGGAAGTGTTTAGTGAGCCACCTTTGCTGGCATATAGACGGGATAATAATTTGAGGGACCTCCTAGTCCACAGTCGTTTGAAAACCGTCAACGATGGCCATTTTGGGACTCAGTCATGTAAACGAACACGATGCAAGACATGTCAGTATGTAATCCAAACACGGTTCAGTGTCGTTCCCTAAAGCCAAGTTCACCATCACTAATGGCTTCACATGCGAGCCACGCAGCGTCATTTATGCTATTATATGCAAACGTTGCAATATTACTTACATCGGCCAAAGGGGCACACGACTGGGGGACCGATTCTGCAGACACCTCTACGACATCTCTCAGTTCAAATCCACACCTGTGGCCATCCTTTTCAATGGCCCTGACCACCACGGTGCCACTGACATCCAGGTGACAGCTGTCAGATCCTGTTTCTCGGATGCCAACAGTCGGTTTCGCTTGGAACAACGCCGCATTCACCTTATGGGTTGCCCTAAACCCTACGGTTTGAATACCCAGCATTATTATGTCTGAGGTGTCCTTTTCTATCCAGTCCCAGTTTTATTATGACTTTCTACTATGACTGCGATCACCCTTGACTTCTCTCATATATATATATATATATATATATATATATATATATATATATATATATATATATATATATATATATATATATATATATATATATATATATATATATATATATATATATATATATATATATATATATATACGAGGGCCGTTCCGAAAGTAATGCACCACATCGTTTTTCTCAGCTAATAATGAAGATAGAAGCATGACATTTTGCACACTTTAAATATGGCATGGGCCAATTGTGAGCACTAAATTGCACCGCAACCGGCCAAATAATACGGCTGCCCTAAACCGTTGAAATGGAGCATGTTAGCAACTTGCGTTATATACAGCGAATTGTGATAGAATTTCTCGTTGCAGAGAAGAAAACTGTTGTTAATATTCACAAGCGTCTATGTGATGTGTATGGACGTTTTGCAGTCGACAGGAGTACAGTCAGTCGCTGGGTTCAGAGAATCAAAGAATCAGGAAGTGGAGATACGGAGCTGCTTGATCGGCCGCGCTGTGGACGTCCTGCCACAGCCACCAACGCAGAAATGTTGAAATGCGCTGAGGGCATTATTCTTACTGATAGGCGAATCACTACTCAACTATTGGCCTTACAGCTGTCAGTCAGCATTGGTAGTGCAAATGCAGTTATAAAAACTCTCGGATTTTCTAAGGTTTGCGCAAGATGGGTTCCTCGAAGTCTCACAAATGACCACCGATTGCAAAGGAAAGCAATTTCTTATGAATTGTTAGAGCTTTTCAATGCTGATGGAGAGAACTTTTTGGCTAAGATCGTTACAGGCGACGAAACCTGGGCACATCATTTTGAACCTGAGACAAAAAAGTCAATGGAGTGGCATCACCCGCAATCACCAAGAAGAAAGAAATTCAAGACAATTCCTTCAGCTGAAAAGGTCATGATCACTGTCTTTTGGGACATCGAAGGTGTGATTCTTGTGGACGTTATGCCAAGAGGAGAGACAATCAATTCGCAAGCTTACATTAAGACATTGAAAAAACTCAATCAACGTTTTCGCAGAGTTCGGCCACACAAGAATCCAGGAGACCTGCTTCTCCATCACGACAATGCGCGCCCTGACTTAAGTCTGGCAACACGGGAAGCAATCACCAAATTGGGTTGGACTTTACTACCCCATCCACCCTATAGTCCTGATTTGGCACCCTCTGATTTTCATCTATTTGGTCCACTTAAAGATGCACTCCGTGGGACAAGGTTTGAAGATGATGAAGGAGTGATTCATGCAGCGAAGAAATGGCTACATGATCAAGACAAAATCTGGTACGGGCTAGGAATACATGCACTTGTTTCGCGCTGGCATAAAGCCAAACAAGTTGATGGGGATTATGTTGAATAATACCGATGTTTACATGACATATCCATGTATATTGTGTATAAATTTCATGCTTTTTGAATAAACAGCTCCTGAGGAAAACGATGTGGTGCATTACTTTCTGAACGCCCCTCGTATATATATATATATATATATATATATATATATATATATATATATATATATATATATGTATGTATGTATGTGTATATATATAAGACAGTGATCATGACCTTTCCAGCTGAAGGAATTGTCTTGAATTTCTTTCTTCTTGGTGATTTGAGGCAGAACAGAAGAAATTAGAAGCTGATGCAGAACAGAAAAAACTAGAAGTTGCTGCTGCTGCAGAACAGAAGAAATTAGAAGCTGCAGCTGAACAAAAAAAATTAGAAGTTGCTGCAGAACAGAAGAAATTAGAAGTTGCTGCAGAACAGAAGAAATTAGAAGTTGCTGCAGAACAGAGAAGATTAGATAGAGAAGCTAAAGAGAGAAAAGCAATAAGAGAACATGAGTTTGAATTAGAGAAATTAAAATTGACATGTATGAGTAATGTTAATCAGGCATCTGGTGGTAATGGTAAACCCTTTGTGTACAAGGTCAAAGTACCAGCGTTTAACCCTACCAGTGATGACATAACATTTTGGCTTTCTAGATTTGAACGGGCTTGTCGATCTCATAATGTTGACAAATCACAGTATGTGAATCAGTTGTCTGAAAATCTAAAAGGGGAGTCCCTAAGTAAGTTATATTTTGTTGAAGAGGCCGACAAAGATAATTATGATGCTGTTAGGGCAGCTTTGATAAAGAGATATCAGCTGTCTGAAGAAGGTTATCGTCTTTTGTTTAAAACAATGAGACCTGAGGTAGGTGTAGAATTCTCAGATTTCATCTCAAAAGCACGAATTACACTTTCACGATGGATTGAATTATCCAAAACAGAAAAAACATTTGATGGTCTTACGGATTTATTGCTAAGAGACAAGGTCATGTCTTCTGTAAATAAATCATTCCTAGAGTTCTTACATGAGCGTAAACCTGGTACAATAAAGCAAATGGAAGAATATTGTGACCAGTATGCCACGGCACACCCTGACATGATTCTTAGTAACTCTAACATTAAAGAGAGTATGCCAGTTGCTTCGGCAACAGAATATAATCAGAATTACTCACACAAATTCCAAGGAGCTAAAAATAAATTTGATAAAAAGGTTAATTGGAATAAGTATCAAAACCAAGATAACCGCTCAAATCAGAGTTCTTCTTTGAAGAACTGGAATCGGGCTGATAGTCCTCGACACGCGAGGGGTACCCATAATGTTAGAAATTCTCGGAAAGGGAGTAGCTATAGGAACTACCCAAGTGCTTCATGGAGACAAAATAAACAATATTACAGGGATACTCAATATAATGAGCATGATGATTATGATCATGAATGTTATGATTCAAACCCAAATAGGGGTTATAACAGAGGCAATAATAATTATAGAGACAATTATAACCGAGGTAGATCACAACACAAAAGACATGGTAAATCTTATTACCAGGCTAACTCTGCACAACAGGAGTTCCACGACACCGATAATCAGAATAATGATAAAAAAAGACTCCAACAGTGTAGCAAATTCCGCTTTCGATTTTGCTAGAGCATCTGAGTGTTCGCAATGCAAAACATTATTCGATCCAACCACAGTGTCTACTTTAAGCTGCGGTCACCCGCTTCCCGCTCTCCATGCGTCAATTGCGCATAATGGAAGGGGTGCTCTTGTCTTTAATAGGGGCCTAATAGATGGTACTCCGGTATCAATTCTTTTCGATTCGGGGTGCACTACCATTGGAGTGAGGCAATCACTCGTAAATCCTTCTCGAGCTACAGGCAATATAGTCAAATGTGTAACATTTGGTGGCACATTGGAGAAGTACTCCACTGCCATTATCAATATTGCTACGCCTTTCTTTACAGGAGAGGTGCAAGCATGTCTCTTGCCGAATCCGATCGCTGATCTTATCATCGGTCGCATTCACGGGGTGAAAGAATGCACTCCACAGCAAATTTCTAATTGGGAAAATGTTAATATGCAATCGGCTAATGCAGTAATCACTAGGGCTCAAGCTCTTAATATGCCACAATCTTCACATTCTGAAGATAATGATGCGCAGATCCAAGATGATCCCTTGGAGATTTCCCACGATTCCTTTATCAAACAGCAGGAAGATGATCCTACTCTAAAAAAATTCTTTACTCTGGCAACAAAAGGTGATCCGAATAAGGATACTAATCGTAAATCTTGGATTACGATGAAGAATGGCGTACTTGTACGTATGGTACAAGACTCCGCTAAGTCCATTCATTCTCAAATCCTTGTGCCTAAAAATATGAGAGTTAAAATCTTACAGCACGCTCATGATTCGCAGTGTGCTGGACATATGGGTTTTTCCCGTACTAAAGCTAGAGTTCTTCAATCTTTCTTTTGGCCTGCTGTGAATAAGGACATACGAATCTATTGTCGATCTTGTAAAGTATGTCAAGAGATTAAATCCAGAGGTCCACGCCATGATGCACCTATTCAGGCTGCAGACATTCCCATTCGGCCATTTCAAAAAATGGCGACAGACATCATTGGTCCATTTAAGATAAAGTCTGCTAGAGGACACCAATTTATTTTGACGTGTATTGATATGTGCACACGTTGGCCGGAGGCTGTTCCTCTAAAGAGCATAACTACTGCTGATGTCGCAGATGCTCTTTGGTTAATATTTTCTCGTCTGGGGTTTCCAGCAGAAATATTATCCGACCATGGTACCCAACTCATATCGGATACCATGTCTCAAGTAATGTCGACTCTGAAGATAGAGAGATCGCTGAGTAGTATTTATCATCCTATGTCCAATGGGATGGTGGAACGTTTGAATAGAACTCTGAAAAACCTACTAGGTAAGATAACAGAAGATCATCCTCAGGATTGGGATAGGGTTTTACCCGCGGCTCTCTTTGCATATAGAGAGGTCGCCAACGAACATACAGGATTTTCTCCCTTTGAACTTGTCTTTGGCGCGAAACCGCGAGGTCCTATGTCCTTACTTCATGATCTTATAACTGCTGATAATATTGTCGATGACACAAAATCCTCTTATGAATATGTCATCGCACTTAGACACAAGATTATTGAAGCATGCAAATTGGCAACTGCTTCTTCTGAATTTGCGAAACAGAAGGCAAGGGAATTTGCCAATAAAAAGAGATGTTTGCGTCAACTTTGTCCAGGTGACAAAGCATTTGTCTTGCTACCTTGTAGGGAAAATAGACTTCTCATTTCTTGGAAAGGTCCGTACGATATAATATCAAAAGTTTCCGATGTTGACTATATCGTCGATATTGACGGGAAGCGTAAAACCTTCCACATCAACATGCTCACGGAATTCCATGAACGTCCTGATTATTTACAACCTGTTTTCCAGGCAACGGACGATTTTCCAGTCCAACATGGACAGTACTCATCTCTGTCAGTAATACAGGATGAGGAAACGAGTTTCTCGGATGTAAATTTACCTTTTCCAATGATTCCTCTTCACTCTAATGAATCATGGAAAGATGTTGCAATTTCTCCAGAATTATCTCCAGGAGAGCAGAAACAAGTTTCTACTATGTTAGAACAATTTCAGGATGTCCTTACTGACATTCCTGGTCAAACGGATGTCATTCAACATGACATTATTCTTACTGACCATAGTCCTATAAGAGTCAGACCGTATCCTATCCCGATACATTTTCAAGCACAGGTAGAGAAAGAGTTAGATGAGATGATAGAGTTAAAAATTATTGAACCATCCACATCAGCATATTCTTCGCCGATGGTTATAGTACGGAAAAAAGACAATAACATACGTCTTTGCGTGGATTATCGCAAATTGAATCAAGTGACTAAATTCGATGCTGAACCTATGCCTTTACTAGAAGAGCTACTTACGAGACTATCGAATTCTCACTTCTTTACTAAACTCGATTTGTCTAAGGGATATTGGCAAGTTCCACTATCCGAACACGCCAAACCGTTTACTGCTTTTTCGACGCCTAGGGGTCTATTCCAATGGAATTTCATGCCTTTCGGTCTTATGAACGCCCCTGCAACATTTGTACGCATGATGCGTCGAATCCTATCTCATCGCTCAGATGTCATTGCGTATCTTGATGACATCTGTCTTTTCAGTGATACTTGGAACGATCACTATAATGGTATAAATGAACTATTGTCTATCTTACGCGAGCATAACCTGACAGCGAAACCATCGAAAGCATGTATTGGTTTTAGCGAAATATCTTTCTTAGGACACCGTGTTGGTCATGGGTTCCTAAAAACAGAAGACCATAATACAAGTAAGATACTTAACATTTCTATTCCTAAGACTAAAAAGCAAGTACGAAGTCTCTTAGGTCTAATAAATTTTATGGACGATTCATCCCGAATCTGTCCTCCATTATGTCACCTCTTTCTTCCTTGCTAAAGAAAGGGTCTCCTAATGTAGTCCATTGGACTCAAGAATGTCAATCCTCTTTGGATAAGGTTAAAACTATGTTTTCTACTTCACCTATCCTAGTATTGCCTTCTAAGGATAAGACATTTATTCTTCGTAGTGACGCTTCATCCACCGGGATTGGAGCTGCACTAATGCAAGAGTACTCTGGAACTCTGCATCCTGTGATGTATATTTCTCGGAAATTAAATGCCGCAGAGAAGAATTACTCGGTCCTAGACCGTGAATTATTGGCTATGGTTTGGTCAATCCTTAAACTGCAAAGATTTCTTCTGGGCGCGCATTTCATTGTGGAAACTGACCAGAAAGCTCTTACGGCTATTCAGAGTAAAAATCTGAAGAGCGCGAGATCAACGCGATACGCGATTGCTCTACAGCCATTTCATTTTTCGGTGCGAGCTATCCGTGGGTCAGAAAATGTGATGGCAGATATTTTGTCTAGATGCCCACATGATTCATAACTGTTATACAACTTTGATACAGTTGTTTCTATGTTGAAATGTGTACACATATGTAATATATCATATATTGATTGTAACACTACTTAGCGGTTCATTGATATTTATTCACCGCTGATCTTTCAATGTTTTTCTTCTTTGATGATCATGATGTTAAGATATCTTAGATGAAATTTATGTATAAACTAATGTGGAAATTGTGTCATTGCTAATATTGTAGTATGCGTTGGTGACACCTCTCTGGAAATATTTATACTTAGAGAAGTACTTTCTCTAAGGTCATAAAACTTATGCTTATCATCTGCGCATGGTATTGGTGCGTTGTGAGCCTATTGTATGTGCTCCTAGATGTATTTAAAAAAAAAAAATGTACCATTTTTTTTCCCGAGGGGTGTGGTAATCTGTTGCGTGCATATTTTGACGCACATATTACAAAAATCGATATGGCTATTTAATATGGGAAAAATATAGACATTCATTCATTTGTGTATGAAAATGCTGTCTATGGTAAAAGCGAGAGAATCCATGTTTGATTCACACTTTTGATTATAGGAGTAATCGTTCTGGATATTGATCCGGCGCAAGGATATTGCGCTTACGTTTGTACTTATTTTTTAGGGCCAGAAAATATATTAATTTGCTTATTGTGTTTATGGCCTGAATTCATATGTATTACATATTATTAGTACAAGTAGAATCAGTCCTATATTGTATATTTTGGATGGGTAGGAGGGACTAGATTCTTGTTATTCCGGTCTAGCGGAAGTATGAGTTGTCTTGACAAGTCGTGATGAGTTCCGATGTACCGTGATAATGGCGGGTACGCACTTTTCAAAGGGCTGGTAGATTCTTAAGGAAATATAATTCATGAAGTGGTTTTCTTCTAAAGGAGATGGTATCTCTACTATAGTTTATGTTAGAGACTCTCCTAAGGTACGGTACAATGTATAATTCGGACTCCATGTATTGCCAGACCCTATTTTGATGATCTCATGTCGATTCGACCTAGATGGAACATTGTGCTTCGTATCGCTAGGGTCGTGTTTTGTATCGACGAAGATGACAGACTTTCCTGCAGCGGTTATGGCTACGTGAATTAACCTGATCACCGTAGAGCTGTATGGAAACATTTATGAAATCAGTTTATATACCCATTATAAATTAACTCTGGCTTATATTCTCCTTCCTATGAATGAGTGAACGACAACTCAGGGAGGCAGCCATGTTAGATTTCGGTCATCATATGTTTTGATCACTGCCAAGAGAACAGATTATTTATCCTATTATCGGACAGTGACAGGGAGATCTCAATCTTGCTAGAAACCCCCCCCCCCCCCCCTTCGTGGTTTCATAATATATACTACAAACTATGGACGTCAAGTAACTTTAGTTATTTACCGATCTGCCTTCACTGACGCGTTTAGTCAGATAGGGGGATGCGGCCATAATGTATCATGACATTGAACTTTTGATGTACTGCCCATTATTTCTGAATGTGTCATGACTTCAGATCTGCTATGTATACCTACAAATTGATATGTCAACATACCATGATGTACTCGTATGTCCCAGTGTGTACGTCTGAATAAATTGAGTAAACAAAGATTCCAGCAGTCTGCATTGGTGCCTTGTAGACACATGTGTATGAGTGGTTATATTGGTCAGCACACGAACAGTACACCATTCGCGGTAATCACACTCTACACTTCTACTTCATACATACACCATCCTGCGTCGGTTGGAGTGACCAAGTTTAGGGCCTGCTTCCCCTGGAGCCTTTGCCTTCCCTAACTCAGGACTAGGGTGAGTTACCCATTTACAGCTGGGTAGACTGGAGCATGCCTGATCTCAACAACACACCACTCTTCCTTACAGAGCATACCGACTGACACTTTACAGAGTGGAAAGAAGAAAAGAAACTTTACATATATATATATATATATGTATATTGTCACAGTATATATGTTCGCCAAAATATAGGGTTGGTCACGCTGTGAGTGGCAACATTGATATAATGAAAAACCCGTTTGGTCAGCTGACCGGAAGGGAAGTGAAAACGAATTCTGGCGCAAAAAGGCAGTTTTACTTCTGGCCATCGACAGGGATAGGTCGTCTTTATGTTCCCTATCAGCGTTCTTGCTGGGATGAGTTTGCCATCATTGTTCAGATTTAGTGCTTGTCTTTTCTTCAAGCGGTTGGGATTATATTGCATAATTCTAGAGTGATATTGTATTTTCTAGTGGCATTTTCTTAGACCGGTGATGTTGAGTTATTTGTGATTTAGTTTTGCCTGATCTTAGTACATAATTTCGCCGTCGAGCGAAAGTCATTGTGATGTCCATTCAGGATGGCCATACCAGTGGGTATGATACTGATATATTAAGTTGTTAGTAGCGCAAGCTGTTTTGGCATTATGTTCAGTGTATTTCATATGTATTATGAGCCGTGTGGGGCTTCATTGTGTGCAGTGTACTGTTAAAAGGGAACTTACCTGTTTAAGGTGTTATGTTTGATTATTGTCAGCTATTGTGGTCGTATCCTTAGAGGATGAGTTAAAGATTAGATAGTTGTTAAATCCACAGTATAAATGGTTCTCCTGACATATATGTATATAAATTTAAAAAAAATTAATTTTATTAATTTTATGTTATTTATTTATTTTTCTTTACATATCACTTTTCCCTCACTCTGTTTTCCAGTCCTTGTTTTCATTATTTTTTGCTTTTAATGCACTATCCACTTCCGCTTTCCGGTTTAGTCGCAGCCATCTTTGCTCCAACATGTGACAACACAAAAAGGGAGTATTTTTCTCTTATATCTCTAGTTTCATGTTCTCCACTTAATTCTCATTTTTTTCACCTCCTGTCTCTTGTTTGTCTGTCCCTGACGAAGGCCTTGTGGCCGCTACGTAGGTTTTTCTTGTCCTTTCTCTTTGTAAGACGTATTACTATTTGTGTGTTGTTGTAAATTTTTTTTTTCATTCTATCACTCATAACTCACTTAATTTCATCATGAGCTATTAATTAAAATTTTTCTCATTGCTTTTGGTGCTCCTGGTAGCCTGGTGCCACAAGCACATACTTAGTGGGGTTAACTCTTTTTATCCCACGAGCCAAGGGATGCTCCTGGAAAAATACATTATTTCCCCAATAGCCACCTAGTGCGCCCACGTTTGGTTTGTCATATTTCCTCATCGCTGCATTTTACTCGATCTAACAGAAAACTAACAATTGCATTCAAGACTTACAATTCAAAATATTCTTCTGGAGATTCATCAACCCCTGAGGGATATTTAAAAAAAAAAAACGTATAATTTCGTGCCTAAATAAAACCCGAAAACCTTTCGCCCTGAGACAGAAAGAGTTAATGGATAATGTGATCCTGCCTGTGACATAACTACCAGCTTGCCAACTACCGCACACAGCGTGCCAGCTTGATTTGTCTAAATCAGCATCCATAATCCTACGCAAACAGTTCATCACAGTGATAATTACAAAACCATGTTGGACATAAACATTATAATTATTAAGGATCCCGTTACACGCCCATTGTTGAATATTGAGAATATGGTGTTAGGCTCCTATTTTCTTGACCATCGGCACAATAGAGGTGATGTGTGTCAGCATCACGCCGACCGCCTTAACCTTCCCAGAGTTGCTCTGGTACCCAATTCATGAGGCTGGGTCGACCTCGGAGCCGTTTGTGGTCTAAAAATTTCCACCTCAACTGGGGATCGAACCATGGACCACCGAGCTAGGAAACCAGTGCACTTTAACCACTGCGCTACTGCGCTACCGCGGCTCTCATGAGAATTATTAAAGTCTGTGTGGCGAGAGGTTTTGTTTGGCTCTTGGATCAGTAAAGTACTGACAATTACAGAAATAGAATTTCTGCAGAAAATGGTGAAGTCCCAGTGTCTGAGAGGACTACTGGTATCACAAATTAGTTACGGCTGTGAATGTTCTGATCTCGAAACAATAGTAGAGAGGAGACCAACATAAAGCGCCACCTCCGCTGTGTAACTAACTGTGATATTAAAAAACCAAGGAAACAGATTTTACTTAACACTGATACAATTGACAAGTCGTTCAAATACAATTTCCTTCTTATTTATTTAGTATATACACTATCTACTCTTTGTCATAAAATTAACAGTGATACAACGTAAAAATATCTCCAAAGGATAAAATGTAGGGATAAAAAGAATGCGTAAGTTACTAGAAGGCATGATCGCCCACGCCGCGGGTCATCACCCGCCATGGAAATTAAATTGCTGAAACGGTTACCATTTGAACGGGATGAGAACGGCAGATCAAAAGAAAAAAAATATGACTGAAAAATTGCGTGAGACTAGCAAGGCTTAGAAGATGCAATTGTGGGGGGGGGGGGGGGGAGGGGGGGGGGGGGAAGAAACGGAGGAAAAGTCACGTCCCCAAATTGACACGAGGTACGGAAAGGGACGCTTATGCGATACCAAGCCTTTTATTTGAATTCAGCGGCAAAAGCATTACAACGCAGATGCTTGAAATATTACAAAATTAAAAAAGTAACTTTTTCTTAATACTAATGTTAGGAATATAAAAATTAGCTGGCCGGATGGCCCATTGTGAGCAGTGAAATAATATGCTTTTATTTATACAGACGGATAGATAATAATGAAGACATTGACAAAAGACTGTGTTGTTCACATCAGCGAAAGACTGCATTGAATCAAACATGTCACTAATTTGCACAAAAAGCGCGACCTTGAGACTCGCAAGTGTCCAAAATCTAGTTAGAATGAAAGAGAGGGACATTGGTGGGAGCTGTGGCTAAAAATAACTTTACAGGCAAAATTGTAGCGGGGAGGGATAGGTTGGTTGAAAAAACAAGTGCGTTCTTGTGAAAACGCAAATAGAGACGGACGGACTAACAGATAAAAATCCATACTTGACTGAAGCATGACTGAAATGACTTTAGTGTAGGAAATTTGAATTTGAAAAAACACAAGGCATTGATTGGCCACAGACAATCATATTATCAGCGCTCAGACGCGCTTTTTTGCCATTCCTCAATAGTTGTCCAGTGATAGACACAGTAAATTTTAAGTGTGGTGATTTCCAATGAAGTAAATTGAAATAAGTTCAGGGACGCCATACTATATCCAGCAGCTCAGCTGAGTTTTGCTAGCATTTCTGTGTTCTTTATTCATAATCTGGTAAGATTGAAATTATTTCTTTGTATATTTTAAATATTGTTTAATGTTTCGAGTGATTTGATACTGCCATATCGAAATCTAGCCTTACAACAAGTAAGGATTTGCTCTAGACCCCCCGCCCTAGTTCAGGGTCTAGGGACAAAACAATATATATAATACTCCCAGCAAGGATTAGGAAGGACAGATCAAAGTGTTGAGATCAGTGGAACATATCACCTATCCTATTCTATGGCAGGAAAAGCTAATAAACATATTTCGGAATATGTAGTCTGGGAGAAACTTATCCTATGTGGAACCAAACTTGGTAAGATGTGTTGTATGGTCAGAGAGATCTGACCCTGTCTAAGTGGCGTTATTGTAAATTGTTTACGTGTAGAAGTGGCTCCTTAGGTAAGGTTCTGAACCTAAACCAATACTTTATTTCAGAGCTGTGAGTTTTTTTTATGTTGACAACAAAAGGTGGTGTCAAATGCTGGGTAAATAATTGACAGTGAGGACCCGTGCAGTGTCGCATCTCGGCAGAACAGCCTTGTATTGCCCCCAAGCACGGAGAGGTGGGGCCACCCGATATATTGCCCCCAAGCACGGAGAGGTGGGGCCACCAGATTCCAGCACCAGAACTACTCTTTCAAAGTTACGTAAACAGGCTGGTCTGCTGGATTTACACCAACTTCATAGACATAGCACCCAAAGTGAATTACTACTAAAACATCCCATTTCCTTCCATCATTAATGGACAATGTTTGGTAGGCTTAGACAGGGAGGGATGAAGCCACCCCAACAGCACATCTATTCATCGTTCACCCAGGGAAAATAAAATTATGAACTGTATAAAATATTAATCCTACTTCTGTATGGGGAAAATTGGTATACGTTACTTACGTACACCTTTTATTTATCTCATGTCATTTTATTCATGCCATTCACTCATAAATTCCAAAATCTTTCATATGTTCTGGCCAAAATAAAACCTTGGTTGAGAACAAATAAATTTAAAAAAGATTTACTTTCTAAAATTTCACCAGCTGAATTTAGTTCATTGTGTTCTAAATTTTATTGATAATATTATATTATTTAATATCTGTGTGTGTGTGTGTTTGTATATGTCAATACAACACATTACATTCAGTAACCCTGTCTCTTGCTATGCTAATTTCACTTTCTCATCACTGACAGTTTCTATGCTCACAATGCTGACAGAAATGGTACTAATGTGTACTCATCTCTCTTAAGTCTGTTCTTCTTTGTTTGGTTCACTCAACTCCTGCTGAGGCTCGTTACTTTAGCCCACCCAAGACTGAGGGGGACTAAAGATGTAGCTTCTGTACAATCTCTATGCTCCTGCGAAGTTCCAGGCAGCGGGATTGACTCGAACATACGACCTCAGGTTTTTAGGACACAAATGAAACCTGTAACAAGGAAAAATAGGGGCTAATTTCTGTCCTCAAGCCCACCTATTTCTATTGTATATGATATGAGCGTGTCTCAGTGTCTGCATGTGGGATGAATGACAACATGGCTCAGTATGATTTAGCAATAGCGAGACAAGGCAGGTGTCTACTTGCAAAACATTCTTTCTGATAAACTAATGCCTGGATACATTCAATAATATAGATTCAATACATGAATACATTTAATACATTAATACATCCCATAATATAAATCAATACATGAATAAATCCAATAATATGTACACCTGGGTGTGATACAACAATGTCCTTCCCCCTATAATCCCAGGCCCCCTCTGACGAGTGCTATACAAGCTGGTAACATATATCCTAACAATAACGTTATGTTCTTAGGATAGGAATATATGCGACGAGGACTGTTTGGTTATATATATCAGGTGGGAGTTATAGGAGACAATAGATTGGAGTTAGATGAGACAATAGATTGAGTCCTAACAAGGACTGTTTTGGTTATATTGCAGTTTGGAGTTATCAGAGACAATAGACTGAAGTTATAGACTGACAATAGATTGAGTCCTAACAAGGACTGTTTTGGTTATATTGCAGTTTGGAGTTATCAGAGACAATAGACTGAAGTTATAGACTGACAATAGATTGAGTCCTAACAAGGACTGTTTTGGTTATATTGCAGTTTGGAGTTATCAGAGACAATAGACTGAAGTTATAGACTGACAATAGATTGAAGTATGAGCCTATTAGTCTTCGTCTATTCAATCATAATAGGAAATACAATCATTATACTAAATTTCCCCAAGATACAATCAGTGAACCAAAATATATTAAATATATACAGGTCTGCTGTAAGCCTCTTTTCCTAAAGGTTATCGTAAATTTATATTTACCCTCCAAGATTTAAAAAAAGGCCAGTTTGACTCGACTAGTGAAGTAGGTTGCAGGTCGATGCCCTCAGGTAAGCAACAAATCATGGTGACAGCTTCTTCCTCTTCAGTCAGTATCTCTGGCGTCAAGTTCGGGGTTGCGTGGTTAGCATAAAATCCGCCCGATTATATAGGCAGGTAAATACTTAAGGAAAGCTTTCGGTTGGTTCCTGGCGGAGCAAGTTGATTGGTTTCCTCCGGTTTCGTCTTTTGCTCATACCGCCTAATTTTATTCAGTTTTTCGCCGGCATCTTGCGTGAACAGTATAATTTATTCTGTCTCAGAGACTGATGAACGGTGATCGTTGATTGGTTGAAGCAAATCTGTATTTCGACATAGTGATTAACCAAGTAGTGGCTTACACTCGTTTCACGACAGTCTGCTATAATAACAGATATGTAAATAACTAAAACAAAAACTTTTAGCAAAATTATGAAGCATTTTAATTTAAGCGTATTTTTTTTCATAAACATTGCATAACGCATTATGATTCTCACCTTCTTTTTCGTCTAGCAGGCACCTATTAAAAATAAATAACATTGAAAAAACAAATTCATTATCATCATCATCATTATCACCATCATCATCAGTATCATCATCATAATTATAATTATCACCATCATTATTATCATCATCATTATCACCATCATTAGTATCATCATCATAATTATCATTATTACCATCATCATTATCACCATCATCATCATCATCAGTATCATTATCATAATTATCATCATAATTATCATCATCATTATCATCATCACCACATCTCAGCTCCTCGAACAGCGTAGTCTTCAACTAACCTATGCCAAGTCATCCTGACCGTGCCATCAGCTCCTCGAACAGCGTAGTCTTCAACTAACCTATGCCAAGTCATCCTGACCGTGCCATGAGCTCCTCGAACAGCGTAGTCTTCAACTAACCTATGCCAAGTCATCCTGACCGTGCCATCAGCTCCTCGAACAGCGTAGTCTTCAACTAGCCTATGCCAAGTCATCCTGACCGTGCCATCAACTCCTCGAACAGCGCAGCCTTCAACTAACCTATGCCATGTCATCCTGACTGTGCCATGAGCTCCTCAAACAGCGTAGTCTTCAACTAACCTATGCCATGTCATCCTGACTGTGCCATGAGCTCCTCAAACAGCGTAGCCTTCAACTAACCTATGCCATGTCATCCTGACTGTGCCAATAGCTCCTCGAACAGCGTAGCCTTCAACTAACCTATGCCATGTCATCCCGACTGTGCCATCAGCTCCTCAAACAGCGTAGTCTTCAACTAACCTATGCCATGTCATCCTGACTGTGCCATCAGCTCCTCAAACAGCGTAGCCTTCAACTAACCTATGCCATGTCATCCCGACTGTGCCATCAGCTCCTTGAACAGCGTAGCCTTCAACTAACCTATGCCATGTCATCCTGACTGTGCCATCAGCTCCTCAAACAGCGTAGTCTTCAACTAACCTATGCCATGTCATCCTGACTGTGCCATCAGCTCCTCGAACAGCGTAGCCTTCAACTAACCTATGCCATGTCATCCCGACTGTGCCATCAGCTCCTCAAACAGCGTAGTCTTCAACTAACCTATGCCATGTCATCCTGACTGTGCCATCAGCTCCTCAAACAGCGTAGCCTTCAACTAACCTATGCCATGTCATCCCGACTGTGCCATCAGCTCCTCAAACAGCGTAGCCTTCAACTAACCTATGCCATGTCATCCTGACTGTGCCATCAGCTCCTCGAACAGCGTAGCCTTCAACTAACCTATGCCATGTCATCCCGACTGTGCCATCAGCTCCTCAAACAGCGTAGTCTTCAACTAACCTATGCCATGTCATCCTGACTGTGCCATCAGCTCCTCGAACAGCGTAGCCTTCAACTAACCTATGCCATGTCATCCCGACTGTGCCATCAGCTCCTCAAACAGCGTAGTCTTCAACTAACCTATGCCATGTCATCCTGACTGTGCCATCAGCTCCTCAAACAGCGTAGCCTTCAACTAACCTATGCCATGTCATCCTGACTGTGCCATCAGCTCCTCGAACAGCGTAGTCTTCAACTAACCTATGCCATGTCATCCTGACCGTGTTCAAGGGATTTCCATATCTTCCTCATTCCTTCCATGTCTGTCTCCAGATCTCTTCTCTTACTTTTCGTTTACCAGATTTTTTGTTGAAGATTTTTGTGCCTTAAAATGTCTACAGTGTACTGCTGCAGTCTACAGTACCCTGTAGGGTAGCCGGCCCCATTCCTAACCTTCCTTAGTGGCTTTTTACAACATGCACGGTAAGTTACAGTGTTACAGTTCAGTCACTCACTTGAGAGTCACGGAACAAAACAAAGTTAGAGCATGTACATTAAGTAAGTACATTTACCTCATGGTCAGGTGACAGTTTTTTTTTCGTTGCCTTTGCCTTCCCTAACTCAAGAGCTGTCATAATATGCTAATTGGGACCCCAGTAACTAGATCTCCACAAGCAAGCGAATGTCTCTGTACATTGATAAAAGTTGTAAGTCAAGTTTATTGAGACGTAAAATTCTTCTTCCTTTCTTTTATCCGTCGCTGCCTCAAAAAGACTGTGCGTGGTCCCGGGTGCCGGGTCCTCCCAGTTCAGATGGGGCAGAGCTGTGTGACCTTCCAGATGGCGTCTCTTCGGCAGACCGGTAAAGGCGGTGGCTTCGCCACCGCAGCACGTCCACGGGCGGATAGAGGTGGTGGCTGTGACATTAGAGCCCCCAAGAGGGTAAAGAACTGACCCGCTCGGGGCAAGGTACACACGCCTTAGCAGTTTAACAAAGCCCATTACTGGCAGTTGACTGACCGCCTCTGAAGCCCTAATCGGTGGTTGTCTCGGTGATCGTCTGGGAGCTATGACCTCCTCTGCAGGGTAGGGAGACTCAAACCTCTTGACAACGCACGCACGCCATGGTGGGCCTGGTGTAGTATGTTGATGAGTCTAGGAACTCCCTGGGGTTGCAAGAAAGCTCTGCATAACGAACCCTCTGTGGTAGGGAAGGAGCTATGATGCTGATTAGCTTCTGACCGGGTTGGTAGGAAAGTCCACAGACTCCCCAGCATTACAGTGACAAAGGGCCTTGTTCCCATGGCCGCTAGATCCATCAACAACAACAACAACAATCCGTCGCTTCCCATTTACTTTTCGTCACTTCCCATTTACTTTCCGTTACTTCCCATTTACTTTCCGTTACTTCCCATGCACGGGGCAGGAAGACAGCATACGTCTGTTGAAGGCCGTTGTTCATTGGGTAGTTGAATCGGGATGATGATGATGATGCTGAGGGTGTGTTATTGTAACTTTTTTATGTTTTCTCTTGACGTTGGCGCTTGAATGTAAGCGTAGAGGGTCCTTGGTAACTATATCGCACACTGCCCCATCGGATCGAACAAACGATACTTTTCCAACACTGATACGTCGCTGCGTATACTTCGAAATCTTTTACAAATCGCTACATCCCCCTTTATTTTCACCATCTTTTTATACTGTTCAAAAGTATCAACACAAAAATCCTACGTACATCTGTGCTTCAGTTACAGGTCACCGCATGATATAACACTGTTGTTTCTTTATTTTATTTCTCATGTGATCCGTCGCCCCCCATTCACCCTTCTCATCATTTCCTCCGACGCGCATTAATCTAAGTATCGGCGGCCACAAAAATCGCTTTTCACGTGAATCTGGTCTCGCGACCTAAACAAGAGGGGCTATCGCTGGAAACTAACTAACGCGCGAGACAGTGACTTCTGCTTTTGCTGCGTGCATAGAACGATCTTCTAAACCCAAAGCTACCGCAGCGTAGTGCAGACTAGAAACTAGTATAGAACGCAGGCGCCAAGACTTAGCCGACCCAACCGAAACGCGGCAAATCATTCGTTGCTGGCAAGCAACCCCAGGAGCAAAACTGCGAGGGCGCTCCCTAGTGTAAAACTATATTTTGACACCGACAGAAACAAAACCAGGAATAACTTGGCACTGGAATTCAAAGAGTAGAATCTGCTCAGAATTGCGTGCCTTTAGGGATATGGTTTTTGAAGATTCCAGAGGTAAAATAAATTCCCTTATTGTGAACGCTAAACGAAACGAGATCTGATAATTTGTGTCAAATGTTTGTTTAATTTCACTGACATAAACAGATCTCCCCGTTCGTTCCCAATCGATATCTTTTTTTGTCCCCGCATTGACCCCCAGCACTTTCCCACCCACATTTTACACAGGGACAATTCCATATTTCATAGAGGTCACAGTTCCCCATGTTTCACACAGGACCACACTTTACCATGTTCTACGCAGGGCCACATTTCCCCACGATTTACAATAGGTCATACTTTCCCATATTTCAGAGAAGTCCACACTTTCCGATATTGCAGAGAAGTCCATACTTTCCCATATTTCAGAAAGGGCAACAAGTTCCCATATTTCAGAGAAGGCCACACTTTCCCATATTTCAGAGAAGTCCATACTTTCCCATATTTCAGAGGGCAACAAGTTCCCATATTTCAGAGAAGGCCACACTTTCCCATATTTCAGAGAGGTCCATAGTTTCCCATATTTCAGAGAAGGCCACACTTTCCCATATTTCAGAGAAGGCCACACTTTCCCATATTTCAGAGAAAGCCACATTTTCCCATATTTCAGAGAAGTCCACACTTTCCCATATTTCAGAGAAGTCCACACTTTCCCATATTTCAGAGAAGTCCACACTTTCCCATATGTCAGAGAGGGCCACACTTTCCCATATTTCAGAAAGGGCAACATGTTCCCATATTACAGAGAGGGCTACACTTTCCCATATTTCAGAGAGGGCCACACTTTCCCATATTTCAGAGAAGTCCATATTTTTCCATATTTCAGGAGGGCAACAAGTTCCCATATTACAGAGAAGTCCACACTTTACCATATTTCAGAGAAGTAAATACTTTCCTCCCATATTTCAGAAAGGGCAACAAGTTCCCATATTACAGAGAAGTCCATACTTTCCCATATTACAGAGAGGCAACACTTTCCCATATTACAGAGAGGGTAACAAGTTCCCATGTTACAGAGAGGGCAACAAGTTTTCATGTTACAGAGAGGGCAACAAGCTCCCATATTACAGAGAGGGCCACAAGTTCCCATATTACAGAGAGGGCAACAAGGTCCCATATTACAGAGAGGGCAACAAGGTCCCATATTACAGAGAGGGCCACGCTTTCCCATATTTCACAGAGGGGCACACTTTTCCATGTTTCACACAAGCCCACACTTTTCCATGTTTCACACAAGCCCACACTTTTCCTTGTTTCACACAAGCCCACACTTTTCCATGTTTCACACAAGCCCACACTTTTCCATGTTTCACACAAGCCCACACTTTTCCATGTTTCACACAAGCCCACACTTTTCCTTGTTTCACACAAGCCCACACTTTTCCTTGTTTCACACAAGCCCACACTTTTCCTTGTTACACACAAGCCCACACTTTCTCATTTTGAACAGAGGGGCATACTTCCCCATGTTTCATGCAGGGCCACACTTAATGGGCCGCACTTCCGCGTGTTTTACACACAAAAAAGCCACACTTTACCACGTTTCGCACTGGCCCACTCTTGCCATATTTCATAGTGGCCCACACTTGCCCATATTTCACAGTGGCCCACACTTGCCCATATTTCACAATGGCCCACATTTACCTATGTTTTACAAAAGGCCAACTGTCACCGACCTGGAGAGTTTAAGTTTAATTTTTATTTGAACAAATCGTATATATATATAAACAAGCTTCATTTTATGTCATATTCAGACTTGATGAGGTGCGACTTCTCATTGAACATTGGTTGTATTGCATATCCTGATATTTTCTCACTCGAAACATTGATGTTAAACTACAGCTCATATTGTGATGTTTCCATCTTACATAATATATTGCTGTTATGGTCTTGCCTGTTATCCGTCAACTGCTTCATCAACTTTTTGTCGCCTTTTTGTTCTTTATAAGTTATGTCAGTGTACGCGACCAATCCATTTTACAGTATTTGTCTGACCAATATCATTAATTATTTCTGCGATCATTCCCGTAAAAAACATTAAGAATTAAATTAATATAAAATGCGCATTACGTGGGATTTCAAAATTACCATCTCTGTTGTGAACCTCGTATATAGAACTTGTATACCCCACGTCTAAATAAGTTTACAGAATATTAATTCGCATTAAGGTAGTAATATATTACTTCAGATGTCACATCGAAATAACTTCGATACTTGTTCACTCATATGAATTGGAAATGTGCAGACTGCTGACAGGCCTCAGCATATTAAGATCCCATCTATTAAACAAGCTAAAGATAAGAACTACTGATGAGTTTAAACTGGTGCACCGTTTAAAATGACTGCTGAACATGTGCTGTAAAATTGCTCATCATAAGAGGAACACAGAAAGCACGCATGGGCGCCACTGTATCGTTCCTAGACAAACTCCATGGCAGGGTTGCTTAATCTGTGGTCCACGCACCCCTTGGAGGTACATGAGTGTGTTCTGGAGGTCCGTGTACATAACGCATGATTTGAGATTCTTGCCGGTGCTATGGACTTCGTGCACTGTGCTGAGTTCCTCTTTGTGTGATCTAAGGCAGGAGATCGGAGCACTGATGGAGTTGTCTGTGTGCAATGAAGATAGTCCTTCAAAGCCAACCTATAATTTAAAATGTACAATTGTTTTTTAAAATTACGCTTTTGTGTACATTTTTTACCCCAAGAAGGAGCCCA
The DNA here is from genome assembly GCA_024509875.1 of Oreohelix idahoensis. Taxonomy (NCBI): domain Eukaryota; kingdom Metazoa; phylum Mollusca; class Gastropoda; order Stylommatophora; family Oreohelicidae; genus Oreohelix; species Oreohelix idahoensis. The sequence goes on from JAMPIV010021490.1 coordinate 190,780, forward strand.
TGGCTTTCATCTGGCACTCAAAGGGGCCTATAGCCTGCATCGGACAATCAACGGGGCCCTTGGCACAAAAACAGGTTAGGAAACCCAGCACTGTGGAGATACCAACAAACAACCTCAAGCTGACCACAGTTTTCTTTGAACATATTCAAGTTGACGTCTGGAAATGTACGAGGAAGAAGTAGACGATGAAGAAGAAATTAGATTGCTAATCCCCTAAGCGTCGACAGTCACAGTTGTTAGAGCATTTGCTTGAAGGCAATGTTATTGGTTTGAAACTTGGTAGCGTCACACTCCAGTCTACCCAGCTGTAAATGAATGTCTGACTCTGCTATTCAGTTAGTGAAAGCAAAGATACTGAGGAAGGCAACAGGTCACACCACCTCATGACGCAGTAAAGTGAAGTCTCTAACACTTCACTTTCATGCGGCAGTATCTGCTCGAGGGCCTCCCTGTGATTGTCCATTGTGCAGCCTAACTTAGTCGCCCCCTTTCGACATCCTTGATAGAAGCTGTGTTCCAATTTTTTTATCACATTGGAAACTCCCGGTAACTTATTGGCGTTATCAGCTCATATATCACGCTTAAATAATTAGCGAACTGCTCACTCGAATACGGCGTCTGAATAAATTACTGAACTATCACAGTCCAATCGTATCAAAATAAATTAGCCAGCTGTTAGATATGGTACTATGTCTTAATAAATTACTGAACTATTACAGTCCAATCGTATCAAAAGAAATTAGCCAGCTGTTAGATATCGTACCACGTCTGAATAAATTAGCGAATTTTTGTTATTTTCCGTCTCATCATCAGTGTTATCCTTACACTCCGCCCCCGACAGAGCATAGTGCAAGGACTGCATCGTAATGTTATCAACAAGTTTCTTCAATTTCCATGTCTTCTTCTTTTCATTGTTTGCTTCTTGGGGAGCATGGATCCACCACTGCAGGCGGTCCCCTTGGAGGAAGCCTGCATCAAGGCATTCATGTGGTCCTGCTCTGTAGCAGTTTGTTTTAGATCATGCCAACCCCCTTGACAACCTCATACTAGTCATCTTTTCCAACACGCCCGCGGGAGTAGTAGCTCTCATCTTTCTGTGTCCACTCAGGGACCCCCGGGGGGACTACACAGGGCACTATAGATCTCTCTCATTTTTTTCTGTTCAAAACAGTGCGTGCGTCAACTGTTATTCTACTGCGATTGTGTTTTTTTTGGCCCATGCTCCAGCTCCGTCCATGAGAACTATTTTTGCCTAGGCCTCCAGTTCCAGTTTTTCTTCACTTATCGCTTTCCTCCTCAAACATTTCCTCCACGGTTGGTTCTTGTCAGTCAGTTAAATTTCGTGTTAACATTTTTTTTTTTTGAGTTTTACTGCCTTTAAGCATGGCGGGATCTGTTGAACCTAGACACAAGGTTCGTAGGTTGTATTATTGCGCATGTGTAAATATTACCCAAAAAAATAAAAATAAAAAATAAAACCTTTGTGGTCTTTTATTTGTAAAATTTCTGAGCAGACTGTTTTGTCATTAATAAAGTCTAATTCTTATGTGCAAATTAGAGCTCTAATTTGGCGCTTTAGTTTATTTCGCAGTTTGCTGCATCATATGTCACATTTAAATAACTTTGCAAATGTATAGTTAACATACTTCTAAATCATTCTAAAAAACAAAAAAAAACAAAAAAACAAAAACAAAAAAAACTCTTAATACGCCACGCCAGCATGTTTACATTCAGAATATCCCTAAGCACTTTGAATAAAACCAGGTCTAACTTGATTGTATGTCTAATTTGTAAATACAGCTAAAAGAATTCCTTTGTTCAAGGTTAGCCAAAATTACATATAAATTAGTACACCCCTTTATTTCAGAATGTATTTCTTCTAAAATTAAATATGTGGTTTGATCTACAACCGTGTTTGAAGATAATAGGACAGAAAATCGATTGGGTACAATTAGGATAAATATGAAGGGCAAAGCTAGCAGACTTTATTAGCAGTCGGCTATTTCTGACGTTGTGTTTTCATTTTCCTGTCCTTTCTTTCTCTCATTCCTTCTTTTAAAGAAAACACAAGAAGACATTAAAATAAAACCCACATAAGAAATGGTTATTCTATTCTAACAGAATTGATTTGTGTATTATCAGATAGTTAGTTATTCACATTCGCTTGAATTAGCAGATTTGGCTTCTTCCTGTATGATAATGGACCACAGCAAATTAAAAAAAAAAAAAACACAAAAAAACCGATCATTAGCAGCGGCTGATATTTGAATGTTAAGATTACGTTTGACATCTAAGATGAATATAGAAAAATAATGAAGATTTTCAACGAACACTAGCGAAGAAATATATAAATAATTGCAAGAATAAGAAAACTAAATTGAACCTTGCGTTTGCCGTATTATGATAGGGGATTTTTAAAAAGTATCATCATAAAAAAGGTAATGAACAAACAAGGAATGGTTTTCTATTATGCTACGTAAAAAATGCGACAAAGGATAGTTTATAAAATGTCAGAAATAATGATCCATAGAGGGAAATTTTTGCCTGTATTAGTTAATGCGTACAGTCATCATCATCATTCATTTTCGTTCCCTGTGGAACATAGCGCAGAAACAGTTGCTCTCCATCGATTTCTATTCTGGGCTGTCTTTTTCAGCTGTGCCCAAGTCATTCCAATTTCCCTAGCCTTCTCAACAGTTCTTCTCCAAGTTCTCTTTGGCCTCCCGACTCTTCTTTTCTCCTGTGGGTTCCAGTTAAGGGCAACTCTGGCTATGCATTATTGTTCTTTTCTGAATGTATGTCCTATCCATCCCCACTTTCTTACCTTAATTTTTGATTGCATTGGCTGTTGTCCGCATCTTTTCCTTAGCTCTATAACTGTTATTACAGCTGGCCATCTTATACGGTGGATCCGTCGGAGACATCTATTTACAAATATCTGTAGCTTGGAGGTGATACTCTTTGAGACATGTCATGTCTCTGAGCCATACAGCAAGACTGACTTCACATTTGAGTTAAAGATTCTAATTTTGGTATCTCTGGATATAGTTGAGGAGTTCAATATTGGTCGAAGGGCATTAAAAGCGCATCTGGCTTTATTTATCTTTAAGCAGACGTCATCAGCTGTTCCTCCCTCCGTTGTCAGTGTTACTCCCCAGATATGTAAAGCTTTCTACTTTATCAATGACTTGATCATTGATCTTCATCGAGTCGATGCGCACAGTAGTCAACACCTTTGTTGCTCCCTAAGGAGCATATGTCTTCAACAGACGTATGTAAGTGTTCCTGTCCTGTGCTATCAGTTTCCAGGTCTTTCCATGTCTCCTTCATTTTCATTTCTCTCCATTTCTCTGTTCCATGTGTTTTTTAGTTCGACCTCTGCTTCTTTTACGTTGGGAATACCAGAGCAAGGATTGTCTTGTAATGCAATCAACGTGTTTCCTCACTGTGGATCATATTCATCGCCAACGTCGTCTTCTCATCTCTTATTCACTAGAACTTGTCTGATTTTTGTCATCACTTCCACATTAGTCATCTTGTTGTGGTACTTTATTCCTTGTTTTTTTCAACGCAGTCACCCATTTGTGAAAGTTTTATAACTTCTTGTTTGTGGTTTTTTTATTCTCCATGTTTCAGAGTCATACAATAGGACTGACTTGACATTTGAGTAAAGATTCTGATTTTTGTGATATACTTGATTTTTCTCGATCTTCATATATTTCCCAATGCAATGAAAGCTCCTCTGGGGAAAAAAACAAAACAAACAGACAAAACAAAACAAGTATAATGTAAGGGAAAAAAACTTCAGGAAGTTGCTCGAGGAAAAAAAAAACCGGGTAAGCCAGATCATACTTCTGTGATCACGGGTTGAATTACAAGCAGCAAATTGACTTTAAATTTTCTTTATCTCAGAGACAGACCAAAGTACACGTATTTTTTATGTCTTTTTAATATCTATTATTCCGAAACAATATTTTTTAAAAAGGAGAGAGAAATAGGAAAAGTAGCTGCCGTTAACCTTGAGACAGTTATATCATCATCTTCTTCCTACACTTTCAGACGTCAACTTGAATCAGTTTAAAGACAACGGTGGTCAACCTGAGGTTGTTGGTATCTCCAAAGAGTTTGTCTAAGAATGGTATTGGTGATCCCCTTATGTGCGTTATCTGTTCTTCCTATGTTGGGCATCTTTTGCAACTAATGTTCAGCTGCCATTTTATCGGGGCAACACTTACACTCTTCACTAGTTTCAATCTTTAGTTTATTGAATAGGTGGTATCTCAACCTGTTGTGGCATGTACAACATCCGAAGACTACCACTTGTTTTCTTCTCCTCAGCTGGTAATACGCATCGTTTTTTTCTGGTGGCTTGGATGCTCTGCCTACCACTTGTTTCTGTATCTGCTTCTGACAAAACTGTTCTTGTCTTCGTAAGTCCTTCGTGTATCAGGTTGAGGTAACTGTCCACCTTTCTTTGCCAATCTGTCAGAAAATCGTCATTGCCAGGGATATTGCAATGGGATTGGGCCCCCCTTATCACAACTCTGCGAAATCGCTGACTTAGTTTGTACAGTATTATTCTCAGGTCACTAAGGTCTGCATTACTTTGACTCACCAGCGCTGCTGACGGCGAGTCTGTGAAGATAGCTACTTATATCTCAGACAGGAATATTAAAACAAAGCACGATTTTGGAAAACACTTCGCAAAATGCACTGTATGAGAATTGTAATCAGTAAGAGTTGCGGACGGGAATTAAAAATAAAACAATAGGAGGTAATGTTCTAGTAAGTCATGCATAAAATATATACAGCAATATCATCGTGCTAAAGAAATTGTTACCGAAGCCACCACTACAATAGCACATGATTTGACGCAGGCTTCATACAAGGTGCCCAGCTGCTGTGATGGCCCACAAGAAGCGAACAAGGATAAGAATGAATGAAAAAGGAATTACATGAACCTTTGCTTGTAACTGACAGTTCTTGTGTTAGGCAAGGCAAAGGTAACGAGGAAGAAAACTGGCCACCTTAACGCATAAAGCTGAGACTTGGTATAGTGAAGTTTGCAACACTTATCACCCCTACGGCATTATCCGCAATGGAACTACATTATGTAATAACTGGACTGCATAACAACAGACTAAAGAGCTCCCTGAGCACCTAATCTGGGGAAAGTAGACTACCAAGAACACATTTTGTCCACATTGGAACAGGTGACAGCTTACTTGACCGCAGCCACATGTATACACAATTTAAGATTGGCAATTCAGCCATGTGTACATGTGGACAGGCACCCCAGACTGCAGAGCACGTACTTCAAGACTGCCCCGAATATGATATATTGAGGCAAACCCACTGGCCCCGAGAAACAACACTGGAAGCAAAACTATACGGACCTCTGTATGAACTACAAAAGACAGTGACGTTTATACAAGAAACAACATTGCAGTTATAGACAATATATTTCAAGCGAACGAAAGAAGAAGAAGAAGCTTACTTAACTTACTTTATTTTTTCTGTCTGCTGTTGCCGCGAAGAGTAGCGGGAAGCTCAATTTTGAGTTCTTGAGCCAAATGTGGCGCATTGGCTGATGTGAGCCTGTGTTGTTGTAGAATTTCTGTGATGTTGTCTATCTGTCTGCCTCGTGGTCTTCCCCGTGATATGAAACCAGATCTTCCAGTGTTGTACGCGCGTCGTGGTAATTTATCGGGTTCCATTCTCATGACATGGTTAAACTACTTAATTTTGTTTCTCTTATATACAGGCATACCTCGCTTTATTGCGCTTCGCTTTATTGCGCTTCGGAGATATTGCGCTTTTTTTTCAAATTATTCATGTTCACATTATTATTTTTCGTTTGTATAAACATTTTTCATATGTATGATCATTTTTTTGACTGAAGTGTGTATTATGTTTTCTATGGTCAAAGGGACATAATCCGAGTTATCGAAACTACAATTTTTTAGGAGTTTGCCTTCTCTTGTATAGAGACACGTTCGGTCTATAATTTCTTGAACGAAGCGTGACCACATCTCCTTATTTGGTAGTACCAGTCAACTATGGTAGATGTCTGAAACCTTTCTTAACGCTTCTTTTCATGACCATAAAAGGCGCGACTGTGTAAGACTTTTATCTCGAATGTTCTTAGAATCGTCTTATTGTGAACGGCAACTCAGAGATTGTCGTTCTGCGCATGTCAAAAGCTGGGAGTTCGTTCTGTGTGTTCCGCCCAGTTCGGCAGTTGAGAAATGGTTTAAGAAGCGAGCAGACGCAACTGCGTCTTGTGTTTTTCATTCTCGGACTTTGGTGCTTTTTTCTGGACATTTGTGGTGGTTTAGTTTAGGCTTCGGCTTAAGCTAGCCTTTGTGACTTTTTTTTTTCGTGCTTAATTTGGTTTCAGTACCAAGAAAAGAGATATAAGAATGTCCGCACCTTTTGTGCCTGTGATCATGATCAATGCAGAAGAAGATCTAGAAGGAGGTATGCTCCATAGGCCAGGAACACTGGTTATTACCATTACTGGGCCGCAGGCCAACAGGGCATCTTACTCCCTGATATCGAGTATTATGGCAGGACCGGCTGGCGTCGGAATGAGTGGCATAGCCACCTTGTATCGTTTTGAGGGGCCCTACAGATGGTACGCCACTCTGACAGCGGCGGCACAAATAAAACATTACCAAGGCCTGCATGGCAAGAGGTTCGAGTGGACCAACCCCCAGATGAGCATCTATATAGAGCATCTGGATAAAGAGAAGTCCAAAGGGACACTGAACTGGATGCCCCCCACTATAAAGCCAGAAGCGGTGAAGAGAATAGCGGCCGAAGTGTCGGGCGACAAAGATGTGGAGGTGAGCAGAATAAAAAATGCCCAGGATAAATGGCTCTTTTTATACCGGCCAACAGAACATCAAATACCGCACTTTGTGCACCTTAAGGCCGCAGAAGAGAAAATACTGAAGGTATGGGTGTCTCTACCCGGTAGACGAACCCAATGCACTATTTGCGGACTGGACACACACTGGGTTAGCCAGTGCCCAAGAAGGCGGGCGGCCCCAACTAAGGCCAAACAGACCAAAGAAGAAGAGGCAGTCGGGAACAAAACGCCGGCTGAGCAGAACAGGAGGAGTGAGTTCCTCGTGTCAGAGAGCGATGCACTTGAGTGCCACACTGCAGAGAGCCCTGAAGCAGATACAAGTAAGGAAGTTGACTTTATAGATGTGCTCTCTAGGAAGGGAGAGAAGAATAGGAAAAGACTGTTGCGCCAGACAACAGGGCCTGTTAAACCCAAAGAGGTGAAACGAAATAATAGTACTTCTCCAAGCAAGCGCTCACCGAGCAAAGAGGATCTCCCCCCATCACCCAAGGTGACTGCAGAAGAGTCCTGTCATGAGGAGGCAGCGTTGACACCTGTTGTTGACGAACGAAGATCCCAGCCAAATAGCCCTGACAAATCACCAACTCAGTCATTTGTGTCGGGGGCCTTTAGATCGGATCCGGAAGTGCCAGGGGCACTTCTAACACAAGACAGTATAAACGGTAACTGGGCGACCATGACTGAAGACGAGGCCATGGAGTCGATGACCACCCTGTACATAGATGGGCAAGAGTTTGAAGATGTGAGTGACTAATGAGCCTACACCTACAAGTCTTTCTTCCCGGCACTGGGGCCCAGTGCAAGAAGTTACTTCCAGACTTCAAGCAGGTGAGACGAGTGAGGACGAATGGTGCAGGTGAAGGCACGCCTGAGCTGCACCCCGAAGCTACCCTCCCCTTTGAGCCTGTTAGAAGCTTGAAAGATAGACTACCAGTGCGTGGGAAGATGTGCCCCCTCAAGTGGACCCAAGTGAAACTGTCCATAAAAATAAAAATAAAAATGTATCTTATTACAGTAAAGTGTGCCAACACCCATAGTTTAAGAGTGGTGTTAAAATGTATTATTAAGAGTTGTGTTTATGTAAATAGTGTTTATGTAAATAGTTTTTTTTGATAGTTAGCTTGTCCACAATACACACACTTTAACATGCGCACAGTTTCATTTAAACAGTCAACTCCTCCCCCCCTTACTGGGGTGGAAATGTTAGGCGATGCAGTTTCATCTGCGTCCAGCCTAAATTATCAGTGCGGAACGGATAGTCAGCCCCAGGTCACTATTCCGTCAATTAGTCATGTAACTAGGTCAACGGGTCAGCCCCTATGCACCCCCTCGACAAGAAATGCAAACATGAATGTGTCGAGTGACCTAGTTACGACAGAAAGCGGTCAGCCGAAAGGCACCGCTATGCTGTGCAAACCATGTGCAATAAATGACCGGATTATCACTTTGCCCACTACAGTCTTTAAAACTTATGATAAATTATCAACTAGCGTTTTATTGAGTAACCCACCTGTAGCGAGTAGCCAGCCTCAGAACACTGCTCAGCTTTGTAACCCAAAAAAGACAGACGGTTCGCAAGGCCCCGTTTTGTCAAATAGTGTAGATATGGCAAGTGGCCACTCTGCCACTTTGCCATGTAGACAGGTTATAGGGAGTGGCCAACCTCAGCCTACCACTCCGACATGTAGTCTAGTGATAATATCTCTCAACATCAACGGTTTGAGAAATAAGCTGGACCATGTAATCAAACTTATTAAAAGAGATAAACCTGATTTTCTGTTTTTGCAACAAACGGGAATTTTTTCTGACTATCATGCCGGTCAGATGGTATCTAGGTTAGGACTTAAACATGGCTGGTTCGCCTTGGGCACCAGTCATGGTAGCGGTGTAGCCACTCTACAAATCAATGAAGATTGGGAGACAGTACATTATAGAACAGACAAGTGTGGCAGAATTGTTATAATTCAAATACAAAACAAGCACAACAAACATGACACACACACACTCATTAATATTTACGGCCCAGCGACGAAAATTGACAGACTTAAGTTTTATGAAGGTTTACACGACATCCTAACGGAAAATTATAAGGGGACAAAAAAAATTTTAGGGGGGGATTTTAATTGTATTCTATCCGACCTTGACCGGTCTGGAGGCTTCACGAGAGCGCAGACACGAGAAAAGTCTTTACTTGTACGACAAGTTCAGGCTATGTTAGATGAACATGACCTTTCAGACATATACAGAAAAGTAGAACCAAACAAACGAATCTTTACATATTATGACAAGGCGAACCCACATTTTAGACTAGCTTCAAGATTAGATAGAATTTACATCACTAGTGACTATAACATACACAAAATATACCATATAAAAAAAACACTCTTAAATTCACAGATCATCACGCAGTTTATACATCTTTAAGTACGGGACACACGCATAAACAAGTAAAGAGATCCCCACATTGGAAATTTAACAACAGCCTACTTAAAAACACTTACTACACAGAACAAATAACACAATTGATACAAGGTTACGCACAAGACATTCCCAATAATAACATTGCACAATATTGGGATATGTTAAAAACACAATTAGAGATAGAACGCAGATTTTGGCTACAATTATTCACAAGAAGTTTAAAAAAGAGGAGGGGATTTTAGAAGAAGCAATTAGTTTAACCAAAAGTTTAGACAACACGAACCCTCACATCCAAATTTTAGAAGAGTGTTTAGATCAATATAGACAGTATACCTACCAGGGAGCATTACTTAGGACAAAATTACACGCTATAACGCAGGAAATCCCTAGTAGGCAATATTTAGCAGTAGAGCAAAACATCCAACGCAGTAGACAGATTCATGAAATAACAGATATGAACGGACAGCAACAAACAGATAACACCAACATTAGTCACGCTTTCTTCCAATACTACAAAAAACTATATACTAGGGAAGAAACTGACGCAAATATACAACACAAGTTTCTACAATACACAAAACGCTTAAGTGATGAGGAAAGTGAAAGACTAGACCAACCCCTAACTTTAGATAATTTGCAAGGGGCACTTAGTACTTTTCAAAAAGATAAAGCACCTGGGCCTGATGGGCTAACAGCAGAATTTTACAGGTTTTTCTTCCCATGTTTAGGCCCTATCTTAATTAAAGTGTTCGAAGAGGCTTTTCAAAAAGGGGAACTCCCGGATAGTTTAAATCAGTCATATATTACCCTGATCCCTAAAGACAGTAATGACAAAAAGTCAATTAAGAATTTTAGGCCTATCTCCCTTTTAAATGTTGATTATAAAATTCTAGCCAAGGCATTAACTCTGAAGCTTAAGCCACAAATGCACGCAATAATACATTCAGATCAACAATGTAGTGTGCATGGTAGAAACATTAGCAGACACACACATTTCATTAGAGACCTGATTACATACACACATGATAGACAGTGCCAGAGTGCCATATTATCTTTAGACCAGGAAAAGGCATTTGATAGAGTATCACATGCCTTCCTACATAAATGTCTTAAAGCTAATAATATAGGGAAATACTTTAGATCATGGATAAAAATCCTATATAAAAAACCTGAAAGTAAAATATTGATTAATCACAGTTTAACTGAAACATTCAAATTAACGCGAAGTGTTAGACAAGGTTGCCCTCTGTCGCCCTTGTTATATGTAATAACGTTAGAACCTGTGTTGGAAAGAATAAGACAAGACACAAATATCACGGGGACTTTCGTCCCCGGTGCAGGGGAAAGAAAATTGTTGGCCTACGCCGATGATACGATATTCCTTCCAACAACAAAGGATTCTATTAAAAATATCTTAGAGGTTTTCACGGAGTTTGGACGCGCTAGCGAATCCAAACTAAATATTCAAAAATCTAGCATAATGGGAATAGGTAAATGGGGTAATAGGTCAGATTTCCCTTTCCAATTAACGGTAGTGAATAAAATTAAAATTTACGGAATTAACTTCTCTTTTAATCCTCAAGACCCCAATAAAGAAACATGGACAAAATTGATAGAGAAAATCCAAAATATGTTAGAAATTTACAAATTTTCGGAAGAAGTATTATAGTTAATTGTTTTATTATGCCACAAATAATATACATAGCAAACGTACAGATGGTACCTAAAAAGATTATAAAGGAAATAAATAAACTAATTAGGGCCTTTATTTTTAGGAACACTTGGCACAGTATTAAACACACTACGTTAATACAACCTAAAAATAAAGGGGGGATAGCCTTACAAGACATCAACACTAAAATTAAAGCTTTAAGAATTAAATATATAGGGGAAGTAATAAAGAGCCCGGGTCTATACCCGCTGGCACACTATTATATTGGGTTAAGGCTATCAAGTTTTTGTAAATTAAATAATAATCAACCCCATTTTTTTGGGACACCACCTCCTTTTTATGCAATATGTCTGAAAAATTTAGAGGGGAACAAACACTTAATAAAACAAGACACCAAACTTATATACAAACTTCTAGTTGCAACACAGGAAGCACCTATAAACACACGAAGAGGGTACAACCTCTTATAACTGATTACACACAGAGTTTTACAAACATTCACGCAATAAACATTAAACCACAAGCAAAAGAAGTCACCTTCAGACTACTACATAGTTTAACACCGATTTCAAACAAATCACTATCAAAAGCAAACAAACCGGCACCCAAATGTAAATTATGCAGTGACAACATTACAGAGACAGAAGACCACTTGTTTTACACATGTAAGACAGTGGCCCCCACTTTAAACAAGTTAAGGAAAATAATAGCCCCACACTCACAACAGACACTTAATTTATATAGAGCAGTCACGATGAACACGTTACCACAAATGACGAGACGAATAGAACTCAAGCTACTGACATTGTTAGCTGACTTTAGGTACCTTGTATGGACATGTAGGAACAGAGCGGTATACGACAATGGACATTATGACAGTACAATATTTACACAAATATACGAACGCATGACACAAAACATAACAGAACAGATTTGAAACTCTTTTGTTGTTGTACAAATAAATATGTAATAACCTTTTTTTGACCCTTCGGTCGTTACACAAAGCAAGTAGCTTTGTAAATACGTTGTGTCTATAAACATCATGCAATGTAAATACTCCGTAACATATGTCCTCATTAATCATTCCATGGTAGGGGGTCACCACCCCTTTGTTGATGTACCATTAATCATTTCATCATCCATGTTCAACTGTTTTCGTATATTGACTTGTAATATATTGGGGGGGGGGGGGGGGTTTTATCTTCGTTAGGTGATATTTTTATATATTTGGTATATTGTTTTGCTATTGACTTGTTGCAATGTTAGATTGGGGGAGGGAAGGGTGGGTGGGGGGGGAGGTTGGGAGTTTTTTTTTTTTTTTTAAGGGAGGGGGGGGGGGAGGGGGGGGGGAGGAGAGGGGGGTTTCATTATCATGTGATATTTGTAAAACATTTGTAAATAACATTGTTATATCGACCTGAATAAAGGTATTTTAAAAAAAAAAAAAAAGACCTGCGTCTTGTGATTTTCATTCTCGGACTTTGGTGTTTTTTTCTGGACTTTTGTGGTGGTTTAGTTTAGGCTTCGGCTTAAGCTAGCCTTTGTGACTTTTTTTTCGTGCTTAATTTGGTTTCAGTACCAAGAAAAGAGATATAAGAATGTCCGCACCTTTTGTGCCTGTGATCATGATCAATGCAGAAGAAGATCTAGAAGGAGGTATGCTCCATAGGCCAGGAACACTGGTTATTACCATTACTGGGCCGCAGGCCAACAGGGCATCTTACTCCCTGATATCGAGTATTATGGCAGGACCGGCTGGCGTCGGAATGAGTGGCATAGCCACCTTGTATCGTTTTGAGGGGCCCTACAGATGGTACGCCACTCTGACAGCGGCGGCACAAATAAAACATTACCAAGGCCTGCATGGCAAGAGGTTCGAGTGGACCAACCCCCAGATGAGCATCTATATAGAGCATCTGGATAAAGAGAAGTCCAAAGGGACACTGAACTGGATGCCCCCCACTATAAAGCCAGAAGCGGTGAAGAGAATAGCGGCCGAAGTGTCGGGCGACAAAGATGTGGAGGTGAGCAGAATAAAAAATGCCCAGGATAAATGGCTCTTTTTATACCGGCCAACAGAACATCAAATACCGCACTTTGTGCACCTTAAGGCCGCAGAAGAGAAAATACTGAAGGTATGGGTGTCTCTACCCGGTAGACGAACCCAATGCACTATTTGCGGACTGGACACACACTGGGTTAGCCAGTGCCCAAGAAGGCGGGCGGCCCCAACTAAGGCCAAACAGACCAAAGAAGAAGAGGCAGTCGGGAACAAAACGCCGGCTGAGCAGAACAGGAGGAGTGAGTTCCTCGTGTCAGAGAGCGATGCACTTGAGTGCCACACTGCAGAGAGCCCTGAAGCAGATACAAGTAAGGAAGTTGACTTTATAGATGTGCTCTCTAGGAAGGGAGAGAAGAATAGGAAAAGACTGTTGCGCCAGACAACAGGGCCTGTTAAACCCAAAGAGGTGAAACGAAATAATAGTACTTCTCCAAGCAAGCGCTCACCGAGCAAAGAGGATCTCCCCCCATCACCCAAGGTGACTGCAGAAGAGTCCTGTCATGAGGAGGCAGCGTTGACACCTGTTGTTGACGAACGAAGATCCCAGCCAAATAGCCCTGACAAATCACCAACTCAGTCATTTGTGTCGGGGGCCTTTAGATCGGATCCGGAAGTGCCAGGGGCACTTCTAACACAAGACAGTATAAACGGTAACTGGGCGACCATGACTGAAGACGAGGCCATGGAGTCGATGACCACCCTGTACATAGATGGGCAAGAGTTTGAAGATGTGAGTGACTAATGAGCCTACACCTACAAGTCTTTCTTCCCGGCACTGGGGCCCAGTGCAAGAAGTTACTTCCAGACTTCAAGCAGGTGAGACGAGTGAGGACGAATGGTGCAGGTGAAGGCACGCCTGAGCTGCACCCCGAAGCTACCCTCCCCTTTGAGCCTGTTAGAAGCTTGAAAGATAGACTACCAGTGCGTGGGAAGATGTGCCCCCTCAAGTGGACCCAAGTGAAACTGTCCATAAAAATAAAAATAAAAATGTATCTTATTACAGTAAAGTGTGCCAACACCCATAGTTTAAGAGTGGTGTTAAAATGTATTATTAAGAGTTGTGTTTATGTAAATAGTGTTTATGTAAATAGTTTTTTTGATAGTTAGCTTGTCCACAATACACACACTTTAACATGCGCACAGTTTCATTTAAACAGTCAACTCCTCCCCCCCTTACTGGGGTGGAAATGTTAGGCGATGCAGTTTCATCTGCGTCCAGCCTAAATTATCAGTGCGGAACGGATAGTCAGCCCCAGGTCACTATTCCGTCAATTAGTCATGTAACTAGGTCAACGGGTCAGCCCCTATGCACCCCCTCGACAAGAAATGCAAACATGAATGTGTCGAGTGACCTAGTTACGACAGAAAGCGGTCAGCCGAAAGGCACCGCTATGCTGTGCAAACCATGTGCAATAAATGACCGGATTATCACTTTGCCCACTACAGTCTTTAAAACTTATGATAAATTATCAACTAGCGTTTTATTGAGTAACCCACCTGTAGCGAGTAGCCAGCCTCAGAACACTGCTCAGCTTTGTAACCCAAAAAAGACAGACGGTTCGCAAGGCCCCGTTTTGTCAAATAGTGTAGATATGGCAAGTGGCCACTCTGCCACTTTGCCATGTAGACAGGTTATAGGGAGTGGCCAACCTCAGCCTACCACTCCGACATGTAGTCTAGTGATAATATCTCTCAACATCAACGGTTTGAGAAATAAGCTGGACCATGTAATCAAACTTATTAAAAGAGATAAACCTGATTTTCTGTTTTTGCAACAAACGGGAATTTTTTCTGACTATCATGCCGGTCAGATGGTATCTAGGTTAGGACTTAAACATGGCTGGTTCGCCTTGGGCACCAGTCATGGTAGCGGTGTAGCCACTCTACAAATCAATGAAGATTGGGAGACAGTACATTATAGAACAGACAAGTGTGGCAGAATTGTTATAATTCAAATACAAAACAAGCACAACAAACATGACACACACACACTCATTAATATTTACGGCCCAGCGACGAAAATTGACAGACTTAAGTTTTATGAAGGTTTACACGACATCCTAACGGAAAATTATAAGGGGACAAAAAAAAATTTTAGGGGGGGATTTTAATTGTATTCTATCCGACCTTGACCGGTCTGGAGGCTTCACGAGAGCGCAGACACGAGAAAAGTCTTTACTTGTACGACAAGTTCAGGCTATGTTAGATGAACATGACCTTTCAGACATATACAGAAAAGTAGAACCAAACAAACGAATCTTTACATATTATGACAAGGCGAACCCACATTTTAGACTAGCTTCAAGATTAGATAGAATTTACATCACTAGTGACTATAACATACACAAAATATACCATATAAAAAACACTCTTAAATTCACAGATCATCACGCAGTTTATACATCTTTAAGTACGGGACACACGCATAAACAAGTAAAGAGATCCCCACATTGGAAATTTAACAACAGCCTACTTAAAAACACTTACTACACAGAACAAATAACACAATTGATACAAGGTTACGCACAAGACATTCCCAATAATAACATTGCACAATATTGGGATATGTTAAAAAACACAATTAGAGATAGAACGCAGATTTTGGCTACACTTATTCACAAGAAGTTTAAAAAAGAGGAGGGGATTTTAGAAGAAGCAATTAGTTTAACCAAAAGTTTAGACAACACGAACCCTCACATCCAAATTTTAGAAGAGTGTTTAGATCAATATAGACAGTATACCTACCAGGGAGCATTACTTAGGACAAAATTACACGCTATAACGCAGGAAATCCCTAGTAGGCAATATTTAGCAGTAGAGCAAAACATCCAACGCAGTAGACAGATTCATGAAATAACAGATATGAACGGACAGCAACAAACAGATAACACCAACATTAGTCACGCTTTCTTCCAATACTACAAAAAACTATATACTAGGGAAGAAACTGACGCAAATATACAACACAAGTTTCTACAATACACAAAACGCTTAAGTGATGAGGAAAGTGAAAGACTAGACCAACCCCTACTTTAGATAATTTGCAAGGGGCACTTAGTACTTTTCAAAAAGATAAAGCACCTGGGCCTGATGGGCTAACAGCAGAATTTTACAGGTTTTTCTTCCCATGTTTAGGCCCTATCTTAATTAAAGTGTTCGAAGAGGCTTTTCAAAAAGGGGAACTCCCGGATAGTTTAAATCAGTCATATATTACCCTGATCCCTAAAGACAGTAATGACAAAAAGTCAATTAAGAATTTTAGGCCTATCTCCCTTTTAAATGTTGATTATAAAATTCTAGCCAAGGCATTAACTCTGAAGCTTAAGCCACAAATGCACGCAATAATACATTCAGATCAACAATGTAGTGTGCATGGTAGAAACATTAGCAGACACACACATTTCATTAGAGACCTGATTACATACACACATGATAGACAGTGCCAGAGTGCCATATTATCTTTAGACCAGGAAAAGGCATTTGATAGAGTATCACATGCCTTCCTACATAAATGTCTTAAAGCTAATAATATAGGGAAATACTTTAGATCATGGATAAAAATCCTATATAAAAAACCTGAAAGTAAAATATTGATTAATCACAGTTTAACTGAAACATTCAAATTAACGCGAAGTGTTAGACAAGGTTGCCCTCTGTCGCCCTTGTTATATGTAATAACGTTAGAACCTGTGTTGGAAAGAATAAGACAAGACACAAATATCACGGGGACTTTCGTCCCCGGTGCAGGGGAAAGAAAATTGTTGGCCTACGCCGATGATACGATATTCCTTCCAACAACAAAGGATTCTATTAAAAATATCTTAGAGGTTTTCACGGAGTTTGGACGCGCTAGCGAATCCAAACTAAATATTCAAAAATCTAGCATAATGGGAATAGGTAAATGGGGGTAATAGGTCAGATTTCCCTTTCCAATTAACGGTAGTGAATAAAATTAAAATTTACGGAATTAACTTCTCTTTTAATCCTCAAGACCCCAATAAAGAAACATGGACAAAATTGATAGAGAATCCAAAATATGTTAGAAATTTACAAATATAAAACGGCTACCATTTTCGGAAGAAGTATTATAGTTAATTGTTTTATTATGCCACAAATAATATACATAGCAAACGTACAGATGGTACCTAAAAAGATTATAAAGGAAATAAATAAACTAATTAGGGCCTTTATTTTTAGGAACACTTGGCACAGTATTAAACACACTACGTTAATACAACCTAAAAATAAAGGGGGGATAGCCTTACAAGACATCAACACTAAAATTAAAGCTTTAAGAATTAAATATATAGGGGAAGTAATAAAGAGCCCGGGTCTATACCCGCTGGCACACTATTATATTGGGTTAAGGCTATCAAGTTTTTGTAAATTAAATAATAATCAACCCCATTTTTTTGGGACACCACCTCCTTTTTATGCAATATGTCTGAAAAATTTAGAGGGGAACAAACACTTAATAAAACAAGACACCAAACTTATATACAAACTTCTAGTTGCAACACAGGAAGCACCTATAAACACACGAAGAGGGTACAACCTCTTTATAACTGATTACACACAGAGTTTTACAAACATTCACGCAATAAACATTAAACCACAAGCAAAAGAAGTCACCTTCAGACTACTACATAGTTTAACACCGATTTCAAACAAATCACTATCAAAAGCAAACAAACCGGCACCCAAATGTAAATTATGCAGTGACAACATTACAGAGACAGAAGACCACTTGTTTTACACATGTAAGACAGTGGCCCCCACTTTAAACAAGTTAAGGAAAATAATAGCCCCACACTCACAACAGACACTTAATTTATATAGAGCAGTCACGATGAACACGTTACCACAAATGACGAGACGAATAGAACTCAAGCTACTGACATTGTTAGCTGACTTTAGGTACCTTGTATGGACATGTAGGAACAGAGCGGTATACGACAATGGACATTATGACAGTACAATATTTACACAAATATACGAACGCATGACACAAAACATAACAGAACAGATTTGAAACTCTTTTGTTGTTGTACAAATAAATATGTAATAACCTTTTTTTGACCCTTCGGTCGTTACACAAAGCAAGTAGCTTTGTAAATACGTTGTGTCTATAAACATCATGCAATGTAAATACTCCGTAACATATGTCCTCATTAATCATTCCATGGTAGGGGGTCACCACCCCTTTGTTGATGTACCATTAATCATTTCATCATCCATGTTCAACTGTTTTCGTATATTGACTTGTAATATATTGGGGGGGGGGGGGGGGGGGGGGGGGTGGTTTTATCTTCGTTAGGTGATATTTTTATATATTTGGTATATTGTTTTGCTATTGACTTGTTGCAATGTTAGATTGGGGGAGGGAAGGGTGGGTGGGGGGGAGGGGGGGGGGGGGAGGTTTTTTTTTTTTTTTTTTTTTTTTTTTTTTTTTTTGGGGGGGGGGGGGGGGGGGGGGGGGGGGGGAGGGGGGTTTCATTATCATGTGATATTTGTAAAACATTTGTAAATAACATTGTTATATCGACCTGAATAAAGGTATTTAAAAAAAAAAAAAAAAAAAAGACTGCGTCTTGTGTTTTTCATTCTCGGACTTTGGTGCTTTTTTCTGGACATTTGTGGTGGTTTAGTTTAGGCTTCGGCTTAAGCTAGCCTTTGTGACTTTTTTTTTTCGTGCTTAATTTGGTTTCAGTACCAAGAAAAGAGATATAAGAATGTCCGCACCTTTTGTGCCTGTGATCATGATCAATGCAGAAGAAGATCTAGAAGGAGGTATGCTCCATAGGCCAGGAACACTGGTTATTACCATTACTGGGCCGCAGGCCAACAGGGCATCTTACTCCCTGATATCGAGTATTATGGCAGGACCGGCTGGCGTCGGAATGAGTGGCATAGCCACCTTGTATCGTTTTGAGGGGCCCTACAGATGGTACGCCACTCTGACAGCGGCGGCACAAATAAAACATTACCAAGGCCTGCATGGCAAGAGGTTCGAGTGGACCAACCCCCAGATGAGCATCTATATAGAGCATCTGGATAAAGAGAAGTCCAAAGGGACACTGAACTGGATGCCCCCCACTATAAAGCCAGAAGCGGTGAAGAGAATAGCGGCCGAAGTGTCGGGCGACAAAGATGTGGAGGTGAGCAGAATAAAAAATGCCCAGGATAAATGGCTCTTTTTATACCGGCCAACAGAACATCAAATACCGCACTTTGTGCACCTTAAGGCCGCAGAAGAGAAAATACTGAAGGTATGGGTGTCTCTACCCGGTAGACGAACCCAATGCACTATTTGCGGACTGGACACACACTGGGTTAGCCAGTGCCCAAGAAGGCGGGCGGCCCCAACTAAGGCCAAACAGACCAAAGAAGAAGAGGCAGTCGGGAACAAAACGCCGGCTGAGCAGAACAGGAGGAGTGAGTTCCTCGTGTCAGAGAGCGATGCACTTGAGTGCCACACTGCAGAGAGCCCTGAAGCAGATACAAGTAAGGAAGTTGACTTTATAGATGTGCTCTCTAGGAAGGGAGAGAAGAATAGGAAAAGACTGTTGCGCCAGACAACAGGGCCTGTTAAACCCAAAGAGGTGAAACGAAATAATAGTACTTCTCCAAGCAAGCGCTCACCGAGCAAAGAGGATCTCCCCCCATCACCCAAGGTGACTGCAGAAGAGTCCTGTCATGAGGAGGCAGCGTTGACACCTGTTGTTGACGAACGAAGATCCCAGCCAAATAGCCCTGACAAATCACCAACTCAGTCATTTGTGTCGGGGGCCTTTAGATCGGATCCGGAAGTGCCAGGGGCACTTCTAACACAAGACAGTATAAACGGTAACTGGGCGACCATGACTGAAGACGAGGCCATGGAGTCGATGACCACCCTGTACATAGATGGGCAAGAGTTTGAAGATGTGAGTGACTAATGAGCCTACACCTACAAGTCTTTCTTCCCGGCACTGGGGCCCAGTGCAAGAAGTTACTTCCAGACTTCAAGCAGGTGAGACGAGTGAGGACGAATGGTGCAGGTGAAGGCACGCCTGAGCTGCACCCCGAAGCTACCCTCCCCTTTGAGCCTGTTAGAAGCTTGAAAGATAGACTACCAGTGCGTGGGAAGATGTGCCCCCTCAAGTGGACCCAAGTGAAACTGTCCATAAAAATAAAAATAAAAATGTATCTTATTACAGTAAAGTGTGCCAACACCCATAGTTTAAGAGTGGTGTTAAAATGTATTATTAAGAGTTGTGTTTATGTAAATAGTGTTTATGTAAATAGTTTTTTGATAGTTAGCTTGTCCACAATACACACACTTTAACATGCGCACAGTTTCATTTAAACAGTCAACTCCTCCCCCCCTTACTGGGGTGGAAATGTTAGGCGATGCAGTTTCATCTGCGTCCAGCCTAAATTATCAGTGCGGAACGGATAGTCAGCCCCAGGTCACTATTCCGTCAATTAGTCATGTAACTAGGTCAACGGGTCAGCCCCTATGCACCCCCTCGACAAGAATGCAAACATGAATGTGTCGAGTGACCTAGTTACGACAGAAAGCGGTCAGCCGAAAGGCACCGCTATGCTGTGCAAACCATGTGCAATAAATGACCGGATTATCACTTTGCCCACTACAGTCTTTAAAACTTATGATAAATTATCAACTAGCGTTTTATTGAGTAACCCACCTGTAGCGAGTAGCCAGCCTCAGAACACTGCTCAGCTTTGTAACCCAAAAAAGACAGACGGTTCGCAAGGCCCCGTTTTGTCAAATAGTGTAGATATGGCAAGTGGCCACTCTGCCACTTTGCCATGTAGACAGGTTATAGGGAGTGGCCAACCTCAGCCTACCACTCCGACATGTAGTCTAGTGATAATATCTCTCAACATCAACGGTTTGAGAAATAAGCTGGACCATGTAATCAAACTTATTAAAAGAGATAAACCTGATTTTCTGTTTTTGCAACAAACGGGAATTTTTTCTGACTATCATGCCGGTCAGATGGTATCTAGGTTAGGACTTAAACATGGCTGGTTCGCCTTGGGCACCAGTCATGGTAGCGGTGTAGCCACTCTACAAATCAATGAAGATTGGGAGACAGTACATTATAGAACAGACAAGTGTGGCAGAATTGTTATAATTCAAATACAAAACAAGCACAACAAACATGACACACACACACTCATTAATATTTACGGCCCAGCGACGAAAATTGACAGACTTAAGTTTTATGAAGGTTTACACGACATCCTAACGGAAAATTATAAGGGGACAAAAAAAATTTTAGGGGGGGATTTTAATTGTATTCTATCCGACCTTGACCGGTCTGGAGGCTTCACGAGAGCGCAGACACGAGAAAAGTCTTTACTTGTACGACAAGTTCAGGCTATGTTAGATGAACATGACCTTTCAGACATATACAGAAAAGTAGAACCAAACAAACGAATCTTTACATATTATGACAAGGCGAACCCACATTTTAGACTAGCTTCAAGATTAGATAGAATTTACATCACTAGTGACTATAACATACACAAAATATACCATATAAAAAACACTCTTAAATTCACAGATCATCACGCAGTTTATACATCTTTAAGTACGGGACACACGCATAAACAAGTAAAGAGATCCCCACATTGGAAATTTAACAACAGCCTACTTAAAAACACTTACTACACAGAACAAATAACACAATTGATACAAGGTTACGCACAAGACATTCCCAATAATAACATTGCACAATATTGGGATATGTTAAAAAACACAATTAGAGATAGAACGCAGATTTTGGCTACAATTATTCACAAGAAGTTTAAAAAAGAGGAGGGGATTTTAGAAGAAGCAATTAGTTTAACCAAAAGTTTAGACAACACGAACCCTCACATCCAAATTTTAGAAGAGTGTTTAGATCAATATAGACAGTATACCTACCAGGGAGCATTACTTAGGACAAAATTACACGCTATAACGCAGGAAATCCCTAGTAGGCAATATTTAGCAGTAGAGCAAAACATCCAACGCAGTAGACAGATTCATGAAATAACAGATATGAACGGACAGCAACAAACAGATAACACCAACATTAGTCACGCTTTCTTCCAATACTACAAAAAACTATATACTAGGGAAGAAACTGACGCAAATATACAACACAAGTTTCTACAATACACAAAACGCTTAAGTGATGAGGAAAGTGAAAGACTAGACCAACCCCTAACTTTAGATAATTTGCAAGGGGCACTTAGTACTTTTCAAAAAGATAAAGCACCTGGGCCTGATGGGCTAACAGCAGAATTTTACAGGTTTTTCTTCCCATGTTTAGGCCCTATCTTAATTAAAGTGTTCGAAGAGGCTTTTCAAAAAGGGGAACTCCCGGATAGTTTAAATCAGTCATATATTACCCTGATCCCTAAAGACAGTAATGACAAAAAGTCAATTAAGAATTTTAGGCCTATCTCCCTTTTAAATGTTGATTATAAAATTCTAGCCAAGGCATTAACTCTGAAGCTTAAGCCACAAATGCACGCAATAATACATTCAGATCAACAATGTAGTGTGCATGGTAGAAACATTAGCAGACACACACATTTCATTAGAGACCTGATTACATACACACATGATAGACAGTGCCAGAGTGCCATATTATCTTTAGACCAGGAAAAGGCATTTGATAGAGTATCACATGCCTTCCTACATAAATGTCTTAAAGCTAATAATATAGGGAAATACTTTAGATCATGGATAAAAATCCTATATAAAAAACCTGAAAGTAAAATATTGATTAATCACAGTTTAACTGAAACATTCAAATTAACGCGAAGTGTTAGACAAGGTTGCCCTCTGTCGCCCTTGTTATATGTAATAACGTTAGAACCTGTGTTGGAAAGAATAAGACAAGACACAAATATCACGGGGACTTTCGTCCCCGGTGCAGGGGAAAGAAAATTGTTGGCCTACGCCGATGATACGATATTCCTTCCAACAACAAAGGATTCTATTAAAAAATATCTTAGAGGTTTTCACGGAGTTTGGACGCGCTAGCGAATCCAAACTAAATATTCAAAAATCTAGCATAATGGGAATAGGTAAATGGGGTAATAGGTCAGATTTCCCTTTCCAATTAACGGTAGTGAATAAAATTAAAATTTACGGAATTAACTTCTCTTTTAATCCTCAAGACCCCAATAAAGAAACATGGACAAAATTGATAGAGAAAATCCAAAATATGTTAGAAATTTACAAATATAAAACGGCTACCATTTTCGGAAGAAGTATTATAGTTAATTGTTTTATTATGCCACAAATAATATACATAGCAAACGTACAGATGGTACCTAAAAAGATTATAAAGGAAATAAATAAACTAATTAGGGCCTTTATTTTTAGGAACACTTGGCACAGTATTAAACACACTACGTTAATACAACCTAAAAATAAAGGGGGGATAGCCTTACAAGACATCAACACTAAAATTAAAGCTTTAAGAATTAAATATATAGGGGAGTAATAAAGAGCCCGGGTCTATACCCGCTGGCACACTATTATATTGGGTTAAGGCTATCAAGTTTTTGTAAATTAAATAATAATCAACCCCATTTTTTTGGGACACCACCTCCTTTTTATGCAATATGTCTGAAAAATTTAGAGGGGAACAAACACTTAATAAAACAAGACACCAAACTTATATACAAACTTCTAGTTGCAACACAGGAAGCACCTATAAACACACGAAGAGGGTACAACCTTTTTATAACTGATTACACACAGAGTTTTACAAACATTCACGCAATAAACATTAAACCACAAGCAAAAGAAGTCACCTTCAGACTACTACATAGTTTAACACCGATTTCAAACAAATCACTATCAAAAGCAAACAAACCGGCACCCAAATGTAAATTATGCAGTGACAACATTACAGAGACAGAAGACCACTTGTTTTACACATGTAAGACAGTGGCCCCCACTTTAAACAAGCTAAGGAAAATAATAGCCCCACACTCACAACAGACACTTAATTTATATAGAGCAGTCACGATGAACACGTTACCACAAATGACGAGACGAATAGAACTCAAGCTACTGACATTGTTAGCTGACTTTAGGTACCTTGTATGGACATGTAGGAACAGAGCGGTATACGACAATGGACATTATGACAGTACAATATTTACACAAATATACGAACGCATGACACAAAACATAACAGAACAGATTTGAAACTCTTTTGTTGTTGTACAAATAAATATGTAATAACCTTTTTTTGACCCTTCGGTCGTTACACAAAGCAAGTAGCTTTGTAAATACGTTGTGTCTATAAACATCATGCAATGTAAATACTCCGTAACATATGTCATCATTAATCATTCCATGGTAGGGGGTCACCACCCCTTTGTTGATGTACCATTAATCATTTCATCATCCATGTTCAACTGTTTTCGTATATTGACTTGTAATATATTGGGGGGGGGGGGGGGGGTTTTATCTTCGTTAGGTGATATTTTTATATATTTGGTATATTGTTTTGCTATTGACTTGTTGCAATGTTAGATTGGGGGAGGGAGGGGTGGGTGGGGGGGAGGTTGGTTGTTTTTTTTTTTTTTTTTTTTTTTTTTTTTTTTTTTTTTTTGTTTAGTGGAGAGGGGGGGGGGAAGGGGAGGAGAGGGGGGTTTCATTATCATGTGATATTTGTAAAACATTTGTAAATAACATTGTTATATCGACCTGAATAAAGGTATTTTAAAAAAAAAAAAAAAAAAAAAAGACCTGCGTCTTGTGATTCTCTGAGGGAAATACAGTGTCTTTGTGAGTTAGTTAGCTAACTAGACTATTTCCCAGTATTATTCACGCCTGCCTGGAGGCATATGTTCATGGTTGATTTTCCGAAATAAGGTAATTCCTCTTGTATCGAACTTTATGCTATCATCTAGAGGTTCGTCATTTTGTCGCCTATTTGCTCGCCTGTGTGATGCAAAATGGAGAGGTACTTTGACTAGGATTAAGTCACCGGTATCTTTATACCTGAACTAGTTAAATATATATGGGTCGCTCTAGACCAACAAGACTATTGTCTGTGTTCCAGGATTCGTTATATCAGAGATCACGTCCAAGTCAGATGGTTAGACTTAGGAACATTATAAAGGTCGAGCTGACCTGTAGCCCATGTATGCTATTCACGTGCAGACAGTGAACGGACTTATTGTATACAACTGATCTGCTAGCATCAGAATGGGAGCATTTATTATTGTTTATGAACATTGAAGATCTGTAGCTGACACTGTTGCAGAAATTATTATTATTTATACAGCTTCACGAACTAGAACTCTATGATTTATGAATTTCTGAATCTATTGAACTGTGATGTCTTATGACGCATATATACAACAGCTGTCATTGCTGACTACAGAAATTGTTTTCAATGTGCCATATCATCTTGCTGAACTCGTAACTATGTTGATGTCATAAGTATCATGACTGTTTTGTGGCGTGCAATAAATGGAAGAAACTTATACAACGAAGTTACCCTTTCTATGACTCTACACGTCATGTTGCCTGTGTGATAACCCTGTGAACTGTTCCACTACCACATACACAGCAACATCCTAAATCAGAGAAGACACCTACATCTTACACTTTAATACCAGGTGTCGATAAGGGTGGCAAGTTACCACTTCAGCTCAAATCCACCCTTATCATTTTTGGTGGCCAGAGCTGGTTCTATCATCTGATATTTTGGCGCACCATATCATTTTTGGTGGCCATAGGTTGGTTCACTCTGATTCCAGCTATCAAGGGGGTCAGCAAACCCAGACATCATCATCATACTAGATACAACTACAGCATCAACTACCACCTTACAAGAAATTTTATTGAAAGTATCCGGATTTTCTGACAGTTGCTGATTTTGAAACTACCCGGCGCTGCTCGGCAATATTGAAGTTTATGTAAAATTAGAAGGACAAGTACCGAGCGAATGGATTTCCTGATCTGGTGAAAAGAAGGACAAGTGCCGTAACAACTGTTCCGGTCTCAGGGGTACTGTTGCGGGTTCAGAAGGTCAAGTGCCGGTTAAATCAATTTAGAAGATTCAGAAGGTCAAGTGCCGTAACAACTGTTGCAGTATTAGAAGCTCATTTCCTTCGTCATGGCTGTTTATGGGAGCAGAAGTTAATCAACGTTGGATCATTATCCTCAGAATGCTGATTACATCCTGTTCTGCACCGTGCTGACGCTGGATTTATAGAAGTTAAGTGGCCTGTTTTGTTTGTGAACTGTGCCCTTATGTTCTAACTGAGCCTTCTGTACTTTCACACTTTCTCCTATTGTTTTCATGATACATGTTTATATGTTATATGTTATTTGTTATTTGTATATTTATATGTTTATATTTCAGCGGGTTTTCTCGGTTGGGCGGTGTCTTTCAGTAGAAGATACCACGTCACAGAGGTTCTACTGTTAGCGTTTTCGTTAGGGACTGTGCGAATTTCCTACAGTGAAATTTGCTAGCGACAATCGTTGCTATATCTGTTTAGTTGTGACGAGTTGTGCTTTATTTTTGTTTCTTGTATATATATATATTTTTTTCTTTTTTCTTTTCTCTCTTTCTTTGTGTTTTTTAGTTTCGATTTCGATTGTTTGTATTTGTAGGTCTCCCCTTTGCTATTATTCAGTTCTTTACGTATATTTTTGTGTATACACTGTAGCGTCATTTGTTAGTCATATCTTCGCATATTTCTTTTTAGTTTTGCTGTTTGTGTATTTGACTTATGCGAATGTTTTCGTATTGTTTGATCTTTGTTATTGTTTACATTGACTCTGATCTTTGTTATTGTTTACATTGACTCTGATCTTTGTTGTTGTTTACATTGACTCTGATCTTTGTTGTTGTTTACATTGACTTTGATCTTTGTTATTGTTTACATTGTTGGTGACCTTTGTTATTGTTTACATTGTCTTGTTATTGTTTACATAGTTCTTGCATAGTTAGCTTTCACTATTGTTAATATATGCTCATGCACTATTGGTCTATAGTGCACTTATCATAACAAACTGGTGTTTTTTGCTTATGCACTATTGTAGTGCAGTTATGATAAATAACTGATGGTTATGCACTGATTTGGGTAGTGCACTGTTAATTAAGAGGTGACTTGTGATATTATTATACATTTGATAATACAAGTTGGTGTCAACTCCTGTTTCCCACAGAGATTGGGTTCAACATAGAGATTATACAAGCACTTTATTAAGTCTTGTTGCTATTTAACATTGAAATAAGATAATTAATTATTTCAGGTTCTGTACTCACATTTTAGACATCATGTCTACATTTGAGTACTTTATTGAGCAGGGTAAAGCCCTTGGGAAGACAGGTGATAAATTAGAAGAATTTGCGACTGTTCAATATGCCAAGGCATTGAAGTCGGAAGAAAAGAAAATGAAAGAACAAACTGAACAAAAGAGAATAGAGGCTGAAATAGAACAAAAGAAACTGCAGATGCAGGTGGAGGAAAAAAGATTTCAAATGGAAATGGAAAAACAAAAAAGAGAAGCAGAATTTCAGGAGAAGAGGCTTCAGGCTGAAGCTGAAAATAAGAGACTTGAAAAAGAAGCTGAAAATAAGAGACTTGAAAAAGAAGCTGAAAATAAGAGACTTGAAAAAGAAGCTGAAAATAAGAGACTTGAAATAGAGACTGAAGAAAAAAAGTTACAGGCCCAGGCTGAAGAAAGAAAGTTACAGGCCCAGGCTGAAGAAAGAAAGTTACAGGCCCAGGCTGAAGAAAGAAAGTTACAGGCTGAGGCTGAAGAAAGAAGGTTACAAAGAGAGGCTGATGATGAGAGAAAAGCAAAAATGGAACATGATGAAAAAGTCTTAGCTTTAGAGTTAGAGAAGTTAAAGTTATTGAACACTGGTAATGCTAATGATGCAAATAAGGTGTCAAATAAGACTAATGCTAAGGATTTCAAGCTTAATCTACCAGCATTTAATCCCTCAATCGATGATATAACATTTTATCTAGATAGATTTGAAAGTGCATGTAATGTGCATAATATAGATAAAACATTATATGTGTATCATCTGTCCAAGATACTTAGAGGTGATGCTTTGACTTTGTTGAGTATGGTAGATGTGCCTGACAAAAACAACTATGAGGTTGTCAGGGCGGCATTGTTAAAGAAGTACCAACTTAACGAGGACGGATATCGTCTTAAATTTAAAACCATGTTACCAGAAACTGGAGTTGAATTCTCTGAATTCATCTCAGGCATCCGTCTTACTTTTTTACGATGGGTTGAGTTGTCTAAGACAGAAAATACATTTGAAGCTCTTATGGATTTACTACTTAGAGAGCTTAAGGTTATGGTCTTCTGTTAATGAAGCTTTTTTCTTCGGGTTCATGAGCGTAAGCCTAAAAACATAAATGGAGGAATTTTTCAGTACCGGGATTTACTGGATTAACTCGACTTGGCGAAAACATTTGAAGGACTTTTGCACTTAGCTGAAAAAATTACAGGTATTTCACTCCGAAATTCATTTGCCAGAGCTAGTAACAGACACCTGTCTCTGTACAAGAAATAAAGGGATACTCACGTAAAATCAATGTCAGGTTAGACATAAAAAAATAATAACCTGAGATTTTCGATATTAAGAAATAAAAAAAAAAATAGAGTTGAAAAAAAAAAAAAAAAAAAACTACTTAGAGATAAGGTTATGTCTTCTGTTAATGAAGCTTTTCTATCTTTTCTTCATGAGCGTAAGCCTAAAAACATAAAAGAAATGGAAGAATACTGTAGCCAGTATGTTACTGCGCATCCGCACATAACCATTAGTAACTCTAAGGTGAAAGAAGGTCTGCCAGTTGCTTCGGCAGCACCTTATGGCCCAAATTTTATGCGTAAATTTCAGGGTAGCCAGAAAAATTTCAATAAAAAGAGTAATCGTAATTATGCCCAGAACCATAGTGATCAATTCCAGGGTGATTCTTCTTCCCAGAACTGGAGACAACCTAATACTACACGTTATTCTACTCCGGTTAACTTTAGAAATTTTCACAAAGGTAATCGGTATAGAGGAAAATATTTTATGCAGAGACCTCAATACCAAGATAATAGAGGTTCTCAACAGCATAGAGATAGTAATGACAGTTATGGAAACTGGAACTCAAACCAGGATAAAAATTACAGTAGGGACTTTAATGATAATTGCAGAGGCAATAATGGTCGCGGTAGATCGCAACATAAGAGAAAAAGATATCAACAGACAAACTCTGTTCAACAAGAATCTCAGGGAGCAGATAAACAGGTTAATAATGATAAAGACCATAATGCTATCGGATGCTCATCTTTTGATTTTGGTAGGGCAAATAAATGTATCCAATGCAGTACTTTATTTGATCCGAAAACCGTTAGTACTCTAAGCTGTGGTCATCCTTTGCCCGCTCTTCCTGCTAATGTTGCTCATGATGGGAGAGGTTCTCTTATATTACATAAGGGGCTAGTAAATAGTAATCCAGTCTCAGTGTTGTTTGATTCTGGATGTACTACTGTCGGCGTTAGGCAATCTCTTGTAGATCCATCCTGTGCTACAGGAAAAGTCATCAAATGTGTCACATTTGGTGGCACGTTAGAAAAGTATCCTACTGCTATAATACACATTGCTACTCCTTTCTTCACGGGAGAGGTCCACGCGTGTCTACTTCCAAACCCTATTGCGGACCTTATTATTGGTCGTATTCACGGAGTTAGGGAATGTACCCCACAGCAGATTGCTGTTTGGGAAGAGCAAAACATTGAAGCTACCAATGCGGTGGTCACAAGAGCACATGCTCTGGATCCACCTCAAACTTCATTAACTAATAATGATGAAGTAATGACCAAGATAGTCACTTGACTATTACACGTGACTCATTTATCAAATTGCAAGAAGAAGATCCTTCTTTACAAAAATTCTTCATTCTAGCAAAAAAAGGTGATCCTAATCAGAACACTAATAGGAAATCTTGGATTTCTATGAAGAACGGCGTACTTGTACGTATGGTACAAGACTCGACTACGTCCACTCATTCACAAATTCTTGTGCCTAAGAGCATGAGATTGCAAATATTGCAACATGCTCATGACTCGCAATGTGCTGGACATATGGGTTTTTCCCGTACAAAGTCGAGGGTTCTTGCGGCTTTCTTTTGGCCATTTGTGAGCAAGGACATACGAATGTACTGTCGCTCTTGCAAAGTATGTCAGGAGGTCAAATCTAAAGGACCACGACATGCTGCGCCTATCCAGGCTGCTGACATTCCTATTCGCCCTTTTCAAAAAATGGCAATAGATATTATCGGTCCTTTTAGAATTAAGTCGGCTAGAGGACATCAATTTATCCTTACATGTGTCGATATGTGCACACGTTGGCCAGAGGCAATACCTCTCAAGAGCATCTCAACTGCTGATATCGCAGACGCTCTTTGGCTGATATTTTCTCGCTTGGGTTTTCCCGGAGAAATATTGTCAGACCATGGCACTCAACTTATATCAGACACTATGTCACAGGTAATGTCTATGCTACACATTAAAAGGTCTCTCAGCAGTATCTATCACCCAATGTCTAATGGGTTGGTCGAACGTTTAAATAGGACTCTGAAAACTTTACTTGGTAAAATAACTGAGGATCATCCTCAGGATTGGGACAGGGTCTTACCCGCGGCTCTCTTTGCGTATAGAGAGGTCCCCAATGAACATACGGGGTTTTCCCCTTTTGAACTTGTCTTTGGCGCGCAACCGCGCGGCCCTATGTCTTTACTTCACGATCTAATCACTGCCGATAATATTAGCGATGAGACTCAATCTTCTTATGAGTACGTCATTGCTCTTAGGCAAAAGATCATCGAGGCATGCAAACTAGCAACTTCGTCTTCAGAATTTGCTAAAGAAAAGGCAAGGCAGTTTGCAAATAAGAATAGATGTCTACGACAACTTTGTCCAGGTGACAAAGCTCTCGTTCTACTTCCTTCAAGGGAGAACAGACTTCTAATTGCATGGAAAGGTCCATATGCAATAGTCTCCAAAATTTCTGATGTTGACTATGTTGTCGATATTGATGGAAAGCATAAAACTTTCCACATAAATATGCTCACAGAATTTTATGAAAGACCTGACTATTTG
Organism: Oreohelix idahoensis; assembly: GCA_024509875.1. Lineage (NCBI taxonomy): Eukaryota > Metazoa > Mollusca > Gastropoda > Stylommatophora > Oreohelicidae > Oreohelix > Oreohelix idahoensis. The sequence continues at coordinate 221,969 of JAMPIV010021490.1, forward strand.
CAGCCTATTTTCCAGGCTACGGACAATTCACAAGCAACTCATGGTCAGTACTCATCTCTGTCAGTTATACAGGATGAGGAAACTACTTTTTCTGATGTCAATCTTCCTCTTTCTATGGTCCCACTTTATTCTACGGAATCTTGGAAAAACGTGACCGTTTCTCCAAATCTTTCCGCTGAGGAACATCGACAAGTTTCTTCGATGTTGCAAACATTTCAGGATGTTCTTACAGACATCCCGGGACACACACATGTCATAGAACATGACATTGTGCTAACTGATCACAATCCTATCAGAGTCAGACCATATCCAATACCTATCCATTTCCAGTCTCAAGTCGAAAAAGAATTGGATGAAATGATACGTTTGGAAATCATTGAACCATCCACTTCAGCATACTCTTCGTCTATGGTTATTGTTCGAAAGAAGGATAATAACATTCGCATTTGCGTAGATTATCGCAAATTGAACCAAGTTACGAAGTTCGATGCTGAACCTATGCCTTCATTAGAAGAGCTACTCAATAAACTTTCTAATTCTAGATTCTTTACCAAACTAGATTTGTCTAAAGGTTATTGGCAAGTCCCGCTAACTGAACGTGCCAAACCTTTTACAGCTTTTTCTACACCTAGGGGTTTATTCCAATGGAATTTCATGCCTTTTGGTCTTATGAACGCCCCTGCTACATTCGTACGCATGATGCGGCGAATTCTCGCATATCGTACAGATGTCATAGCATACCTAGATGATATCTGTCTATTCAGTGATTCTTGGGAAGATCATTATTTGGGGTTTATACGAATTACTGTCTACTCTTCGCGAGTATAACTTGACTGCAAAACCCTCTAAAGCCTTTATAGGATTTAGCGAGATTTCTTTCCTAGGTCATCGGGTTGGTCATGGTCTTTTAAAGACAGAGGACCACAATGTTTCAAAAATACTTAACATTTCGGTCCCTAAGACGAAGAAACAAGTAAGGAGTCTATTAGGTTTGATTCAATTCTACGGACGATTCATTCCGAATCTGTCCTCCATTATGGCACCGCTTTCTACTTTATTGAAGAAAGGGTCGCCTAATCTGATCCGCTGGTCTAAAGAATGTCAATCCTCATTGGACCAGGTTAAAGCCCTATTTTCATCTCCACCTATTCTTAAGTTACCTACTATTGAGAAGACTTTTGTTCTTCGAAGTGACGCCTCGTCAACAGGGATTGGGGCAGCACTAATGCAGGAGTATTCTGATACTTTGCATCCGGTGATGTATATCTCTAGGAAATTAAACGCTGCAGAAAAGAATTACTCGGTTTTAGACCGTGAGTTATTGGCTATGGTATGGTCTATTCTGAAGTTACAAAGATTTCTTCTAGGCGCACATTTCATTGTGGAAACCGACCAGAAAGCGCTTACTGCTATTCAGAGCAAAAACTTGAAGAGCTCGAGGTCCACTCGTTATGCCATAGCTCTTCAACCATTTCATTTCTCGGTTCGAGCTATCCGTGGTTCGGATAATGTAATGGCAGACATTCTGTCCAGATGTCCACACGATTCCACATGATTCTTCTGTCATATATATATATTTCCTGATATACAGTCCAATGTTATAATGACATGTTAGTAGATTTTGTCTCACTTTTTTTTTTTGAGGGAAATTTATAACATTGTACCATGTAATTATCTAAGAAGGCTTAGTTAGTGATATACGGGCCAAAAGATCACTCGGCCACATTTAAATAAATTATTTTCAGGATTGTATTAAGAAATTTACCAGTTGTCTTTAAGATTTGTGTTATTGATATTTTCGCAGCACATCATTGAAGTCTGCGAGTTTATGTCCATTGTGGAACTTTGAGGATATCAAGTCCTGTCCTACATTGGGAGCGGATGATGTCCACATCTTCTTCTATTGAATGTTTTATGTCACCGAGATCAACACATGTATTACTTATTAATTACTGTTACTTTATATAATGTAATAATATAGTGCGGTATATTAGTAAATTACACCGCTATTTGCAACACATTGTATGATAACACATAATATATTTAATTTCATATATTGGTATGAGAATAATTTGATTGTCATTATGTTGTTGCCATCATTGTGGCGTGTGTTGGTGGCACCTTCCTGGAATATATCAGCGTATACTTAGATAAATTTTTTCTCTAAGGATCTGAGATATGATCTCAGTGTCGCTCCATGCGTTGAGCTAATTTGTTAGGTATATATCCACGCATCATACGTGCGTTAGGAGCCTAGATTTTTTCCGGCTCCAGGATTTAAAAAAAAAAATGTTTCATTTTTTTTTTCCAGGGAGGGTGCGGTAATGTTACGCACGGATCATTATTATTTTTCGTTTGTATAAACATTTTTCATATGTATGATCATTTTTTTTTTTTGACTGAAGTGTGTATTATGTTTTCTATGGTCAAAGGGACATAATCCGAGTTATCGAAACTACAATTTTTTAGGAGTTTGCCTTCTCTTGTATAGAGACACGTTCGGTCTATAATTTCTTGAACGAAGCGTGACCACATCTCCTTATTTGGTAGTACCAGTCAACTATGGTAGATGTCTGAAACCTTTCTTAACGCTTCTTTTCATGACCATAAAAGGCGCGACTGTGTAAGACTTTTATCTCGAATGTTCTTAGAATCGTCTTATTGTGAACGGCAACTCAGAGATTGTCGTTCTGCGCATGTCAAAAGCTGGGAGTTCGTTCTGTGTGTTCCGCCCAGTTCGGCAGTTGAGAAATGGTTTAAGAAGCGAGCAGACGCGACCTGCGTCTTGTGATTTTCTGAGGGAAATACATTGTCTTTGTGAGTTAGTTAGCTAACTAGACTATTTCCCAGTATTATTCACGCCTGCCTGGAGGCATATGTTCATGGTTGATTTTCCGAAATAAGGTAATTCCTCTTGTATCGAACTTTATGCTATCATCTAGAGGTTCGTCATTTTGTCGCCTATTTGCTCGCCTGTGTGATGCAAAATGGAGAGGTACTTTGACTAGGATTAAGTCACCGGTATCTTTATACCTGAACTAGTTAAATATATATGGGTCGCTCTAGACCAACAAGACTATTGTCTGTGTTCCAGGATTCGTTATATCAGAGATCACGTCCAAGTCAGATGGTTAGACTTAGGAACATTATAAAGGTCGAGCTGACCTGTAGCCCATGTATGCTATTCACGTGCAGACAGTGAACGGACTTATTGTATACAACTGATCTGCTAGCATCAGAATGGGAGCATTTATTATTGTTTATGAACATTGAAGATCTGTAGCTGACACTGTTGCAGAAGTTATAGAAATTATTATTATTTATACAGCTTCACGAACTAGAACTCTATGATTTATGAATTTCTGAATCTATTGAACTGTGATGTCTTATGACGCATATATACAACAGCTGTCATTGCTGACTACAGAAATTGTTTTCAATGTGCCATATCATCTTGCTGAACTCGTTAACTATGTTGATGTCATAAGTATCATGACTGTTTTGTGGCGTGCAATAAATGGAAGAAACTTATACAACGAAGTTACCCTTTCTATGACTCTACACGTCATGTTGCCTGTGTGATAACCCTGTGAACTGTTCCACTACCACATACACAGCAACATCCTAAATCAGAGAAGACACCTACATCTTACACTTTAATACCAGGTGTCGATAAGGGTGGCAAGTTACCACTTCAGCTCAAATCCACCCTTATCATATATGCTCTGGGAAGCCACATAAAAAATGGGTGTGTCCCGCTTTATTGCGATATTCGCTTTATTGCGGTGGCCTGGAACCGAACCCGCAATATCTCCGAGGTATGCATGTACTTGATGCAGGATATAATTCCTACAATTTTTCTGATGTCATCATGTCACATTCTTCCAATCCTGGTAACATTAATGGCTTTTTCTGAAACGTCTCATCTCACAGAATGATAGATGACAGCAACATCTAATATTTTCATTTACTGGTCGTATCATTTTTAAAATTCAATTTTTTATGTATTTAAATTAGTTCTCACTTTCTTTCTTTTCTGTTTCTCTTTTTCCCGTTCGTCCTCGACAAAGGCTGTAATCTTGGAATTTTCTTTGTCCTTTGTCCGGAAATAGGCGCAGTCCCTATTATGTTTACTCCGCGGTATGAACACGTGATATAAGAAAATTAGTTATAAGGAAAGTGTAACCACCATTCTCTTAGTAAGACGTATTACTTTTTGTGTTGCTGTTTGTTTTTTTTCTAAATGAGAAATGGGGTTAAAAAAAAAAACGGAGAGAAAACAACATTATCTAATATATATATATATATATATATATCGTAGATTTTTTGATAGGAGAATTAAGACTTGGGTTGGTCCCTTCTGAATAGGTTGGAATGAGTGATAGTCACAGTGTGAGATAGAAATACAAAATAGATTTCCACGAGTGAGGTGGTGGAATAGTGATAGAGACTGTCTCTGAGAGCGGGAAATCTTCTCTCTCTCTCTCTCTCTCTCTCTCTCTCTCTCACCTATCTTCTACGACAGATCTAAAGTAGTCAGACAGTCTAACACATATACATTAAATATATCTATATCCACTCACGTGCACGCACATTCAAGTGACGACAGGTAGACACACAGACGTGGGAAACTATAACAAATGATTATATAGATATTTTATAGAACGAGCTGACCAACGCACTGATTAGTTCAAGAGAGATTTTTAATTATCATCTAAAAATCTTCTCACAACACCTAAAAAAAAGTACATCAAGGAAAAACATATATAAATAGTCATAAAATTCAAGAAACTGCTACAAGGATGATAGCCCCGTTATACTCTGCCCTCTAGGTTTAGCCCACATTCCCGTTAGGAGAAAAATGATGGCCCAAAGAGTTACAGATACATATGATTAGGGTCTAATATTGTCCTTCAAAAGGAACAATTTAATTAAGCAGCCAGTCTTCCGTAAGGAGATTATAAAGTGGGTGAATCAATAGTTATCAAAAAAAAAAAACTCACTCAGTCCACTTTCACTCGGTTCTTTCATCAGGGTACCCTGGCACACGTGCTTACCTATCTGTACCGCTGTTCGCCGTCTGGCGCAACCTTAGGACACTTCTCTACAGTGAATCTGTATTCTTTGGATAAAGCGAATCCCAGCTCTGCAATTACAGGTTTCTTCCACTGTTTTCGGGGAGCGTTCACTTCACTAGTTAAATTTTTTTGATTACTGTTAATGTCACTTGAAACAGTTTGGATAAGCAAGTTTAAACGGGCACACAGAGTAAAAAAATCACAAGGGTTCCCTCAATTTGGAAAGATGACCAGTGGACAACTTCTTTCAACATATAGTCTTGGTTCACTATTCACTCTTTCGACAAAATGTCGGAAATGTTAATGTTATTGATTGTAATCTATTCTCGCCGCATGGCAGCAATTTTACATTAGAGTTCAGGAAGAAATAAGATCTGGCTCAAAGGCCCAGAATTTGACATTTCTGAACGCCCCTCGTATATATATAAGAGAGCAGCCCCTGAAATAATTCCGGTGTGAATCAATCTGCCCAGAATAACATACTCGAACTTCCCACTACACTAAGTAGTAAAGGATCCAGTTACACGCCCATTGCGGCATATTGGGAATATGGTATTAGGCCCATATTTTCTTGACCATCGGCACACTAGGGGTGATGTGGTCAGCATCACGCCGGCCGCCTTAACCTTCCCAGAGTTGCTCTTGTACCCAATTGGGGCTGGGTCGACCAAGGAGCCGTTTGCGGCCTAAAAAAATCCCACCTCATCTGGGGATCGAACCATAGACTACTGAGCTAGGAAGCCAGTGCACTAACCACTATGCTACCCCAGCTCACGCTAAGTAGTAGGAGTGGGAATTTAAAGAAGAGGTAGAAGCATTCAGAAAAAAAAAATTTTCTTGACCTCAGTTGTTGTTTGACGTTCGGTGGTATTAGTCGAGTATATTATTGACAAATTAGTTAGCTTCTCATACACTGAAGAAACCTGTTGATAACATTACAAGGCAGGCTTTGTTCTAGAATCACCAGGGTAAGAAAAGCGGAGGTGGACCGAATAACAAAAGGAGAAAAGAGCTGGAGACAGAACAGAAAGTTATGAGGAATACACATGCATACCTTGAGCTGATGGGTAAAGAACCTTGAACTGGTGGTAAAGAACCTTGAGCTGATGGGTAAAGAACCTTGAGCTGGTGGGTAAAGAACCTTGAGCTGATGGTAAAGAACCTTGAGCTAATGGGTAAAGAACCTTGAGCTGATGGGTAAAGAACCTTGAGCTGATGGGTAAAGAACCTTGAGCTGATGGTTAAAGAACCTTGAGCTGATGGGTAAAGAACCTTGAGCTGATGGGTAAAGAACCTTGAGCTGATGGGTAAAGAACCTTGAGCTGATGGTTAAAGAACCTTGAGCTGATCGGTAAAGAACCTTGAGCTGATGGCTAAAGAACCTTGAGCTGATGGGTAAAGAACCTTGAGCTGATGTGTAAAGAACCTTGAGCTGATGGTTAAAGAACCTTGAGCTGATGGGTAAAGAACCTTGAACTGGTGGTAAAGAACCTTGAGCTGATGGGTAAAGAACCTTGAGCTGGTGGGTAAAGAACCTTGAGCTGATGGTAAAGAACCTTGAGCTGATGGGTAAAGAACCTTGAACTGGTGGTAAAGAACCTTGAGCTGATGGGTAAAGAACCTTGAGCTGGTGGGTAAAGAACCTTGAGCTGATGGTAAAGAACCTTGAGCTAATGGGTAAAGAACCTTGAGCTGATGGGTAAAGAACCTTGAGCTGATGGGTAAAGAACCTTGAGCTGATGGTTAAAGAACCTTGAGCTGATGGGTAAAGAACCTTGAGCTGATGGGTAAAGAACCTTGAGCTGATGGGTAAAGAACCTTGAGCTGATGGGTAAAGAACCTTGAGCTGATGGGTAAAGAACCTTGAGCTGATGGGTAAAGAACCTTGAGCTGATGGTAAAGAACCTTGAGCTGATGGTTAAAGAACCTTGAGCTGATGGGTAAATAACCTTGAGCTGATGGGTAAAGAACCTTGAGCTGATGGGTAAAGAACCTTGAGCTGATGGGTAAAGAACCTTGAGCTGATGGGTAAAGAAACTTGAGCTGATGGTTAAAGAACCTTGAGCTGATGGGTAAAGAACCGTGAGCTGATGGGTAAAGAACCTTGAGCTGATGGGTAAAGAACCTTGAGCTGATGGTAAAGAACCTTGAGCTGATGGTTAAAGAACCTTGAGCTGATGGGTAAAGAACCTTGAGCTGATGGGTAAAGAACCTTGAGCTGATGGGTAAAGAACCTTGAGCTGATGTGTAAAGAACCTTGAGCTGATGGTTAAAGAACCTTGAGCTGATGGGTAAATAACCTTGAGCTGATGGGTAAAGAACCTTGAGCTGATGGGTAAAGAACCTTGAGCTGATGGGTAAAGAACCTTGAGCTGATGGGTAAAGAAACTTGAGCTGATGGTTAAAGAACCTTGAGCTGATGGGTAAAGAACCTTGAGCTGATGGGTAAAGAACCTTGAGCTGATGGTTAAAGAACCTTGAGCTGATGGGTAAAGAACCTTGAGCTGATGGTTAAAGAACCTTGAGCTGATGGGTAAAGAACCTTGAGCTGATGGTTAAAGAACCTTGAGCTGATGGGTCAAGAACCTTGAGCTGATGGTTAAAGAACCTTGAGCTGATGGGTAAATAACCTTGAGCTGATGGGTAAAGAACCTTGAGCTGATGGGTAAAGAACCTTGAGCTGATGGGTAAAGAACCTTGAGCTGATGGGTAAAGAAACTTGAGCTGATGGTTAAAGAACCTTGAGCTGATGGGTAAAGAACCTTGAGCTGATGGGTAAAGAACCTTGAGCTGATGGTTAAAGAACCTTGAGCTGATGGGTAAAGAACCTTGAGCTGATGGTTAAAGAACCTTGAGCTGATGGGTAAAGAACCTTGAGCTGATGGTTAAAGAACCTTGAGCTGATGGGTCAAGAACCTTGAGCTGATGGTTAAAGAACCTTGAGCTGATGGGTAAAGAACCTTGAGCTGATGGTTAAAGAACCTTGAGCTGATGGGTAAAGAAGAAGAAGAATTAGCTTCCCATTGTAGGGTAAAGGTAGCCCCCAAAGCAGATACTGCCGAAGGGGAGTGAAGTGTTAGAGACTTCACGATACTGGATCCAGCATGGGGAGGCAGGGTGAATAATTCCCTTCCTCGCTGCCTTTTCTTTCCTTAGCTCAAGTGCAAAGTCTGGTATCCATTTACAGCTGGGTAGACTGAAGCGTGTGGATACCGTGAATCGAGCCCGGCACCTTGGCCGCGCGAGACCAGGGCTCTAACCACGCTGTCAATCGGACGCATTCCACGGTGTACCCAGAAAACACTGGCACGGTATAGGTAGTCCCATAGAAGATACTGCCGTAGAGAAGCGATGTGTTAGAAACTTCACTATAATAAGTATCAGCTATATGAGATTGAGTGACCCGTTCCCATCCTCTCTGCCCTTGCCTTCCCTAACTCAAGACTAGGGTCAAGTATCCATTTACAGCTGGGTAGATTGAAGCATGAGGCTACAAGTTTTCCAACCCAATAGCGTTGCCACGAAAAGCAACTTCTCTAACCAATTTGCCATTCTAAGGAAACCGAAACCACAACAGCCCCTTACGTATGATGATAGGAAACTCTATACAGAGCGATACAACAGGAGGCAATCTGATCATCAGATGTTTGTCCCCCCGTCGATCAAGTATTTCGGCCTCTTAATCTCCTTTACACTCTGAGGGGGCGGGCCCACTTGGGTCATGACTCCCACGTGTCAGCCTCCTGTTGCCTTCTGTCCAAACGTTTGAAAGAACAACTTTCACTTTAGCTCTATCACGAACTAACAACAGATATGTCAAATAACAATTTTGTTGTTGTTCTTTGGCTGACTTCTCCAGCAACTATATTTATTTATCGGCACCAGGATACAGAGGAAAAGGACAGCAACGAAGAAGAATATAATACTGATTGTGTTGAACGACATCTTTGAAGGACCGAGGACTAGAATGGAACCAGGCCAGGAGGAAGACAGCCGATAGAATAGTCTGGCGCTCTCTCTTCCAAACCTCTACACCTCACGGTAGAAGGGGAACGACTAAGTAAGAAGGTAAGTATTGAACGACATGCGATATTGGTGTATATAGTGTTGTGTAACAAGACAGCGCAAAACTTTGGTGTCGTTTGCCATCATTAAAATGTACACTGTCTTGGGATAAAACAAATAAATAAAAAATCCTATATATAATATCCCAGCTTTTTCTGTCTGTAAATAACGCCCGAAAATAGTAACATTCGACAAAGAAAAGTGCGCAAAGCACGGTGTGCAAGTTCCATGTCAGTGTGCAAAGCACGGTGTGCAAGTTCCGTGTCGGTGTGCAAGTTCCGCTGTTTCAACAGCGTTCGTGTTCAGACTATTTAAAAAAAAATCTCGGATGTAAAACTAATATTTTGATTTTTTAATACTCTCCCGAAAATAGTAACGCTCAACAAAGAAAAGTGCGGAAAGGTTGGTGTGCATGCACAATGTGAATGGCGTGCATGTTCAGACTTTGTACACAATTATTTTACTATGTACGAGTATACTATAATTAACAGGAATGCGCGTACAATGATATAACTTTCACGCTTTTGTTAGAATAAAATCAACTGGTATTTTCCTAATGACCGGCTACCGCGACAAGTGTGGGGGAATTAAGAGACTTCACTATACCAGGTCCAGCATCGAGAGGTGTGGTAACCAGTAAACTTCCTCGCTGCCTTTTCCTTCCCTCTCACGAGCAAAGTCATGTGCCCATTTACAGCTGGGTAAACTGAACCGTAATGACACTGAATCGAACCCTGTACCTTTGCCGCTAGAGACCAGCGCTCTAACCACTCTGCCAATCGCACGCTCCAGAACTAACGTAGCGACTTGTAATAGCGGGCAAACAGCCGTGTTCTATATCACTTAGAGTTAAACAATATTTTCTTGATCGAGCCAGTTTTCTCTCACGGACAGCTGTACGTCGCATTGTCTCGATCAAGAAATCACAACATTAGCAAAATTAGAAATTAAGGGGATGAATGGCAGTGAGAACCGGGTTTCAGGTACAAAATATCGATTTTTTACTTTTGAGCTTATTTTATTAAATAATCATCGAGGAATCGATTGAGCAAGGTTTTATGACATAAAAAATGCATTTGATGTATCAAAAAACATATTTTCCGTACTACCCCCAAGCTATGATTTGCAAATTTGTGCCGAAAATGCAAGATTTGGGAATCAAGAGTAGGCCATAAGGCCGCTGCCCTGGCAAAATTTAAAAATTAGAAACATACCCACCATAGAAAATCTGTGTACTCTTCTGATGAACAATCAGATATTCACACCTAACATTATTTGTCACAAGTATTTGAATAAGTAAAATTGCCGTTAAGTATCGGTGCTTTTGGGTTTAATTCCCGTTTTATGACGGGCTTTTACACTAGTTAATAATAAAAACAAATATTAGTAGTGCCTAGTTGGCAGGGAGGATAGCGTGATTCGCTTCCGTAGCTAGGCGCTGGTGCCGTCCGGAAGGTCCTGGGTTCGATTCTCCGGAGGGCCACGCACTTCTGTTGTTTTTCTGTTGTCTAATTTTCCACTTCTTTATTACTCACGAGTGCCTGAAACATACCTTTATATGTGTAATATTTATTTATTTACTTTCTTGAGATGCATATTTTCTGTCCTGCTCGTTTGGAAATAAACAATGAATAAATGTATGTATTGGTTTTTGTTTTGTTTTAAGGACTATCTTCATTGCACACGGACAACTCCATCAGTGCTCCGATCTCATCCATTAGATCACACAAGGAGGATCTCAGCACAGTGCACGAACTCCGTTGCACCGGCGAGAATCCCAATGTGTGTAAATAGGAATCTCACAATCTATAAATATTTTTGTGGTGGGTAGGTTTCTAATTTTTAAATTTTGCCAGGGCAGCGGCCTTATGGCCTACTCTTTACGATTTCCAACTGCAGTGAGAATGTAGGTACAAAGCAGGCAGTCTTAAGACATAAAGAATTATGACAAAGGGTCTATTCGCCTCATTCGCCTCCTTACCAGAGGATCGTCCTTTGTCTTGGATGGCTGAACTTTTATTTGTTATTATTTAAAACCACAACAGCCCCTTACGTATGATGATAGGAAACTCTATACAGAGCGATACAACAGGAGGCGCGAGGCGCGTCCCGTTCAACCTAGTCGGTTATATTAGGGCGCATGTCCAAATATAAAAGACCTTTATGTCTGGATTAATGGCTGAACTGACTTATTGTTTGTTGATGTGTTGTGCGGTTTTAAGAATTTTCTACACGATGGGGCAACCAGACCCATGCACAACCCTCCTTACTCGCCGTTTACGACATGCCTCATTAATCGCCTATTACGACATGCGTGTTAGGTTGCAGTGTCACTATTCTTTGCATATCTTTCGGGCCCTGGTAACACTGGGTAGGATACAAGACAACAATTTAAAAAAAAAAAAAAACCACAAATAATTTTTCAAGGAGTTTATAGCTTGCAGTAAAAAAATGTAACATCAAATTGACAAAAAGCGTGGGGCACTTAAGCACTTATATATTTTATTATATTTTATCCACAAGTGTGTAATGAAGTATACAGCAGAAGTTAATTGCATGTAGAATCAGCGGCACAGGCTTTTTGTCAATTTGATGTTACATTTTGTGACTGCAAGCTATAAACTCCTTGAAAAATTATTTGTGGCTTTTTAGTGCATTAAAAGCCTGTGTTTAAAATATTATTTATTTTCTTCTTTTCAGTGTTATTTATTTATTTATTTAAAAAAAAATTAAGTCAAATGTAATCGATCCGCTAATGACATTATCAGTTTGCGATAAACGAGTCCAGAGCACAGGAGGCGGATTTCATTATTCAGTATATTACACGTAAAGTTAATATTTTTTGTTTATTTTATTTAAACAAATTTTTTGATAAGAGTTGTAAATTACATTTTTAAAAATGATGTTGTCAGTTGTGTGTATGTCTGTGCACGCACGTGCGATAGTGTGTGTGTGTGTGTGTGTGTGTGTGTGTGTGTGTGTGTGTGTGTGTGTGTGAAAAAGGGGGGGGGGAGTTTCAATATTTCTCTCAAGAGAGACAATCTTGTTGGAAAGAATACACCTAGGTTATTTGCAGTTATCGCCCATTTCACTGATGAAACAATACAAACAAACAAAATTAATATTAGTTTTATTAATTTTTACGACTGATTATTGCATTGTCATGGGAAATACACAACTAAGCCAAGTTTCAGAGCTATTGCTCGTCTTGAAGTGATTGAAAAATCGATTGCAAGATTTGAAGGTGACAAGAGAGTGACATACGTTGCAAGTTAAAGAAAAGCCTGTAAAAAAGTAACAAAAGTGACAGGCTGACTTTGGAGTCGAACCAGGGGTCATCCGAACGGCACCACCGCCTGGCTGCGAGAGCGCATTGTGAAAGGAAACACGGGCAGCTAAACACCCCATTATAAAAATACCTCAGTGGCGGCGGTCATTCTAACAATACTTTACGCAACAATGGAATAAAGGACTGAAACTATTCAGGCATTTATAGACTCCACCACTTATATAACTTTTCTATTCGAAAATATAAACCAAATAACACACAAATGGCCTAAATAATTGTGTCTAGTATATCGTTGAGGAAGATTTTAAAAAAAAAAGCATTGGCTGGAATCTGAAGTTTTCACATTTTTTTCATAGCATCACAATTTATGAAGTTATTTTTTTCTCACAAATATACCGCCACAAATTATCTGACGGCCTCCCCTTCAACAGTTATCTGGCGCCCTCCCCTTCAAAAGTTATCTGACGCCTTCCTCATCAAAAGTAATCTCACTCCCAGGTCTTCAGAACGTATCTCACTCATCGTCTTCAAAAATTATCTCATGCCTTCCCCTCCACGTAGACTTTCTGAAGTTATCTACGTTTTCCTACGCAGCTTTGAAGCTGGTGTCATTAATTTGTAATGAAGAATCTATTTTCAAAATACGACTTACATCTTTGCTGTATTTCATGTACTGTACGCTAAGTCATTAGTCTGTTTGTTTGTCCTGCCCTGGGCATATAAATATGTGTGTCATTTTAATTAATATGTTTCTTTCTCTCTGTCTTTCTCTCGAAGTTTCTGCCTGTCTGCCTATTTTTATGCTCATTTGGCTGTGTTCTTCTGTTACCCGTCAGTCTGTTTACCAGTCAGTAAATTACACTATACATCATCAACCCATCCACTCTCTTATCCATTAACTTTTATTGTGTCGGTCAGTCGTAATCTATGTACCCGGCTGACTGACTTTTTGTCCATCCATTTATCTACCCATCCATCCATCTGTCAATACATCCTTCCATCCATCCATCTGTCCATCCATCCATCTGTCCATCCGTCCGTCCATCCATCCATCCATCCGTCTGTCCATACATCCATCCGTCCGTCTGTCCATCCATCCATCTGTCCATCCATCTGTCCATCCATCTGTCCATCCGTCCATCCATCCATCCATCCGTCCATCCATCCATCCATCTGTCCGTCCATCCATCTATCCGTCCGTCTGTCCGTCCATCCGTCCGTCCGTCCATCCATCCATCCGTCCGTCCGTCCGTCCGTCCATCCATCCGTCCGTCCGTCCGTCCATCCATCCGTCCGTCCGTCCATCCGTCCATCCATCCGTCCGTTCATCCATCCATCCATCCATCCATCCATCCATCCGCAAAAAAGGTAGTCCCATAGCATATGCTATCCTAGCGGAGTAAAATGTTAACGACTTCATACACTAGATCCAGCTTTATCAGCTGGGGTGACGAGTTTTATTCCTCTCTGCCTTTGACATTGTAATGAAGTCTGATTCATATCTCGGCATCATTCAAAAATTATCACCGTACAAACCCCGTGGATGTAACTGACCAATGATAAGCCAGCTTGGTATAAATAGTGTCGGAAGATCGCTAGACATGGAGGAAACGAAAGTGTAGATGTTAAGGATATTTCGGAAGGCAGCGTGCAACTAATCATGGAATACCTAGATAAAGAAGGATCCAATTCGTTAATAGGGATCATTAGCTTTAGGCAGATAGCAATAGACTCACTGGATGTGTTGTGGAGCCGAAGTTATTATGAATAGAAGACAGTGGAACATGAACCATGTTGTGTTTTTCCATGTTTCGGCTGCTCCAGTGAATAGTCGGATAAACTATAGGATAAAATGGATGTCCAACGTGATAGAGCTCATTTATATGAGTAAAATAAGCCTAAGATGGAGGAAATCGGTGCAGAAATAAGGATTCCATAATTATTTTGGATTTACTATCTTAGCACATCTTGCCTTGCATACACGATTTGGGATGCATGCAAACGTACCTTGGTCCAGTTGCCATCTCGTACATCCGCAAGGCCATTATAAAAGGGGAGAGAACGCATGACAGACACACTCGCCGCCTATTTCAAACTACAGACACAGATCACAAGCAGTTGTATCAACTCCGTTGCCATCTGCAGAAGTGTGAGCAGACTGTAACCGTTAAAAGCGTGTCTGTGATTGAGGGTAAGCGAGATGTTAATTAAATATTTATATATTTAAATATATTATCAATGTGTGTTAAAGAAATATTAGCATGTGTAGAATCATTGTGCTATTTCTGGAGGAAAACCCGAAGTGTATAGGTTTAGTTTAATTGTGTACTATGTAAGTAGAACGAATAAATTGAGCAGGTTGGTTGTGGAAAGCGTTTTAAAGATATTATGGTTGCCGGAAAGGACTATCCAAACTGGAGGAAGGAATGACTATAACAGATTGATTTTCTGTATTATTTGGTATATGAAACAATGATTACTATAAGGCCTATATGATTTTATTGAAACAAATCATGGACAAAACTGTAACAAGTGAATTACTGAACTATTGTGCTAGAACTTAAACAAATTGTGTTATTAATGACTTACTATGTCTCTTGTAATTTACCACAGCTTGTCTGAACTGTCTCATATTATCTCCTGTCTGGCTAAGGAGACAATGAGCGATACTACGTAGGTTTTATATATTGTTTCAGGTTATATCCTGCCCTGAGTGTCATACACAATCTCTAGTGACTAAGTCAGCAATTAGATGCTCAAGTTTATCAGAGCTTTTGCCAGTATTAACTGTGTCATCTTGACGAGTGGAGGACCCGCAGTGCTGGGGTTCTACCCAATCATAATGCTGTACGAGGCCTAGGAAGGACTTTGTTTCAGATAAGTAGCTCAGTGTTGGGCTACTCTTCAATTTTCAAACAACACCAAATTAACCCACCTATGAATAGACTATATAATGATGAAACCTTTTGGTATATTTAGAAGACATTTGACAGTCATGTGAATCATAAAGTAACATTTAGATTCATCTATTCAAGAAAGCACAAAAATAGAGACAGATTCCATCAGGAAGCAAGAAAACAGTGAAATCGAACTATATTAGTTTAAGAAATTAACTGTAAATGTGTTATATATATATATATTTGAAAATGACCCATAATTTTATTTTGTATATAATTGAATTTTATTTGAAAAATTAACAAAGAACAAAGAAGAAAAGATCTTGTACATAAATAAATTCTAAATTGTACCCAGAGTCTTCAGTGAATTATTTAAATTTGGTTTAAAGTTCTTGTTGTGTAATTTTTTTTTTTTTTTTTTTTTTCTATAACCAGCGGCACTCGAGCTTTCCGGCTCTTTCGGCCCAATGACATGTCATTGCGAGGCTGGGGGGTCTGTTGTGTAATTAATTACCCCTAGCAGAGTTATTGTCTAAGGTTAGTCTGGAGAGGAGCCCATAGGAATCTAGATAGCACATTACCATCTCATCTAGGAACCTATACAGCTTGACTATACCTTTGATGTCGATACACCATTACTCTTTTCAGAGAATGGGGTATTTCTGGTAAGAACAGTCTCTTATCTGGCACTATCCTGGTATAATCTGATACATCTATTTGTCCAGGATAATATCACCATCATTATATCTTTCCTCTTGCTACAGCCTTTTCTAACTCAGTAGCAGACCCTAGTACCCGTTTAAAGTTGAGTAGACTGTAGAGTGACTCTACCAGGTTTCGGTAGCATTGCCGCGGGTGGCAAGCGCTCTAAACACTCTGCCAGACAGACGCATATCCATCAGCTAAGCGTCTTCGTCTTCTTCCTCCTCGTCTTTTTCTTCGTCCTCAGCAAGTACCATGCCTGATCGCGTAGACGATCATGTCTCTCCACAACTTCCTGCCTCCAGTATTATGTATCACTGCTGTTGTAAGACTTCTTCTATGCCATGACGTCAAACTGTCCAGCACCTTCTCTCTTTGTCGTTCTTTATCTCTCTTTTCTTTCAGTGTTTCCTGTTGTCACGATATATTCCGGTTGTCTTCTTCTCATAACATGCCCAAAGAAAGGTGATTACTTCTTTGTAATTTGAGAACAAATCTTCTTTTGCGCATTGGACTCTTTCAGAACGTCCACTTTTTGTATATTGTTCTGTTGCAATGCGCACCAGCCTGCCTTCCTATCTCGTCTGTTCGTCTACTTATCTGGTTTGTCATTTGTCTCGCTTTATCTTGTTGCCCATTCCTTCATTTTCGTTTATATCTCTGTGTAACTTAAGGAAAGAGCTCCAATATTATCTGATTCTCTTTTTCTTCCGTGTCTTTTTTTCTCTCACTATTTCTGTCTGCATCCCAAATTCACGTAACGTTGATCATCAAAATCTCTAACCACAGAAATATGTTCTCTCGCTTCGTACATCTCTGTCCCACTCTGGAAGTAAATGTGATGTAATGAAGTGTTGGGGGAAGGAGGTCTGTTGTTGAGAATAGGCAAAATAAGGGCTTCATTTTTCATTGATTTTTCTTCTTAATTATGTAGGGGAGAGGGAAAAAAGGCCCCGAAAACAGGCCCAATATCATTTAATAGAATCTCGCGTGGAGGGGTATTATTAGATAGAATGGGGGATGGGGAAGTGGATAAAGAGGATATTGAAGAGGGAAAGATCAGACAAGAGATTCATAAAAAGTCGTCGTTTTGTATTTCTAAAAGTATTTTGTTTTGGGTCCAATGTTTGTTTAGTCCAATTCTGTTTTACATTCTATGTTTTTTTCTCATGTCTTCTTCCTCTTGTTCCCAGTACATCTCTTATTCTTCCTGTTGTTCCCAGTACATCTCTTATTCTTCCTGTTACTTGCGAGATGTATTTAGAAATCCGAAGAAATCAGGTCTAACAGAAATCAGAATCTTCAACTCAAATGTCATCTACCTTAACCTTTTTATGGGAAACTAGGAGCGCGAACTTAATAAATACAGAAATCAAATTCTTCTTCTTCTTCTTCTGCTTCTTTTTCTTCTTTTTCTTCTTTTTCTTCTTCTTCTTCTTCTTCTTCTTCTTCTTCTTCTTCTTCTTCTTCTTCTTCTTCTTCTTTTTCTTCTTCTTCTTCTTCTTCTTCTTCTTCTTCTTCTTCTTCTTCTTCTTCTTCTTCTTCTTCTTCTTCTTCTTCTTCTTCTTCTTCTTCTTCTTCTTCTTCTTCTTCTTCTTCTTGTTCTTCTTCTTCTTCTTGTTCTTCTTCTTCTTGTTCTTGTTCTTGTTCTTCTTCTTCTTCTTCTTCTTCTTCTTCTTCTTCTTCTTCTTGTTCTTGTTGTTCTTGTTGTTCTTGTTGTTCTTGTTGTTGTTGTTGTTGTTGTTGTTGTTGTTGTTGTTGTTCTTCTTCTTCTTCTTCTTCTTCTTCTTCTTCTTCTTCTTCTTCTTCTTCTTCTTCTTCTTCTTCTTGTTCTTGTTCTTCTTCTTCTTCTTGTTCTTGTTGTTGTTCTTCTTCTTCTTCTGCTTCTTTTTCTTCTTCTTATTTTTCTTCGTCTTCTTTTTCTTCTTCTTCTTTTTCTTCTTCTTCTTCTTCTTCTTCCTGTTGTGAACGTATGGTCTACTACGTCGTTTTAGCACTAGGGTGATCCCACTTATTAGAGTTAGGGAAAGAATACTTAAGCAAGATTTAAACACTAAGTATTTGAGCGCGACTAGTTAGTAAAATAAACACGTCACAAACCTATGACGTCTTCAATCATGGTGTACATGAAATGACGTCATCAAACCTTGTGTGGAATCCATACAAGTTAGAAGGGAAGCCTTCTAGAATAGATAGTTTCTGGTATATCCTCGAATAGAAAATAACATCCGGTCAGCTGATCACAGGATGACGAGATATATAGAGACGGGACCTCGTGGGTCCAGTCAGTCCGTGAGTGAACCATTGCATATTAGGCGTTATCCACCTTAGGCGCGGAGCAACCGTGGCGCATTCCCCTCGGGTGGTAACACAAGCCTAAGGTTCCAACGAGTTGGAACAAGTACTGTGTATTTTCCTACTCTTCGAGAAATCCCCTACCGACCAGGGAGCTCAGCGAACCAGCGCTGCACCCTGCTTCATTCTTTTCTTCAGTAGTCCATCTGCTATTAGAGCAGATACTACAGTAGGTATCGGTTTTTTTTTAGAAGTCTCGATTTAACATTTTTTATTTCGTTAAGAACATCCACAGAACACGGGACATGCACCATTCACGACCACAGTAAGGGAAGCCGTTTATTTTATTTACCACAAGGCTATCAGTAACAGTAACAGCAGCAGTTCCACCATCTTGCCGACACCATTCTACTTGATTTTTGTATTGCTGGTTTTGTACACGCCTGGTAATTTGTACTCTATGAACCAGCATAGAATTTCCAGAAAGTACAGCAATAAAATGAATTTTTACCAAGACGGGATTGGACTTTATTTTCTACGATCACACAGCCAAAACACCAACATACACGAGTCTTCCAAAAATTACCTGGGTTAATAAAGCCACTTCTGTAACCACCATCTCTGGCGGTAGCCAGTTTCAGAACAGAAGAAAAGAACAGAAAGTACTGCCCCTCATTTCTTCACCCTGTCACATTCTTCTTCTTCTTCTTCTGCTGCTCCTGCTGCTCATCCTCTTCTTCTTTCTTCTTCTTCTTTCTTCTTCTTCTTTCACCTGTTAACTCCCATAGGAGTATAGGCCTTCAACAAACTTATGCCAGGTCTTCCTGTCCCATGCCTTCAGCTCAAAGTATTTCTATGTCTTCTTCATTCTCCTCACGTCCGTTTCCAGTTCTCTTTTCCATGCGTTCTTTGTTCTCTCTCTCTACCTCTCTTAACCTGAGGATTCCAGAACAAGGACTGTCTGTTAATGCTATCAACAGGTTTTCTTAATGTGAGTCCAATCCATCTGCAGCGTATTCTTCTCATCTCTTGTTCCACTGGCGTTGTCTAGTTGTCATCAGTTCCATATTAGTGATCATGTCATACCATTTCAATCCTTCTATTCTACGATAGCATCCATTTATGAATGTCTGTAGCTTTTGGTTGTTGTTTTTGTTGTTCTCCGTGTTCCAGGGCCATACAATAGGACTGACGACATTTGAATTGAAAATTCTGATTTTTATGTTGCACCTGATTTCTTTTGATCTCCATGTATTTTCCAATGAAAGCTCGTCCAAACTTTTGTATTCTTGTTTTGATATCATTGCCTGTCGGTCCAGCTGTGTTTATATTGCTGCCAAGGCATATGTATGTTTCTACATCTTGTAGTGGTGTTTTTGTCTTCCAGTACATTCTTGTTATCGTTTACTGCTTTTGTTCTCATGTCAGTTTTCTCCGTGAGTATTTTTAGACCCACTTGCTGTGATCTCTCATCAGGTATTTTAATTTTGTTTTGCATCTGAAGTCAGATTAAAGTACGAAAAAAATAAAAAATAAAAACATAGAAAAGGTAAAATAGTGTCATAGCAGAAACTATCTGTAGGGGAATGAAGTGTTAGAGACTTCAATACGCTCGATTCAGCTTTACGAGGTGGTGTGACCAGTTCACTTCGTCGTTGCCTTTTCTTTCCGCAAGTCGAAAGCAGAGTCAAGTACCCATTTACAGAAAGACTGGAGCGTGACGCTGTTAATTTTCGATAGCGGAACTCTGTAACTTCGCCGCGGGAGGCAAGCGCTGTATCCCCTGTAAACCTACCGAAGTTAAAAAAAAAAAATGTATTATTTGGTCACTCATGTAGACTTAGCGTCTGATTGACAGTGGTCATGTAGACTTAGCGTCTGATTGACAGTGGTCATGTAGACTTAGCGTCTGATTGACAGTGGTTAAAGCGCTGATCTCTCACGGCACAAATGCCGGGTTCGATTCACGGCATTGTCACGATCCTTTCCACCCAGGTGTATATGGGTACTTCATGGGTACCTGACTTTGCTCTTGAGTTAGGAAAAGAAAAGCTCTCGATGCTGGACCTAGTATAGTGAAGTCTCTAACACTTCGCTCCACTACGGCGGTTTCTGCTATGGGACTACCTCTTTTTAATCAAAATTACGAATAAATGATTACACATTTTTTAACTTGGTTGTTGCTGCTCCAGGAGCATGGGACACCACGGACATCTGCTCAAATGAAGGAAGCGTACACCGGGACACTAATATGCATCTCCCGAGGCAATGACTAGCAATTTGTTTTACATTTTGATTTTGGCCGCGCGTGTTCCTTAGGGAGCCTGAAAAAAAGAAGCAAAACTTTAGCCGCGTAGCAAACTGGCCGCCTGGATTTTTACACCCATACATTTTTGTTTTTCCTTTGTCATAAATTAACTCACGACACACTCACAAGGGAAAAGAGAGACAGAATGAGTGAGAGATGATGACTTCTTATTCTCCGTGAACCAAAAATTCGCGCCATTATCCTTTACAGCATTCATTCTTTTTTAGATGAGGCTTTTCTGCGACATGTTAGGAGGCGCGCTTGCGGCTAGTTCTGCAGATCTGGTCATGAAGATTACTTCATCAGCCGCTTATAAACAGGCTAATGTTTATATATCGATTAGGAAGATAAATAGTCAGGCTAACATTCATATATATCCTGGGAAGATAAAGCAAACAGGTTTATATAAAATAAACAGGTTCATATATCGAGAGGGTAGATAAAACAAACAGGTTCATATATCGAGAGGGAAGATAGAACAAACAGCTTCATATATCGATGTGGTAAAGTGGGATGATATAAATATTTATAGGGGACTTAGTGTACTGACTGAGATCAGCTGTGAAGGTATCTGTATCTAATAAGTGTGGTGTGTTACAGATGACCTTACTTTGCTACCACATTTAGACCTCAGTCAGACTTATTCTGGAATATTGTGATGACTACGTTGAATGTCTAGGGTTATGATAATGATGAAGTGTATGTTCACAACAACCAACAGACAGATAAACAATTTAATTTAATCCAGAATACTTTACAGCACTGTGACACTCACATACATAGAACACTCTATAAGACTATCTTAATAAGTCAAGTGTAACTTTTAAAAATATGTATTAATTCCTGTCAATAATAGATATCCTGATTCAACTACAAAGTGAACCAGGAATCACAATCAAATGTAATCACAAGTTGTATGTACACAATTTAAATAATAGATATCCTGATTCAACTACAAAGTGAACCAGGAATCACAATCAAATGTAATCACAAGTTGTATGTACACAATTTATAGATAGGATCTTTGTATTGACATATATTATTATTGCAATATGTGTGTAAGTTGTGCTGTAGTACTATGAGGTAATACTGGCTTTTCAAGCTAGGTTGTTGTTTTTCATCATGATTTCAAGTGTTTGTTTCTGGTGGAAATAATATTGGAAAGGTTCACAGTTTCTTTTTATTTGAAACAAATAAATGTTCCTCTTGATTTAAGGTAAAGTCACTTTTAGAGGGGGGTATACACAAGATTGAGCTGCTCTGGCCACGAAATCTTAACTTCTGTGTGGGCGGCAGGAAACAGTCTCCACTGCTCGCTTGCTTCACCGTGTTCTTGAGAAACAACACTGGTCGATATATTGACCAAGGAGTATGCTACCAGCCTCTGGATTCAGCAAAACTCAGACCAGGTGCTGCTTTAATACGTTAGTACCACGGTCCCTGAAACAAGAAGGTTGTACCTCCTACTTCAGAACTAATTTATAATCTATTTCCACACTGAAGCACAATACATAACAAACACCGAGTTCAGCGCGGTAGGCCAACTGCTAGCTTCTCATGTAACAGTATACACCAGTATTCCTCTCCCTAATGGTTACAACGCCTCTGCAATTCCAGCATTATTTCCTTCTATTCAATAAGATAGGTGTCATAGTACTATTTGGCAATCCCATGCAGTTATACTCCTCTCCGACAAGTTTTTTTCCATGGTGGAGCAATATCTAGGCTTTGCCTCATGTTTGTTACTGAACCACACACATACAGACATAAATTATCAATTCACATTCAATTTTTCATCAAAAAGATATCAAATATGTCTAGCTTACCACAATTTCAAGGAAATATTAAACAAATACGTTGACTGGCGATGAGTTATGTCACAATTCCGATCTGCCTCTGTCTCAGGCTTTCATTAGAAAATTATGAACTGGTTCTCAACGCACTTGCTTCTACACAGTTTAATTTCAATAAGTGGCACTGAACCGACGCTCCTAATTGACTATATTAAATGGTCTAGCCAATAAGACCATGTTTACAAAAGCATTTGAAAAAAAGTACCCTTCCTACCGTTTCCCTTAACAACCAAAATTAGTATTTGCAGTCGACTAATCATGTTTCGCCTTACATATAATTCTAGCCAATCAAATCGGATTTAACGTGGTGGCCTCATTTCCTCTAAAGCAGTGTCCAAACACGCCATTATGAGCAAATATGATCCGGTGTTGTCAGACAACACCATTATAGTATTTTGGCTATAATTTGTTAATTATTAGACTATTTGCTTAACACCCAACATATTCTTTGTCAGCAAGTCCTAAGGCACCCAAATATATAAGTTTAATGGAGCTAAGTGGCTGCGTTCAAAATATGTATTTTCTTCTACCACCCGTTCACTTCTATACGATGGGGTGTCTTCTGTACTGTCAGGATTTCAGACGTAAAACAGTATTGGGTCATGTTTCCTAATAAGCATTAACCATGTTTTTTAAAACCTAACCTCGTATTGGTAGTGTTTTTTGTCCCTGTTTATTTGAAAAAAAGCAAGCCTGCGTGCCTTTCGCGTGGGGTGGCATTAATTTTATATTGCGAGACTGTGGTAGTATTGCATGCGTTCCTCCGTATCTCTCTCTCTCTCTCTCTCTCTCTCTCTCTCTCCCTCTCTCTTTTAAGCCCGTCTGTCTTTTAGTTTACGCAGTGTATATAATGACATTAATGTAATATTAAATCTAGGTCATTAAGCAGTGTGCGTATCTCAAGGTTTTCTAAGAAACACTGTACCAGTTTTATTTTTTAGAAACGCGTGTAGTTGATGCAGTAAGCTTTTCTAGTAAACGTGAAAGCGTTACAATTATGCAGACGGAGCATAAAAAGGGGTTTTCTTTTTAGCTAGTATGACGTTCTATAACACAGGCGTACGCTATTGGGACCGCACTGTTCTTTTACCATTCTTCTTTCCTTTTATTGAATTAATTCGTTAGGCTTTACATTTACTATTTAATTTATATATGTGGATTTAGAATGTTTCACGACAAATTCTCCCCACTTAAAACAGACGTTATATGTCAGTCTATAATTCTATATACACATAGAGAAATTTAATATTATTCCTGGGGATTACGGTGATTTTCATTTCACGGATGGCGGCTTAGAAAATCCGCTCCCAGGTTGGTTTTTCCAGAAATATACTCTATGCTGAATTGGAATGGCTGCAAAAGTAAGTACCATCTGAGTAACCTCGAATTTTCATGCCTAGCCTGCGCTAGAAACGACAAGGGTTTGTGATCCGTTTGCAACTTGAATGCCTTCCCATACAGATAAATATTGAATTTCTTTATCGCCCATATTACTGCAAGACATTCTTTTTCGCTAGTTGAGTAATTGGTTTCAGCTTTATTCAACTTTCTGCTAGCATATGCCACTGGGGTTAATTCCCCATTCAGTGCATCTGATTTCTGTAACAGGGTCGCGCCCAACCCGATATTACTTGCATCCGTTCTCACAATGAATTCTTGACTTAAGTCAGGTAATTTCAAAATAGGTTTGCTTGTGAGCTTTTCCTTCAATTCCTGGTATGCCAATTCACATTGTGCTGTCCATGTAATTCGATCTGGATTTCCTTTGCGTGTCAAATCAGTTAACGGTGCACATATGGAATTAAAGTTTTTGATATACTTTTGGTAGAAACCACATAATGAGACAAAGGATCTCACGTCTTTCTTGGTTTGTGGCCTCGGGGCTTTCTTTAGTTTCTCTAAATTCTTGGGGTCAGGAGTCATGTTTCCCTGATGGACTGTGTGTCCCAAGAATTCTAATTCTTTACATCCAACGCAACATTTGGTTGGTCGGGCTGTTAAATTCGTTTCTCTAAGTCGATTAAACAGCATGTTCAGAGAGTCAATGTGTTCCTCAAATGTTTCTGTTGCTATAAGGATATCATCCATGAAGTTTGTGATGCATGGATTATTCAGAGGATCCAACAATTTTCTCATCATTCTAGAGAAGACACTAGGCGCATTCTTCAATCCAAATGGCAATCTGTTAAACTCATAGTGTCCCTCTGAGGTACTAAAAGCTAGGTATGGTCTAACCTCAGGCTTTACTGGAATCTGATAGTATCCTTTACTCAGATCCACTTTTGAGAAATATTTAGCTTTATTTAGCCTGGCAAACAACTGATTTGTATCCGGCAATGGATCCACCTGACCTTCTGTGATAGCATTCAGTCTCCTGTAATCTATACAGAGTCTATGTTCTCCAGAGGGTTTCCTTAAGAGCACCACACTGGAACTATACGAAGATTCACTGTGTGAAATTATTCCCTCCTTCAACAAATAGTCTATCTCTTCCTTCAAGGCTTTCTCCTTAGCAAAAGGAATCGAATAGGCTTTCATACAGACAGGTGTGGGGTCTATCAGTTTCATATCATATTCCAATAAGTTTGTATGCCCCGGTCGGTCCGTTAACACCTCTGTATGATCACCTAGAACCTGTTGCACTCTCTCCTTCTGATTTTTCGTTAAATGTGTACTGATTTTCACCTGTGCCGCTGTCTCACAGGGATGTAATGTATATTCAAATGATGAAAGTGGTTCCTTTTTCATCTCCATTGCAATGGACAAGGTCAACAAGTGTGTCTCTTCCTGATTTTCTCTTTCCAAATATTTCTTCAGGAGATTCACATGATAGATTTTTTCTTTCTCCTTCTTATCTATCTTATAATTTGTTCTAGACACCTTCTCTAGAACTGTATATGGACCTTGCCATCCAATTTGTAACTTATTCTGACTACCGGGTAAAAGAAGCAGTACCTTTTCTCCCACAGCCAAATCTCTGTCTTTAGCTGTCCTGTTGTAATAGGCAGCATGTTTTTTCCTGGCTTGTCTCAAATTTTCATTGGCAAGTTTCCAGCCAGTTTTTAAACGAGTGGTCAGCTCATTCACATATTGGTATGAGGATGTAATATTTTCATCTGCCTTTTCATCAGTCCATGTTCTTAACAGAGTTACATATGGACTTTTAAATTCGGAAACTTATTTTTCCTGGCACTTGTCAGGTCCTTTGCACTCGAAGCTCTGTTGTGATGACTTTTCTTCCCCGAATCATCATGCACAAATCGACCGCTACCAATTTTTCTCTTGGGGCTTTCTCCCCACTTAGAATTCTTGATGAGAGATTTCCTCTCTACATCTTCTTCCTCCAGTTTACATAAGTCCGATTGAGGGATTTTCGGCTTTTTCTGGGGTAAGACATCTTTTTGCACTCGCCGCATAGTGGCCATTGTAAAACAGTCAATTGAAGATTGTCCGTGAAAAGGGGCTTCCCAATCCACTTGGTCCACTTTATTATTCTTTCCAGTGTCAGGCCTACGTTTGCCCTGTGGCGTGTGGAGGTCCTGATCAATGTTCCCACTTGTGGGTGTTCCCTCATGTGCTATGCTACACCTTTCTACAGAATTTTCAATGTCCCACCTTGCCTTGAGCCAATAATAATTCTGAGCCACTTTTTGAATGATGGTACCTATCTTCTCATGGTCCCCATCTTTTCTCACATGTAAGCTCCTTATTAAGTCCGTCCTATACCTTTTAGGAAGTACCAGCTGTCCCTGACCTTTGGATCTAGTTCCAGGCTTCCGGTATATCAGTTTGTTCTTCATATAGAAGTCTCCTTTTTCTGGAGGTGTGTGACAATGGGACAAATTCCTAAAACAAGGCTTGAGGGTCTTATCCCCAGCCTGTGCCTTCCTCAATTCTTCTGGAGTGGTATTTAACATAATATCCTCCTCCTTTCTTGAGGTCGACCTGACCTGAAGGGTGGCCATAACTATAGGGTTCCTTCTACAACGGTCAGTATCATGATTGTCCATCCGACAATTTTTACACCACCTCCTTTTTTGGTTGAAAGATTTTCTTTCATCAAATTTCCTTTCATCGAATTGTGGGGTTTTATTTTTATTGTCGTACCGTGGCCTATCAAACTGGTGCTTACCTTTGTTCTGATCTCTAGGATCAAATTTATTAAAGTTCTGTGGTGCCTTAAAATTATCTGCCTGTTTCTTTTTATTACTTGTTACCTCTGCCTGAGCTGCTTGATACCTTTCAGCGACATTTAGTAACTCACCCAGTCTCTCTGCACCTTGTTCCATGAGAAACTTTCTCAGGTCTGGAGCCATGGACTCTCTTAATTGTTCTATAAGGATCATTTCCTTAAGATCTTGGGTTTTCCCCAGAGAAGTCCATTTCTCCAAGTATGTCTCTAACCGTGCAGAGAACTGGTGATATGTTTCACCTGACAGTAGTTTAGCATTCCTAAATTTTTTTCTATAAAATTCACCATTCTTTTCATATCTTAACAAAAGAGCCTGCTTTAGCATGTCGTAATTTTCTTGATCATCTCTGCTCATTTTGGCGAAAACATCATAAGCCGTACCACGAAGCCCTTGAGATAACTTTAAGCTCCACCTTTCTCTCTCTAACCCATACGTGGTAGCTAATAGTTCATATCTATTTAGATAGCTCTCGATATCATCTTATTTCTCAACAAAATGATCTAAATGAAAGTTCATAGCTGAGGTTGAGGCTCCCTGACTAGCAGTGGCATCAGAGGTAAAGGGACTGGCACCATTTTCAGGAGCATGGCTTTGAAACTCAAACTCCCTTAGTCGTAACTCATGTTCCCTTTGTAATCTCTTCTCCTCCTTTTCTGCTTCCCTCTGTGCAGCCTGTCTTCTTTCTTCTGCTTCCCTTTCGGCAGTCAATCTTTTTTCTTCTGCCTCCAATTGGAACTTCTTAGCCTCAGCCTCCAATGCCCTAGCCTCTTATTCAGCCTCAATCTGCAACCTCTTAGCCTCAGCCTCTAATTGTAACTTCTTAATTTCCTTTTCAGCCTCTAACTTTCTTTCAGCCTCTTTTTCTAATCTTTTTTCTTCGCGTTCAATAAATTTGTCACATTCAGTAGTGACATAAGCAATCATAACTTGCCCGTCCATTCCTAACTCTTTAGCAGACTGCATAGCAGCAGATCGAAATTTTGCCAGGTCGGCCATTTTCTAACAGGCAAATTTATACAATGTCTAACTTAAACAAGTCAATCTATAACTAATTATCTAAGGACAACCACAGGCACTGAGAGCTCAACCTTATTCAATTTCCACCCAAGGATACCTTTTAATTCTTTATTATTCCCTGAAGTGAATTACCCCCCAATATATATAATAGGAGAAGATTCAAATCCCGGACAGGACCCCAATATATGTGGTAAAGTGGGATGATATAAATATTTATAGGGGACTTAGTGTACTGACTGAGATCAGCTGTGAAGGTATCTGTATCTAATAAGTGTGGTGTGTTACAGATGACCTTACTTTGCTACCACATTTAGACCTCAGTCAGACTTATTCTGGAATATTGTGATGACTACGTTGAATGTCTAGGGTTATGATAATGATGAAGTGTATGTTCACAACAACCAACAGACAGATAAACAATTTAATTTAATCCACAATACTTTACAACACTGTGACACTCACATACATAGAACACTCTATAAGACTATCTTAATAAGTCAAGTGTAACTTTTAAAAATATGTATTAATTCCTGTCAATAATAGATATCCTGATTCAACTACAAAGTGAACCAGGAATCACAATCAAATGTAATCACAAGTTGTATGTACACAATTTATAGATAGGATCTTTGTATTGACATATATTATTATTGCAATATGTGTGTAAGTTGTGCAGTAGTAATATGAGGTAATACTGGCTTTTCAAGCTAGGTTGTTGTTTGTCATCATGATTTCAAGTGTTTGTTTCTGGTGGAAATAATATTGGAAAGGTTCACAGTTTCTTTTTATTTGAAACAAATAAATGTTCCTCTTGATTTAAGGTAAAGTCACTTTTAGAGGGGGGTATACACAAGATTGAGCTGCTCTGGCCACGAAATCTTAACTTCTGTGTGGGCGGCAGGAAACAGTCTCCACTGCTCGCTTGCTTCAACGTGTTCTTGAGAAACAACACTGGTCGATATATTGACCAAGGAGTATGCTACCAGCCTCTGGATTCAGCAAAACTCAGACCAGGTGCTGCTTTAATACGTTAGTACCACGGTCCCTGAAACAAGAAGGTTGTACCTCCTACTTCAGAACTAATTTATAATCTATTCCCACACTGAAGCACAATACAAAAACAAACACCGAGTTCAGCGCGGTAGGCCAATTGCTAGCTTCTCATGTAACAGTATACACCAGTATTCCTCTCCCTAATGGTTACAACGCCTCTGCAATTCCAGCATTATTTCCTTCTATTCAATAAGATAGGTGTCATAGTACTATTTGGCAATCCCATGCAGTTATACTCCTCTCCGACAAGTTTTTTTCCATGGTGGAGCAATATCTAGGCTTTGCCTCATGTTTGTTACTGAACCACACACATACAGACATAAATTATCAATTCACATTCAATTTTTCATCAAAAAGATATCAAATATGTCTAGCTTACCACAATTTCAAGGAAATATTAAACAAATACGTTGACTGGCGATGAGTTATGGCACAATTCCGATCTGCCTCTGTCCCAGGCTTTCATTAGAAAATTATGAACTGGTTCTCAACGCACTTGCTTCTACACAGTTTAATTTCAATAAGTGGCACTGAACCGACGCTCCTAATTGACTATATTAAATGGTCTAGCCAATAAGACCATGTTTACAAAAGCATTTGAAAAAAAGTACCCTTCCTACCGTTTCCCTTAACAACCAAAATTAGTATTTGCAGTCGACTAATCATGTTTCGCCTTACATATAATTCTAGCCAATCAAATCGGATTTAACGTGGTGGCCTCATTTCCTCTAAAGCAGTGTCCAAACACGCCATTATGAGCAAATATGATCCGGTGTTGTCAGACAACACCATTATAGTATTTTGGCTATAATTTGTTAATTATTAGACTATTTGCTTAACACCCAACATATTCTTTGTCAGCAAGTCCTAAGGCACCCAAATATATAAGTTTAATGGAGCTAAGTGGCTGCGTTCAAAATATGTATTTTCTTCTACCACCCGTTCACTTCTATACGATGGGGTGTCTTCTGTACTGTCAGGATTTCAGACGTAAAACAGTATTGGGTCATGTTTCCTAATAAGCATTAACCATGTTTTTTAAAACCTAACCTCGTATTGGTAGTGTTTTTTGTCCCTGTTTATTTGAAAAAAAGCAAGCCTGCGTGCCTTTCGCGTGGGGTGGCATTAATTTTATATCGCGAGACTGTGGTAGTATTGCATGCGTTCCTCCGTACCTCTCTCTCTCTCTCTCTCTCTCTCTCTCTCTCTCTCTCTTTTAAGCCCGTCTGTCTTTTAGTTTACGCAGTGTATATAATGACATTAATGTAATATTAAATCTAGGTCATTAAGCAGTGTGCGTATCTCAAGGTTTTCTAAGAAACACAGTACCAGTTTTATTTTTTAGAAACGCGTGTAGTTGATGCAGTAGGCTTTTCTAGTAAACGTGAAAGCGTTACAATTATGCAGACGGAGCATAAAAAGGGGTTTTCTTTTTAGCTAGTATGACGTTCTATAACACAGGCGTACGCTATTGGGACCGCACTGTTCTTTTACCATTCTTCTTTCCTTTTATTGAATTAATTCGCCAGGCTTTACATTTACTATTTAATTTATATATGTGGATTTAGAATGTTTCACGACAATCGAGAGAGAAGATAAAACAAACAGGTTCATTTATCGAGAGGGAAGATAAAACAAACAGATTCATATATCGAGAGGGAAGATAAAACAAACAGATTCATTTATCGAAAGGGAAGATAAAACAAACAGGTTCATTTATCGAGAGGGAAGATAAAACAAACAGGTTCATATATCGAGAGGGAAGATAAACGAACCGTCTAAAATTCATATATCGAGAGGGAAGGTAAAAGAAAAAAGGTCTTACATTTCGAGAGGGAAGATAAACAAATAGTTGAAATGGTCTCTGAAACCGTCGGCAGCACGAAAGGAGCAGATTGCTAGCATGACCTTCAGCAACCTATTTGAGGGATAAGATGTGTGACGGCGAGAGAAGCCTAACACAGGCAAATAACTTACCAGAGAAGTAGATGTGGTTATGTGAAAACGACGCGAGAGGAAAAAACTGAGATAGACCGCCAACTTTATGAGAGAAATAGATGTTGTTACATGAGAGCGACGAGAGAAGAATAAGACAGACCGCCAACTTTATGAGAGAAATAGATGTTGTTAAATGAGAGTGTCGAATGAGACAAAGTGCATACTTTATGAGAGAAACAGATGTTATATGAGAGTTACGAGAGAAGTATGAGACAGACCGCCAACTTTATGCGAGAAATAGATATTGTTACTTGAGAGCGATAAGAGAAGAATGAGACAGACCGCATACTTTATGAGAGAAATAGATGTTGTTATATGAGAGTCATGAGAGAAAAATGAGACAGACCGCCAACTTTATGAGAGAAATAGATGTTGTTACATGAGAGCGACGAGAGAAGGATGAGACAGACCGCCAACTTTATGAGAGAAATATATATTCTTATATGAGAGTGACGAGAGAAGAATGAAACAGACCGCCTAATTTATAAGAGAAATAGATGTTGTTATATCTTCTTCTTCCTCGTTCGTCCTGAAAAGGACGTTTGTTGCGTTGTGTCTGTTTACACTGGAGCTGCGATATCTGCGCCTTTCGGCCGACACATCAGACTTCAGCAAGGCATTTTTGGGACCGGGTTTGCCTTCCCTCTTCGATCCCTACTCTCTCAGCCAGACTGCAGTAATGCAGCCTGTTTCCAGGACCAACACGTGGAGGTGGAGTAGGGTCTTGGTCAGCTCTGGTTCGCTGACCCTGACGCAAGCAGTCAAGCTATGGGTCGCTGACTGCATTCTCTATTGCTGCATCTTTGGGTCCCATGTTGTTATATGAGAATGACGAGAGAAGAATGATACAAACTGCCTAATTTATGTGAGACATACATATTGTTACATGAGATAGACGAGAGAAGAACGAGACAGACCGCCTACTTTATGAGAGAAATAGACGTTTTTACATGAGAGCGACGAGAGAAGAACGAGACAGACCGCCTACTTTATGAGAGAAATAGACGTTTTTACATGAGAGCGACGAGAGAAGAACGAGACAGACCGCCTACTTTATGAGAGAAATAGATCCGCTTTAGGTGAGGGAACGAACAAATGGTAGTTCATAGAGAAACTACTGTATCACACTACATGCTGAGAAGTGGTATTAGCAAAATTAATCACGACGCCGGCTTGCGGGAAATGTTAGGCTTAGCTTATTGACACCCGGTGGGCACAAATTGCTTTAGAGCAGCAGCAGGCAGTCTAGGGGTATGAAGATCACCTTTAGAAACATTGAACTGTACAGAGATCTACGTTGATAAAGTTATTTCAGTTTTCAGATTTCTGAGTATTTAAAAAAAAAAATAACATCAATAACATTTTTAACGAACCAAAATAAAAATAAAAGTGAACAATCATTTTGTTATATGACTGTTGCTATATGACTTTACTAATCCATAAAAAAAAAAAAACAGCCCGCTGAGTGCTCATATGTAATTCAACATGAATAAAGGAAAACAAAATACCCACAATGAAATTTTAAAAATATAAGTGTATTATGTTATTGTAAAAAGCTGCGCTGAACATCAGTTGCGGAAATTATAGTGTGATCCAACTCAACAGTATCAAATAGGGTCTCCTAAGAATACATACAGTGTTGCATGGATTTGGGGGCGAGGAGTGCCATCACAAGACCTCCTTTAAGAACCACTGGGGCCGGCTCTGCATGTGATTACGCTATTGATTGTATTTCACCCGATCCTGATACCTGCAAGTCTTTAACTTGTCTTATTCTCTCTCTGATGAGAGAGAGGGAGAGAGAGAGAGAGAGAGAGAGAGAGAGACCTGCGCGTCCAATTCTTAATCCTTTGAAAATAAAGTTCGTTCGTTCGTTTTGATGGTCTCTTCAAAAACTATGAATATATAACAGGTGGAGTAATGGGCAACTTTAGTCTTACTGATCTGGTTAAAAACTCCGCCTATGCCGGTCCCAAGCCCGGATGAAAAAGGAGGAGGGCGGCCTGCATGGAGGCCGTAAGGAGGCAGCCCCTCCACCATGCAAAGGCACAACAGGCCAATCACCTGTTTGCTTTAAATCACGATTACGAGCAATACAAGAGAGAAAACTGGACTGATTCTAAAGGCGACGAACTGGAACGGACTACGGACTACGACTTATGGAACTTGGAACACAAGAAGTATAAATGGGAAGGAAGAGGAGCTGGTGGAAGAGATGAGGAAAGCAAAACTAGAAATCCTGGCTATAACGGAAACAAAGAAAAAAGGACAAGGAGTCATGGATCTCGATGGCAACACGCTGCTCTACAGTGGTGTACACATATCTGAAAGAGCTAAAGGGGGCGTGGGTTGCATTGTGGCCCAAAATCAAAAGATAGTATCAAGGGATGGAGCTTTGTCTCGGAGCGCATTATGGTTGTAAAACTAAAAGAAGGAGAAACTATAGTCAACCTGGTCATAGTGTATGGGCCAAATGAGGATGAGAGAGCAGAGGTCAAGGAGGAATTCTTCGAGCTGCTTCAAAGGACAGTGGATGACTGCCTAGATGAAGTTATCATGCTCGGAGATTTTAATGCCAGAGTTGGAAATGACCATGCTAGATGGGGTGGAGTTATCGGAAGATATGGAGAAGATACTCTCAATGACAATGGAAAGCGACTCCTTAGATTCTGCAGTGAGCAGAATCTGATCATTACAAACACAAAGTTCCCCCATAAGCGCATACATGCATACACGAGGTGTGAACCAACAAAGAATGAGAAGTCAGTGATCGACTATGCCATTGTTCGGAGAAGCTCATTCAAATATGTCCGAGATGCAAGAGTCTGGAGGGGGCCAGAGATTGGAAGTGAAAGCAAGTGTAACCGGGGCATGTGTTCCTTAGGACTGGAACGGCACCATATTACCTTCATGTGGCAGTGCCGGTATATGCAGTATTTTCAATTTACTTTACAGAGAGCAGATGTTTAACTGGCCTAATCACCAGAGATTTAGATTTCTCTCTTAAATTTGTGTTACCAGGTTCGATTTTCTTCTCTTAGGTGTTGATGTAGCGAATTTAATTGAAATAGACAGATTTCTTATCTAGATCTCAAAACTGTAGTAATTCACCTTCTCAACAGCGTTCGATTTCATGCAAAACTTTTAATATCTTTCAGCATGAAACTTAAAATTTCAACAAAGTCTGGAATTTAGAACATTTTTACAATAATAAGCATAATAAAGTTTTATCATCTCATCAGATGCTTTCATCGATGCAAAAATCCCTTTTTGCATCTTTGTCTCGTAGGCCTACTCAATTGTCAAATATGGCGAACCTTCTCATTCCTCCGTGTTCCTTCCTTTAAGTTACAGTCTTATTTTAGGTTCGACTACATTTACCCATCTCCTCAGATTTGTCCTTGATTTCTTTATTGTCATAAGCATTCCTGGAGTTAAATGCTTTCCAACACAAGAATAGTCTACTCTACCTGATTTGAGGTGTAAGACATTGTTTTTTCAAATTGACTCAAATCCTCGAGCCTAGTTCTCCTGCGACTAGGGTTGGGAGCTCTATTCAGAATACATGTTTAACTATTATCACTACTTACGCCAGTGAGAAAATATATAACACTCAATGTCCTGAATTACACATTTTATAATAAATGTTGTAGTTTGATTCCTCAAAACTAAGAAATATGTAGAGCTAGATCAGATACGACCTCTTGAGTTGCGCTCTTTCATTCTACTGCCAAAATGGCGTCCTGTTCCACTTTCCCCGGGGTAAATCTGAGCTATCCGATTGGTCAGGGGAAATCACCCAATTATTAGAAATGGCGTGTGGAAGCGACTCTTTGTCCTAAATATGTGACACTATTTATTATTTTCTGTTTCTCATAAAATATAAAATTATAGGGTGGTCTGTGCTTCCTCTGTCTTGTAAGAATATAGTCTGTTTCCAAAGGAACAACTATGTACACGGCCACATATAGATCCCGGGGCTCCGCAAATGTATCCCGTAGGGAGACATTTGAGTACTATCAATAACAAAAATCCATCCCCAAAAATTTCTAAGTTCAAAAAATTTTTCAGAAAAATTTAAAGTTCAAAAATTTTTCTAAGTCCAAAAATATTTCCAAAAAATTTAATCTAATTCCTATACTGGGGTCCTATGTCTATATGAGGTCGTCTGCTATGTAAAAAAAAACTAGTAGTGGACATCAACTTCAAAAAGTGTAACTTATTCATCACATCATAATATTTTTTTCACCAAATTTACAAATTGGCAACACTGCCCAACAAAATCTGCAAAACACTCATAAGGTCATCACTAAAAAAAAATTGTGACGAGTGGCAACACTGGGGAATGAACAATAAACTATCTTATTTGCAGAACTTGGCTGGATTATCATAATCTATTACATTTCATTCAAAAATATAGTTGATTACATTCTCTTGGATGTGGTGGGGGTGTTATCTCTTTTCTGTACTGTTATTTGCTCCATATTAAAAGCCTGCAAGCACTAAAAAAAAATCTTTTTTTTTTCCTGGCGTACTTATTTATTCTATTTCCCAAGTACTCTGCAATATTCCAAGAAATGTCCAAAATCTCTAATTCCTATGGTAATGGCAATCCACTTTCATAGAATAGCCAATGTTTTCATGGGTACTCATCATCTTCTTCTTTTTTTTTTTTCCAGTGAATGAGCCACTTGCTCATTATTACATGTAGAAAACATCTCTAAACATAATATGCATATTTATCAGACGATAATACAACCAGCATCATTTTTATAAGTAATCATTTTTCACAATAAAAGCATTAAAACCTCATGGCTTATCCTTATTTATCTATCTGAATGTTTCCTTGTTATAGACATTTTCTAAATGGTAAGTGTATAAATTCGTTCTAAGTCCGTCACTGTAGAAAATGTTCTATATTACATTTTTTTTTTTTTTTCTTCAAAATATGTGATGTTTGTCTCCAATATCCGTGCGTCTGGTGGTGATCCTGTCCATTAGTCAGTTATTTCTAATCATTCCTTCTTTTCTGTCAATACAGTATTTTTTTTTTTTTTTTTTTTTGAACTCTTTCCTAGAAATATTATTTTATATATATATATTTATTCTTCAAAGATCTTCTTTGACTTCCCATACATCAATTTTCAAACATCAAATTATTCAGCAACCAACAGACGAATGTGTTACTATCATATTATGAAATATAAGGGAAAAGAAAAATATAGTTTCCAAATCATCATGAATTTTCTACATTGGGTTCCGTATTACTTTATTTTCTCTTTTAAGACAACTGCTTATACTCTTGACAATATGTATCCATGTTGTCACTCTCGAGGCATCCTTGTATACAATTTATATTTGTCTCCTTTTTTTTTTTTCATAACACCAATGTATCATTTATGGTGTTCCAATATCATTGTATCTATTCTAGTCCTCCTGTTATCTTGAGAATTCATCCTTAGTAACTCCCTATGTACCTTATCTAGCAATACCTTTATGCAAAACACACAAACAATTATTTATGGAACTATCAACTGAGATGTAAGAACTTTTGACAATATGAGATGAAAAAAAAATTTTGGGGTCATCACTCAAAAAAAAAATGTGACATAGAAAGGAAGAAAATAATCAATTGATCGTGAGGAATCTACAATATTCTCGTAAGACAAAGTTCCTGGCACTCTGACTACTATTTATCCATATTATTTCTGGTTATCCTTGCATACAGTGTACCATTTCCATTTTCTTTATAAGTCCAATTCCTCGCTCATGGTGCTCCAATATTTAAAATGTGGATCCTTCCTATTCCTCTTATTCTGTACTGGAAATATATCCTTATTAATTGTCCATGTACTATATTTGCGAATATTTATCATCAATATATCAACTAATCATTTATAGAACTATTAACATAAATGTCTAGACTTTACCAAAACATGACTTTTTACATATGTGCAAAATTTCGACACCAACTCTGCCTTCGCTGGTCGAGGGTTAGTCAGAGTTATGTGGTGCCTGTAACATCCGCTGACTACAGCCAGATGGGTGACTTATGGTACTTATAATTCAAAAATCTCATCCGTCAGTTATCTTAAGTGTGGGGCGGGGGTCTATTTCATGGTGTCCTTGACCAAGTTTGCTGCATTTCCAATCTCCATGATATATCTGTGACATGTCTGTCCTTGGGATAACATTTTTTTTTTTTTTTTTTTTTTTTCCAATATCCTCGGGGTGAGCAAATCTCAGTGTGTCCACTTTCATCAATCATTTATTTATTTTCTCTCCTGTAATTCTGGGTATATTATGAGTATAGTAAATTGTCAATTTATTCCAACTATCTTACAACATTCTGTAATTCGTGATAAGGAATAGTCATTTGTTATACAACAATGTTCATATTACAAAGGCAATAAGCAAAAATCAAAAAAAAAAATATCTTCTCTAAAATGCGGATGCATCTCTATTTCCTTTACCTCTGGGCGTAGCAATTATTCAGTCATTATTTTTTTTTTCTCCATTATTTAATCTCCATTTTGTGTCCTTAGTACTTGTGGTTCCATGGGATTATCATAATTCATTTGTGTCTCTTGTCTACTGATAATCCTTCAATAATGACTTCAAATATGGTCCTCATATGTGCAACAATCATCTGCTCTGATTTGTTCCATGTCCATGGTATTCATCAAATATTCTATTATCTCCTTGTCTTATCTCGTAACCACGAAAGACTAAGATTATCCCTCCAATGTTAATGTGGGGGATTTTGTGCATAAACATTTCAACAAAATCTCAGTTGTGACAACATAAAGTTTCACCTTAATATAAAATGGCATTTTCATCATACATAACCAGTTGCTTCTTCATCTCATGTGTCATTAGTGGTTTATGGGGTGTTCATGTGGGTTCGGTATACAAATGCTGGGGTATTTCATTTGCTAGGTCAGCATGTGCAAATGCTATTTCTTTAACATGGGCAAAGGCATCATCAACAAATAGGTGTAATGTGTTCAATCTGGGGTTAGCATATACTAATGCTCTCAAGGGATTCTTCATTTGCAGAAATTCAGCATGCGCAAATGTCATTGGGGTATTTGTGATAGGCAGTATCAACAAAAATTGTTGGAGTATCAGAGATCATGCTGGTGAATGGAGCGTGGAATATGATCAGTTACAAAAGTGGAGATGAATGTTACAACAGAATAGTGTGACACATGTGTTATAGGTAAAGTTGTGTAGCATTCTAAATATTAAGAAAATGTATGTAACTAAATAAGGGTGTCTGTAAACTCGTAACACCGTGTGTTATCAATCGTTTTAACATTTTTATTTTCACAATTATGCTATCTAAAGAAAATCCTCCGTGTGCTGGTCTTGATTTCTTTCTGTTCATCCGTATTCTAAGGCTGGAAAAAATAACTTTCTCAGTGAGGCTTTGACATCTTAGTCTGTAAGCAAGTCATTTGAACTGTCTAAAACTGAAAATAGAGTACATGGGGAGAGTTAGTACATTGTTAAAAAGGTTTATTCACATATGCGTATGACCGTGTTCGGATTTGCGAAACATATAAAACACTTGGGCGTGTTTTTCAGAACAGCTTCGCTAGTTCCTTCACCATCTCTAACCTTGCAATGTCCCGACTGCTTAGGCGAGCATCATACTGAGTAGCAGTGGTGACGGGTGTGATAGGCGACGACACTGCATTTGCTGATTGTTGGGACACTGAGGACATTGACGAATGCGGTGATGGTTTTACTGTGGTGAGGGTTTGTATGGCTGGAACATCTGTTGGTTTTGAGGCAGGTATATGTTTCGCCTTGATTTTTCTTCTGACCTGGTTGTGCTGAACGTTAGCACTGGTTACAATGGGCACAGTAATTTGCACACTGTTGTTTTTGACTAGTTGAGATGAGGCTAACACTTCTCGGCTTGGTTTTGGAACATGATTGCGTTTCTTCAGAATCTTTCGTCTGATATAGTTGTGCTGTATACGCGGAATTTTGTTGCTAGGGATTGAGTCATCAGATTCTGTTTTATAGGCGCGTTTGACGCTGGAGCTGACTGGTACAAATAATGTACTATCCGCATCACTGGTTTCAATGGAACTAGCTGTATCAATGTCTGTTTCTTGTTGGTATAATTCTACCATTTTTCTGTCATTATGTTCGTTGGGGTCTGACAAAGCTATGCTGTCTTGTTCTGTTTCGTCTCCATAAAGATCGCTGGTATATGGTTCAACAATCTGCTTGGGTATAGTTTCTTCAGGATCTGATTGTTTTGAACGAGCAATCTTGTTCTTGTGGTATAGCAGTGTTTGGTTTTCACTAGTGTTAAAACTAGAACTGCCTGAACTGGGGGTGTGATAGGTATCAGCTGACGATTTATCACTGTGGGAGTAAGTTTGAGTGTGGATATAAGGTGTTTTCGTGTTGTCATCGTGTGACGTCTGTGGCATGATTTCTTCATTTCTAATGCGCAGGTCTCTGTCTTGTAGTCTATTACGTAATTCAAGTGGTGGGATATCTTCTTCGCTTTCGGACGAGTCTCGTTGTTGTCTTGCTCGATGTATTTCATCTGTGGGTGGTCTGGGTATGTGTGGTCGTCTTGGTAAAATTCAGAGTCTGTCGTCTCTGACTCTGATATGTCAGACGAATCTGTGCTGGATGGATTATAATTTAGGGTGGCTTTTCTGACTGGTCTTGTATTTGTCGTCAGAGGCGGAATGGGCCGGTGATTATCGATTTTTATTTGTTTTACGTGAGCTTTTGTTTGGTGTTGTTTCTCTTCATTCCAAATAATGAAGTTTACAGGCGTAGTTTGTTTCATGATTTTGTAGCCATCTAACCATCGGTCATCGAATTTTGAACTGCGTACATGTTTCTTGTAGTATACTCTGTCTCCTATTTTGTACGTTGGTAGCTTGGCTGATTTATCATGTTGTTTCTGTTTCTTGTGAAATGCCTTCTGCGTATTTCGTTGTGCAATCTGGTGAGCTTTATACTTTTCTTGAAGGATTATTTCGATGGGGTCTTCTCCCATGTATTTTCTTTGTGGGCGAAGTAGGTTGTCTAACGGAAAGTTTGGTTCTCTTCCGTATAGCATGAGAAAGGGTGACATTCCTGTGGTATCGTTCACGTTTACTCGGATGGCTTCAAGAGCTTGGTTAATGTATAGGTCCCAGTATTGGTGGTTCCCCTTGATATATTTGCTAATAATATCATGTAGGGTGGCGTGCATGCGTTCATTTCTGCCATTTGCATTTGGGCAATAATAAGTGGTTGTAGTATGCTCAATATTCAGCTGGTGTAAGGTGGCTTTAAATGGGTTACCTATAAACTGTTTACCGTTGTCTGAAATGATTCGTTTTGGACAGCCATGCCTGGGAATGAATTCTTGTAAAAAAAATTTGCGTGATGGACTGCGATGTGGCATCACTGAGTGGGTAACTTTCTGGCCAAACAGAGTATTGGTCAACTATGTGCAGGAGGTATTTGTTGCCTGATTGGGTGAGTGGGTAAGGACCTGATAAGTCAATGCTCACTGTTTGCATGGGGTAATGGGAAGGTTGCATTTCTTGAAGGGGAATTAAATGTGGCTTCATGTTTCTCAATTTACATGTTCTACAGGTGGCTACATATTCTGTAATGTCCTTGTAGAAAGTTTGCCAATAATACCTTTTCTTTATGACATCAATTGTTTTGTCTCTTCCCATGTGCCCGTTGTTATCATGAAACTGTAGCAATACTTCTGGGACTAGATGTGCTGGAATGACTTTTCTTAGTGTCCCTTCTTGTTTCTGATCAATATAGTATAGAGTTCCATCCGTTGGGTGTACTGTAAAATCTTTACTTTTTGTTGGGTTTTCTTTCACGTATGTGAGCAGCTTGACAATTTCTGCATCTTTCGCTTGTTCTACTCTCATGTCAAACATCTCTTGGCTTTCTTCTTCTACTTGAGTGGCAGAATCTGAGGTACTTCTTCGACTTGATGAAGTAATTTCATTAATTTCTTTAGCATTATCGTCAATCTCTGAGGATGTGCCATCATTTTTGACTCTATTTGTTTTCACTTCAGTTTCATCATCATATTTAATCCTGGATAAGAGGTCTGCACAGGTGTTCATTTCGCCTGGGATATGTTCGATAGTGGTGTCGTAGGACTGTAAATTCATTGCCCATGTCTGTAACTTCTTTGGCTGTTCTTGTGTTTTGGTGAGCCAGTTAACCAAAGGTTGATGATCAGTTCTTATAATGAGTTTAGTTCCTCTGACGTAAAAGTCAAACTTTTGTACTGCATAGTGAATAGCATATGCTTCTTTCTCAGTGGTGGTCCACCGTTTTTGTGACTTTGACAATGCGTGGGATAGGAATGCAATGGGTTTCTCATTTGGAATGTTTGGTAGGATGGGTGTTTCATCTTCTAGTACAGGTTGGACCAAACAAGCACCAATTGCGTTATCTGAGGCATCGGCGTATAGTATCATGGGCTGAGAAATATCTGGATGTCCAAGCAGTGGGATGGTGGTTAGGGCATTTTTTAAGATACTCAAAGGATCTCTGGCAGTCTTCTGTCCATTTGAAGCGTGCATACTTGCGGGTAAGGGCTATCAAAGGCTCTGCTGCTCTGGAGAAATTGATGATGTGGCGCCTATAGTACCCTATTGTACCAATAAACGAGCGTGTTTGTCTCACCGTCTTGGGGCTAGGCATTTCTCTTATGGCTTTGACTTTATCTTCATCAGGTCTGACGCCATGTCTATTGATGACAAAGCCTAAATATTTTGTTTCTGTCTTTAGAAACTCACACTTCGACAGTTTTAACTTTATTTGGTGATGCCTGAGTCTATCAAACACTGTTTCAACCTTGCGGAGGTGGTCTTCCATCGTGCCTGCGGTATGTATCAGGATATCGTCTATGTATGCCAGGGCAAATGGATGTAGACCCTTTAACACTTCATCCATGAGTGACATATATGTTGCTGGAGATCCTTTTAGACCAAATGGCATAACATTCCAAAAAAAAAAGCTTCCCATATGTGAACAGAATGTGGATTTCTGTTTTGCCTCAGGTGTCATGGGGATGCACCAAAAGCCTGACCTTGCATCAAGTGTGGTAAAGTATGTAGACTTTCCTAACGTCGCAAGTAGATCGTCTATCCTGGGGAGGGGGTAGGAAATGACTTTTGTGATTTTGTTAAGGGCACGGTAGTCGCAGCAAAAGCGACTGGAGCCGTCTTTCTTTGTTACGATCACTATGGGTGAGGACCATTGGGAACGGGATCTTTCGATGATTCCTGCCTGTAGCATTTCATTTATAGACCTTTCCACGAGTTCTCTGTTTTTCAAGGGCGTATGATAGGGTTTCATATGTATTGGCTCCTCTGTGGTTGTTTGAATGTCCATTGTGACAGTGTTAGTTCTGCCTAATTCCATGTCATTGAGTGCGAATACATCCTGGTGCTTTTCTACAAACGT
Organism: Oreohelix idahoensis; assembly: GCA_024509875.1. Classification (NCBI taxonomy): domain Eukaryota; kingdom Metazoa; phylum Mollusca; class Gastropoda; order Stylommatophora; family Oreohelicidae; genus Oreohelix; species Oreohelix idahoensis. The sequence continues at coordinate 264,189 of JAMPIV010021490.1, forward strand.
TTTCAAACGTTGCTTATTATCTTCTGTGGCATTCAGGGTTGCAAGTAACTGAGCTATTCTCTCTCTGTATTTATGATCTGCTATGATATCTCTGGTCTGTCTTGATGCCTCCGTTTCATTCCCATAATTTTGGGACATTTTTCTTGCATCTTGTGAAAATCTCTGCTCCTGGTATGTGGCTTTCTTTTGCGTAGTTCTTTGCCGTTCATTGGGCTGTGCTTGGTACTGTCTCCTCTGCCATGTACTGTGTGCATTTCCATTTGTCACTGCATTTACTGTATATTCATTTCTTATTATATTTCTGGGGTAGTCGTTGTTGTGCCATTTTTTCTGATTATTTCTGCCGTAACTGCGCTTATCCGCGTACGTTACTGTATTTCTTCTGTTTGTGCTATAGGGCTGTCTTCTTTCCCTGGGCGAAAATTTTTCATTCTTTCTGTTTCCAACTTTGCTGCTATAGTATCCTCCTGTGGTATAGTCATATAAGAATTCTTCCTTTTCTTCGGAAATTTCAATTGGTTTTGGGACTTTATCATATTTTTGAGTTATATTGATACTCCATGGGGCATGTATCACTGTCTTGTCGCTTTGGATATCCTCCTGGCAAGACAATTTCTGTTTCTCTGTTACTCTGTGATATACAGCACTTCATCTTTTCTCTTGGTGTGCTGGGGCGCAAGAATGAGTAATTATAGTCATTTTCATACTGTGGCCTTTCTCTTCTTATGTATGGACTGGTTCGTTTCTGCCATCTGGGTAGGGTATGCTGTGGTGTAACATAGCTGTGACTGATGTTGCTGCCTTTTTCTGCATAAGCCTTATAACTGTTTACTTTCCATGTACTATGGTTATTTGTACTGCGATTTCGTGCATTATGTCCAGTGGGAGTGGTTGAGACAATTTGTGGATGGTCTCTATTGGTTTTGGTTTGTCTTATTGTTGACGTATCCACTTGCGCTACAACTGTGCCTCTTTTTATAGTGGTAGTTTTTCCTGACATATTCAATATCATGATGGGGAAATCTCTGGACTTCGAGACTTCAGCGATTCCCTCTGTAATTTGCAACAATGGGTCATCAATAATGCTTTCTTCTGCTAGGGGCTGTACTTGAATTGATTGCCCTGGTGTTATGTACTCAGAATTTTTTACTCTGCCTTTTGCTATGACCAGGGAGTTTGGAGCCACCGTTATGGGAGCTGTCAGCCTTACCAAAGACGCTATGTGGATATCGTCCTGGAGATCTATGTATGTATTGTTGACTTTGATTTTCTGGAGGTCATAGTATATTCGAACTTTGTGTTTGTTAAAAAAATCTCTCCCTAGGATAAAATTTCTAGACATGTCCTTTGTAATGACAAATGGGTGTTCAAAGTTTGTTTCGCCTAAGGAAAATTTTAGCCATGCTGTCCCAACTGAATTTAGTCTTTGTCCCGTGACTGAAGCTAGGTGTGTTTTGGACGGTTGAAATCGTACTAAGTGTTGGATCCTCTTGAACAGCTGGAACCTAATAAGGCTGATGGATGCTCCTGTATCTACCAGTGCCCTATATTGTTGGCCCTGTATAGACATGATGCAGGAACTGGGGTCCGGATGTATTTTAGTTCCATCATGCAACATTTCTTCATATTGTATTTTACTGGATGGGCCCACTTGACAATTTCTGTTCTGTGTTGTTTCTTTTGTTTTGGACCAATTTCTGTGATTGTTGCCCTCACTAACGGTCCTGTTTAGTGAGTGGCGCGGCCGTTTCCCTGACGCATGAGGGGTTGAGGTGCGCCTCTGGTATACTGATTTCTGGTGTAATCACGTGGGGGTGGTGCGGGTTGTTGTGGTTGGTAACCTCCTCTTCTGAATGGTGCATGATTGTAATTTGCTCTACAGGACTTGTAACCATGTCCGAGCCTACCGCATGTGAAGCATCCGTTTGTACTGACATTATTGACGTCGTTTTGCCTCTGTGTGGGGGGTCTATAATTGCGGGGTCTATCATCACGTTGTCGTGGGCGAGTCCATTGCCTCCTGGTATGGTCAACTTCCATAGGCTCATGCTCATCATAGTCCCTATATTCTGGTCGGGGTTCCCTACCTGCTCTTTGTTGGAACCTTCGGTGAAGATTTTCCTCCTGTATTGCTGCTTGGATTGTTTCAGCAATAGTCTTGGTGTCTTTTCTAATAAGATGCCTTCTGATATTTTCCGCTCTAAGGCCATCGGCAAATATCCCCACTAACTGTATTTCTACATCAGGTGTGGTAGGGATTTCTCCGCAAAATGCCTCTTCTGCCATATTGAGGAATCGATCTCCAAAAAGTTGTACCGATTCATCTCTTTCCTGTTTCATGCTTCTAAGGACTGACCAAGCATGCATTTTGTCTATGATTTCCCCATATCTCTGGGTGAGCTCTTTTTTTAGGGACTCGTAGGTTTCTGTGGGGTACTGCTGGGACCTCCTTCTTAAAAAATCAGTCACGTACGAATCAGAACCTAACAGAGCGATTTTCTTTTTCTCTTCATCCGTTGTTGCCTCTGCTAGTGCCGCAAATTTTTCCATGTCGGACAACCATCTTCTGAATTTTTTTCTTGTTGCCATCGAACGGCTGAACAATGGATCTAACCTGTGTGAATTTCGCGTAGTTGTCATTTTTCTGTAGGGTTTCAGTAATTTGCCGTAGCGCTATTATTGTTGGTCCTTCCATATTTTGTCTGTCCTGGGGCTGCAGTGGTTGTGTATTTACGGGTTGGTTCTGTGGTTGTTGTTGTTGTTCCACACCCAGCTGTTGAAAATTTTGTAGTAAATCGTCCATGGTCTATGATCGCTAGTTATTCGCTTTATCAAAGAGAAGTGGTCACGGGCACCATATAACCAACATGTAACCGGGGCATGTGTTCCTTAGGACTGGAACGGCACCATATTACCTTCATGTGGCAGTGCCGGTATATGCAGTATTTTCAATTTACTTTACAGAGAGCAGATGTTTAACTGGCCTAATCACCAGAGATTTAGATTTCTCTCTTAAATTTGTGTTACCAGGTTCGATTTTCTTCTCTTAGGTGTTGATGTAGCGAATTTAATTGAAATAGACAGATTTCTTATCTAGATCTCAAAACTGTAGTAATTCACCTTCTCAACAGCGTTCGATTTCATGCAAAACTTTTAATATCTTTCAGCATGAAACTTAAAATTTCAACAAAGTCTGGAATTTAGAACATTTTTACAATAATAAGCATAATAAAGTTTTATCATCTCATCAGATGCTTTCATCGATGCAAAAATCCCTTTTTGCATCTTTGTCTCGTAGGCCTACTCAATTGTCAAATATGGCGAACCTTCTCATTCCACCGTGTTCCTTCCTTTAAGTTACAGTCTTATTTTAGGTTCGACTACATTTACCCATCTCCTCAGATTTGTCCTTGATTTCTTTATTGTCATAAGCATTCCTGGAGTTAAATGCTTTCCAACACAAGAATAGTCTACTCTACCTGATTTGAGGTGTAAGACATTGTTTTTTTTTCAAATTGACTCAAATCCTCGAGCCTAGTTCTGCTGCGACTAGGGTTGGGAGCTCTATTCAGAATACATGTTTAACTATCGTCACTACTTACGCCAGTGAGAAAATATATAACACTCAATGTCCTGAATTACACATTTTATAATAAATGTTGTAGTTTGATTCCTCAAAACTAAGAAATATGTAGAGCTAGATCAGATACGACCTCTTGAGTTGCGCTCTTTCATTCTACTGCCAAAATGGCGTCCTGTTCCACTTTCCCCGGGGTAAATCTGAGCTATCCGATTGGTCAGGGGAAATCACCCAATTATTAGAAATGGCGTGTGGAAGCGACTCTTTGTCCTAAATATGTGACACTATTTATTATTTTCTGTTTCTCATAAAATATAAAATTATAGGGTGGTCTGTGCTTCCTCTGTCTTGTAAGAATATAGTCTGTTTCCAAAGGAACAACTATGTACAGGTGATGAAGATGACATAAAGATGGAAGAACTGAAGGCAGCACTGGAGAAAATCAAGATGGGCAAAGCAGCAGGGCATGATGGTATAACACCAGAAATGGTTAAGTACATGGGAGCATCAGGCGACCTATTACTCTTAAGGGTCCTACAGGCAGCATGGTGCAACAAGACCATACCAAAGGATTGGGAGATTGCCATCATAACACAAATTTTCAAAAAGGGCGACAATCGACAGTGTGGAAAGCATAGAGGCATATCCCTTCTCAGTGTCCCTGGTAAAATCTACTCAAGAATCCTAGAGCAGAGACTCCGACGCCTAGTTGAGCCACAATTGGATGAGGTCCAGTGCGGATTCCGAGCAAACCGAAGTACTCAAGACCTAATCTTCACACTCAGACAGCTGAGTGAAAAGGCCCTTGAGTATAAGAGTGAGATCCATCTTTGTTTCATAGATCTGGAAAAGGCGTTTGACAAGGTCCCCTGGAGCAAACTTTGGGACTGTTTGGCAAGGAAGAATATTCCAGCACCTCTGATTCATGCTATACAGAGCTTCTACAAGTCTTGCAGAAATTATGTGAGGACAGCAAACCATAAGTCAGAAGAGTTCAGGACCACCACTGGTGTAAGACAAGGTGATATTCTATCACCTTACCTCTTCATACTCCTTATGGACGATGTCATCAAGGCATGTAAGGAGAGAACAAGAAAGTATTCAGTGGGGTACTGGAAGATGAGACAGGTCTATATTTCGGAGCTAGCATTTGCTGATGATGTTGCCCTGATTGCTAAATCAGAGGCACATCTCCAATCGAACCTGCAAGTCTGGAAGGAAGAGCTGGAGAAGAGAGGGATAGTCATAAGCAGCTCTAAAACAAAATCCATGGTGATATCACGAGAAGAAAGAAGACATCAGATTAAGCTAGGAGAACAGGTCCTGGAGCAGGTCGACCACTTTAAATACCTCGGAGCTATTATAGACCGAAAGGGAGGCATCAAAGAAGAGTTGGCCACTCGAAAAGCAGCAGCTGGGAGACTTTTTCAGCAAGAGAGAGGTTGGTAAGAAAACGAAGATGGCTATATACCGCTTCACCTATGTCCCAGTCTTGACATATGGATGCGAGTCATGGGCAATGACTACAACCCATAAAAGCCAGATCCAAACCTCAGAAATGAGGTATCTGAGAAAGGTGGTTGAAGTAACAAGAAGAGACATGGTACGCAACCAGACAATACGTCAAGGCCTTAAATCCTACCCCCTGCAGACCCAAGTAGAACAGTCCCAATTAAGATGGTTTGGCCAAGTCTGCAGAATGGGAGAAGATCGGATACCACGACAAGCATGGGAAACAAAGAGCCAAGGATCCAGACCCAGAGGACGACCCAGAGTCCGCTGGGAGGACAACATTAGACAATCTTTGAAGGACCGAGGACTAGAATGGAACCAGGCCAGGAGGAACACAGCCGATAGGATAGTCTGGCGCTCTCTCTTCCAAACCTCTACACCTCACGGTAGAAGGGGAACGACTAAGTAAGTAAGTAAGATCTGGTTAAATACATTCGTTCGACCAGGGGCGTGGGTTATTAGCTATTTTTAGCTTGTTTCGTGAAATATTTGTAAATACTGATTTTTTCCTAATATTCCTAACAGTGGGAGGGAGATTTGGATGAAAACTTTCTGTTGGCTTATATCTAATATTGCTGGAGGCATGTTTTCTTTCTAACGTTTTGTGAATAAAACAAACGAAATGTCGGTTGAAGATTTAATTCATGGATAGTATTTCTGTTGTCATTTTGTGTATTGTATGACGTCTGTAATGAACTCTGTACGTTTGTATACTGACCTATTTTGTACGCTGCATTATTGGCCTTCTATAATTCATTTATGCGTGAAAGGTTTTAATAATATTACTAACGCCTCCGATAATATTTTATAATTTGTAATTCATAGATAAATAGGTCTCAGATTTTATTGTCATGGCATATTGTATCCCATGTGTATTATTTTTATGAATTACAGTCACGAACGACTGGTTTAAACTGGTACGAATTGTCCAGTATTTCATTTAATGTTTCAAAATAAATAGGGTTCAATGAATGAAAAAAAAATTGAGTGAAACTTAGCAGTAACACAGTCTGAGTTGAGTGATTGCCTTTTCTGAAATGTACTTAGTGCATACTATGTGTATTCATAACCGTTAGCATATTTTTAAAATCTTGCTCGTTTATTATACTCTAGAACCCGGGTTCCCAACCTGTGGGTCGCTACCCCCAAGGGGGTCGCAGAGTGTCTTCTGGGGGGTCGCCGCGTTTATTTTTAGTTGCAATTATTTTTATAGGAAATTTTTTTTTTAAATTTATTTTTTTTTAAAAATACAACCAAAACCAAAAAAAGTTAAACCTTCCTATAACGATTCGCATCAAACCCGACTTGCACCCATTCCGACATGGACCCGGGCTAAGCCGGTATGACCTCTAGAACTACATTAAAGAGGCCACCATCCTGACAGGTTGTGGTAGCGGGGAGAAAGCCTGCATACCAAGAATCCCGATGATTCCCTCCGATCTGCCGTTCAATTTTAACAGACTCCAATTCCCTATAAAAGTCTGTTTTTCAGTGAAGTTTAATAAAGCACAATGTCAAGCGCTTCACGTGGCCGGCGTCGACTTGAGCGATGGATGCTTCTCACATGACCAACGTGGGGGCAAGCGTTCCGACCGCCTCCCAGCGATCTTTGTCCTCTCAAGACTGTGTGTGGTCCCGGCTTCCGGGTCTTCCCAGTGAAGTGGAGGCAGTGCTATGTGTCTGTGTCCGTCTAGATGGCGTCGTTTAACAGTGGTAGAGGCTCGGCGCTGGCTGCGCCGATCCCTCGATGCGTCTTGTCTCGGAGATATAACCCCCTTTGCAGGGTAGAGAACCTCTTTTCTCGTGGCATTGCACCCTCGCTACCCGACAAGAGTTTCCCTGGGGTTGCAACAAAGCCCACTGGTGACTGGCCTCTCTGCCAGTCACCACTGTCTTCGGAGTTATAACCCCCTTTGCAGGGTAGAGAGTTATCAAACCTCGGGGCAGTACACACACACCAAAGTGGGCCTGGTGTACACTGTTTCGAGTCTAGGATGCTCCCTGGGGTTGAAAGAAAGCCCAAAACACACCCCCAATCGTCTGATACCGTGCGGATGCACGGCGGGTTGCGGCCCTATCGTCTGGTGTCACGATGGGTGGCTTCCCGACCGTGTGGTAACACGGACCATGTGCAGAAGGGCTGCGGTGGCTGCGCCACCGCCACGCCAGGCTGTCTGCACAAAGGGTAAAAGAGTCTAGTCACTCGCACCCTATGGGGATTGTAGTGGTTTTTGATGTTATTGTATGGTTGATATGTTACCTAGTGTACTGTATTATGTCAGCTGTGAAGTCTCCTGAGATAAAAGTGTATGGGAGTTACAGGAGGCCTTTCTGCTACCACTTTACGACCTCAAACAGACCTATTCTACTATAATGAGTGTTAGCTACGTTAAAAGTCTAGGGTACTGAAATGTAATGTGTAGGTAATAAAATACACTGATACACACATGTAAATAATAAGTCTAATAATAATAATAAACTCTACAATACACTGAACTAACACTGGCTGTTTAAGTTTAAATTTAAAATCTGTTAAAATTTATTAGTTCTGAACCAAATGTTTCTTTTGGTCAGAACTTATGAAATGATAGATATTTATCAATAATAATAATAATAAATTCTTTAAGCGCCAAACACGGCGCATAAGGCAGAAACCAGTGCTCTCCAGGTTGTTCGTTGTGACGCCACTCCTCTTAGCTCTTGCACATTATTTAGGCCCAACGTTCTTCCTTCTCTTATTATTGTTCTTCTGAGTGTTTCTTTTGGTCTTCCTTTTTTCCGCTTACCCTCAGGAACCCAAGTGAGCGCCTGTAGTGGTATTCTGTTGTTTTGCATTCGTAGGACATGACCGATATATGACCATCGTCTTTTCCTTATATAGTCGGAGACATATTTCTGCCTAGAGTCTTCTCTTATTTGTCGATTAGTCTTGAATTCTTTCCAACTGATGTTCATGAGTTTTCTAAGACATTTGTTCTCGAATGTATTCAGCTTGTTCTCCAATGATTTTGTTATTTTCCAACTCTCACAGCCGTATGTTAACACTGAGATAACATTTGAATTAAACAGACGAAGCTTGGTATGTATATTCAATGATCGTAATTTCCAAATGTTAGATAATCTATTGAAGGCGCTAGCTGCCAAAGCAATTCTAGTATGGATTTCTCTTGTTGTGTCACCATCCTGAGTCATTTTACTGCCTAAATAATTGAAACTTTCAACTTTCTGTAGTTTTTCCCCGTTCAAGATGATATCAAAGGTCTCGTTAGAAAAGTTCATAGCTTTAGTTTTAGAGGCATTTATTTGGAGACCAATTTTAACCGAGAGATGACACAAATTATTTATATTATTTATCAATGAAATGCATATATATATATATATATATATATATATATATATATATATATATATATATATATATATATATATATATATATATATATATATATATATATATATTGCATAATCAAATATAACTTTTGTACATAGGTCTGTTATTGTTACAATGATTAATATTAATGGTATCTACAAAGTCCTGGGAACACTAGTAATGGATGGTTAGTTGGGGTGGCATCATCATGCTCAATCTATGTGTAAACAGTCATAGTCCTTAACATAGGGACTGATCTTAAAGTATCTATACAATCTTTATTTCTCTATTGATGGTGGGAGTTGTTAATGAATCTCCAGCAGGCCAGGTTGCAGTTTACTGGCCTGTAATGACGTAGCACAGAATTCTTGTGGCCCACTCCTCTCATTAGCTGGAGTAAAATAAGTTAAGCTGCACAGGCACTCGCTTGATACTTCTATAAGATTATCTGGCACAATCGTAGTGCCAGATCAGAAACTCACAATTCTGAAACAAAAGTTGTGCCATGTGTCAGTACTCTATTCACTGCGCCACTCTTACACACACACACCACACAACAACATTACACAGACTGATTCAGATCTATCTGACCAACGTAACACATCTCACCTAGTTGTTATCAATTTGTACAAGTTCCCCAGGACTGCATTGCATCCGAAATATGTTCAATAGTTTCCTCTTCTATGAAATAAGGTGGGTGATATGTTCCCACTGATGTCAATAATCGATCCTCCTTCCATAGTCTTAGACAGGTTTTTATTTATTATTAGTTTGTCTCTAGGCCCTGGACTGCGGCGGGGGACCTAGAGCAAGCACTCACTTGTCGTAATCATTTTTCATGATATGGCAGTATCAATCACTCAAAATATTAAATAAACAAGATAAATGCTTTCTGGCCTTACCACAATTCAGAATTGAGAACACAGTTACTTAGGACTAGCAAAACTCAGCTGAGCTGCTGGCTAGAGTATGGCGTCCCACTGAATTTTATTTATTATTTCCTGGAAAACCCCACTAGCAGTCAAGAACTGTGTTACTGGACAGTCTTCTTTAAAATGGCACAAATGTGCGTCTCTTTCTCGCTAATATGAATACATTTGTCCAATCACGGACTTCCCCTCTAACTTTTTTTCAAATCTTCAAACTGAAGTCAAATTTCAGTCAGATCTCAGTCAAGTATGTATTATTGTCTGTTGGTCCGTCTGTCTCTACTTGGTTTTTCACAAAATTACACTTGTTTCTTGGACCAACTACACGTAAAAACTGCACAAACCTGCCCCTAAGTTATTTTTAGCCACTATCTCCCGCCTTTCCCCTCTAGTTCAATACAGTTTGATTTTTGCATTTCTAGGGCTCAAGGACACCAAAACGTAATTTTTGTGAAGTATGCACAGAAAACTGTTCGCCAGTCTGATGTGAACAATACAGTCTTTCGTCAATATCTTCCGTGTTATCTGTCCGTCTGTATAATTAAAAGTATATTATTTCTCTGCTTAAGATGGGCTATCAAACTAGCTAGGTTTTATTTTCATAACTTTATTATTAAAGAAAAACCTACTTTTCTCAAGGTTAGTTTTTTGAAATTTGTTTTCGAACCTTCTCCACGGCGTTTGCCGCTGAATCAACCAAAACAACCAAGTACCGTAAAAACGTCTAAGATATGACTGTTTCGAATAAGAGCTAAGGTCCTTTTTCTACCAATTTCCTTGCATTGTGTCAACTAGTGGCGTTAATTTTTTTCCTTAAACTACAACTTGCGTCTTTTTGCCTTTTAGGTTCAAACACGTGTTCAGTCATATTTTTCCTTTTTTATCTCCGTTTCGTCTGCATGTCTAACTAGTTAGTTTGAATGGCGGTAGGAACCGCGGGCGTAGGTGAAGAAGTCACGGCATATCTTACGTATATTTTTATCCCTACATTTTATCTTACCCGTTATCTTTATAATTTGAGATATTTTAACGTTGTATCACGGTAATTTCACCACAGGGATCAAAGCAAGCAAGCAAGCAAGCACATGGCCAACTGTATGTGGCATTTTCCCGAGTTAGCACACCGGAACACTTATACGTGTTGTCACCAAGTGACTGTACTTCTAATGTCGTCTACAGAGAAGCCCTTACTTAATTTTTTTGCGTTAGAAGCACACCTCAATGCAATAGCACAATTAAAACCAAAAAAACGTTAAACCTTCCTAACACGATTCGCAGTAAATCCGACTTGCATCCATTTCGCCACGGGTCCGGGCTATGCCGGGTATGACCGCTGGTCAGTTATAAAAATGGTTGAACGCCTAAACAAAACGATACTGCAAGCAGCCACTGAGTCTATTAACAGAGAAACAAGAGAGAATTACAAACCGCGTTGAACTGAAGAATTACAAAAGCTTCATCATGAACTTAGAAATGCCAACAACAAGAGAGAGAGAGAGAGAGAGAGAGAGAGAGAGAGAGAGAGAGAGAGAGAGAGAGAGAGAGAGAGAGAGAGAGAGAGAGAGAGAGAGAGAGAGAGAGAGAGAGAGAGAAGAAACAACCGAAGACAATCACAAACACTGGTCACGTGCGAAATCCTATTTCTTTAAGCCTTGCCACAGTTTTGTAAGAGGAGGTAACATTTTCTTTTCTATTGCAAGGGAAATAACATATCTAAGAGAATTAATAAAAGTTAAATAAAATATTTACTTTGAAACATTATTTATTTCCAGTCAACCTGGCAAATAACATAAGATAAATTATGCGCATTACGAAACTACATAGCAGTTAAATTTAAACACACTACAGTGTTTTTTATTGTATTTTATCTACACATTTTAAAACATTTCCGGCCAATACAAGTTATAAAGTAGTAAATACTTATACAGTCTATCGCTCTCAATGGTAATTTCATAAGCTTTGTCCTCTAGGTTTCGTACAGTTGAGCATCAAAACGTGTCGTCCTTTTGGCAAAACTCAGCATGAATAATGCTGTAAAAACCCCACGGCCTAATATCTGGCCTTTGGCTGGGATCATGTGTCTAGACACAGGAACCGGTACAGTGACATTCATGTGTCATTAGGTCCCTTGTGTGAGAACACAGAGGATCACTACAGTGACACAGTTTGTCATTGGGTCTTCTTGTGTTGGGACATGTGGTCTTGACCAGGGCTGGGTTTGGGCGGGGATAATGCGACCTCATGCGAGCAAAAAATATGCGACCTCAAGCGAGGAAAAAAAAAAAAAAAAAAAAAAAATTTGGCTAAGATCAAAGTGTCATACTTTTAGGGATCATTTCTAGAGTATGCCGGGTCTTAGCCAGGGCCGGGATTAGCCAGGGCCGGGATCACACACCTTAACACATTAAACACAATAAAGTCATTAGACCTCATTTTGAACCCCAGAAGGGGCATTAAAAAAAAAAAATCAAAACGTGTCGTCCAATCAGTCGCTTCAAACCATATTTGTGTAAAAACCAAAGCACAAAGTCAAAATTTAAGCAAATACTGTGGAAGAACTTAATGGATGGGTGTGAAAAAAAAATCGAAAAAAGGTGATTCGTCTTACGAGGACAAAAGAATAAGAAAATAGTCAACGTTACGGCCACAAGGCCTTCGTCAGGGAAAGGAAAGAAAGTGAAGGTTAGATAGGACACATACGAACCTAAAAAAATAAAAAAATTAAAACTAGGTACTTCCCTGAAGGCGTTGAAGTCCTAACGCTTATAGGCGCGTGCCAGGAAAAGGACTTAAGAACTTAAGGCTTCCAGAACAAAAGGGTGGGTTGGAGATACAAAAGGCTGTCCGGGGAGAGAGGGAAACTATGATTTAAAATAGCGGTCAGGATGCGTTGTAGAACGCATCCATTTCGGGTGTGAACAAGTTTCGACCGAAGATGGGTAGCCCACACAACTGAATAGCCTCAAGAAAGCTGGCACACAAGGACACAGTGGGAGTGAAGAGAAAATTTGCAAATTTAAATAAAGGTGGTGCATTTAACACACAGGAAATTTATTACATCATTTTCGTCAAAATCCTCCTGGTATGAAGTACATATAATATTTCATAGTAAAATGTCGCACACACACTCACACACACACTCAGAATTCATAGGTGGTCATGAGATTGATAAGAACATTTTTTTTTTTTTTTGAGAAACAAAATTTTATTGCAATGTAAAGGAAAAACATTTTTCTAACATATATGATTTAGGATATTAGTAATATTATTACATAGGTAAAGTTGCACCCACACCAACACACACGTACTTATACTCAAGAAGGCTGAAAGGGGGTGTTTGCATTCTGAAGTGACTTCAGCGTACAATTCTGGCTGCAAGAACAAAGAAACTTGAAGGTATCCCCTGGGCGAGATATTGGGAGCCCCCCGGGTTGGAGGACTAGTGCCCCTAGATCTATAGAGAGTTACGCCAACTAAAATTTGGCCGCCATTTTCGGCTGTACCCGTATTGCAGGAAAATGGACCCAATCGCGAGTTTCAGACCCAATTTGCATTTTCGTTTAGGTTAGCTAATAATTTGAAATAAAATTAGATGCAAATACAAGTAGCACTGTTGGTGTCGTTTTCATAGTGATGAATTGAAACGCGAATGGTTACAACGGAATAAATGTCAACAATGTTTTTCAAACGAAAACCAACAAGTATCTTGAATTGGGTGAACTGGTCAAGTATTGGCAGCACACAAGTCGTTGGTAACTTTACATAGATTTTATTCACCAGGACACGAAGTGGACAAGACGGACATCGTCACAGGCGCAAAGATCACACGACAACATATTAATTATTGCTGCTAAAGTTCCTGAAGATTCTCTTCTAGTAAAGACCTCTGTCCATAGACTAAGGATTACAAAACTGTTACCGTATAATATCCTTCTCAGTCACGACCGTTGACCTTCTTTCAAGGACGTCTATCATGGTAACGTATTCATACTCTGGGATGAAATCTTCCATATTACATTTGTTAAAATTCCCAGACGTTCATCCTACATAGCGTTGTACATCATATAATTTCACACAAAGTCATATACGATAATCCTATCAGTTAAAGGCTTTCAGTTGGCTAACCTCTCTTTACATTCATGCCACGACTTTGGCATTGAAGCATGTACGGCATTTAAAACATGTGCATAAGGTAAACAATATAACTTCTTCTACTCGTAGGAATTCTCCGTCTACGATCCAAATCTTAAAGGCAAGCGACTCTGTAGATCCATTCTAGGAATGATAAAATTCCCGCTAGATTAGTAGTAGAGCGGCCCTTTTATGCAGCATTAAAATAAGAAGTGGGCGATAACTTACGTGACATAACTGCGATTGGCTTCGACCTGAAGACCAATACAAATTACAATAATAAATGGCTTCCTTCAACATGCCATTGGATACACAATATAAAATTACAATCATGGACACAAGCCAGTTCCATGTTTCCACTTCAAAACCTGACGTCACAAACTACTCAACTAGGTTACACGTGCGTCCAAAGCAACTCAAAAAGCATTGTGCACGTCAGTGCGTGAATCAATCGAACGCACAAATAATATAACTATCTCAAGACTGGTGCGTACATTTGGTAGGACCGACGACTACCCCCTTAGGTAATAAATGTACGTAACAGCTCCCTTATTACCTCCCCTTAAAAAAATTAATTCTATTAATTTTTTTCGAACTAATTACTCGAGAGAGGTGAGTCAAAACTACAACAATATATACAAAGCATAAAGTTATCATATTAAGAAAAGAATATTGACTTGAAATTAATATAACTAAATGACAGTATGCATTAAAGAACACATCCACCATCGAGCTACTTTGGAACGATGTGGTAATATTCGAAGTAAAAAGAAGTTGAAAAAATGAAAATGAAGAATCAACAAAAAAGATGATAATAAAATTCAACTAAGTTTTCAACAAAATTTGAAACATATGATTTCACAAAATGAAAATGAACAGCAACACTGATGATAATCAATGATAAAAGAATCAGTGAAACAGAAAATTTTGAAATACAATGTGCAAAAATGAAGCAATGCAAAATTAAACACTTTAAGAAGCAACGCACCTACTGTTATCTAGCACTAGTAAGTTTGACTAGTTATCTAAAAGTGAAATATCATGTAGTGGGATACGTGACTACACGTATTGCGAGACACTAATAACGTTAGTAGATGTGTGATTCATAATCAATCAAATTGATTAAATTGAATTAATCTAATTCTAGTACTTAATTACACATAAATAAATAACTAGTAATTTATTCTAAGTAATTCTAATTTCAGTCATTGTGAATATTCGTTCAGAACTATTTAGAGTCAACAAGAATATGTTCCTAATGTTCCATGCACGAAATAAGTTTACGAACACGATATGTAGTGTAATATGTTCCATAACACTAACGAATGTCTATTTGTTGCTTTTTACCAATGTTTCCATACTAAAAAAAAATGTTACTTTAATATCACTGTTCCCGTTCTAATAAAACGTTACTTCACAAGAAATAATGTTATAATCCAGGAGTAACTATATTCTGAAAGTTATATTTATACGAATACTGCAAAACTATACATAGTCTTCACAGATGTACAATTAATGACACTGTACAAAGTTATTCATGTTTCGGTGAGGACGTTTCTCCATCTAAAAGTAGTTTAGTTTCACCAAGTTCACTAGGGCATCTTGAAAGACAGTCTGCAAATACATTCTGCACTCCAGGAATAGCTCGTATCTCAAAATGGAACGGTTGAAGAGCTATAGCGTAACGCGCTGACTTTGATGACTTAACGTTCCCTGTATTCAATGCGGTAAGAGCTTTCTGGTCAGACTCCACCACAAAGTGTGATCCGAGGAGATAACGATCCAGTTTTGTGATTGCCCAGACAAGAGCAAGGAGCTCTTTGTCTAGAACGGAGTAATTTATCTCGCTCGTTGTAAGCTTTCTGGATACGTACATAACGGGAAATAAGGTGCCTCCGTATTCCTGCATCAAAACTGCCGCAATAGCGTAGGAAGAAGCATCACTGCGAAGAACAAAGGTGAGATCTTTGTTAGGCAACTTTAAAAAAGGCTTATTTGAAAAAATTTGTTTTATATAGTCTAACGCCGTTTGGTGATCCTGCGACCACTTTATTACATTAGGTGTGCCCTTCTTCAGTAAAGACGAAAGAGGTGCAGTTATAGTAGACAAATGAGGGATGAATTTAGAATAGAACTGTATTAGTCCTAAGAGTGACCTCACTTGTTTTTTTTGTCTTAGGTGCTGAGATGTTTAAAATTTTAGAGACGTTACTGTCTTCTGTATACATTAAACCGCGACCTATACGGTGACCAAGAAATGAGATGTCATGAAAACCGACAAAAGCCTTTGAAGGTTTCGCTGTTAAGTTATAATCCTGTAAGGTAGAAAGTAAAGATTTTAAACCCTGAATATGTTCATCCCAAGAGTCACTAAAAAGACAGATGTCATCTATATAAGTAATGACATCGGGACGATGAGACAATATGCGGCGCATCATGCGTACAAAGGTAGCTGGCGCATTCATTAACCCGAAAGGCATAAAATTCCATTGAAAAAGACCCCGTGGTGTCGAGAAAGCGGTGAATGGCTTTGCTTTCGTAGTGAGTGGCACTTGCCAATAACCCTTTGAAAGGTCAAATTTCGAAAAGAATGTGGCATGAGATAATTTCTCTAATAAGTCGTCTAAAAGAGGTAATGGTTCCGCATCGAATTTTGTAACTTTGTTTAACTTCCTGTAATCTACGCAAAGACGTATATTGTTGTCTTTCTTCCTAATGATTACCATAGAAGAAGAATATGGTGATGAAGATGGTTCAATTATATTTAATTGGAGCATATCATCCAATTCCTTATCAACCTTATCACGAAAGTGTAAAGGAATAGGATATGGGCGAACTCGAATCGGTGTATCGTCAGTCAGAATAATGTCATGTTGGATGACTGACGTATGACCTGGGATGTCAGTGAGGACATCCTCATACGTGTGTAGAATTTTAGAGACTTGCTGACGTTGATCATCAGTAAGAGTAGATGAGATAGTAACATCATTCCATTTCTCAGTGGAATGGAGTGGTACAACTGGTATTGGTAGTTGTACATCATCGAAAGAAGATTCCTCTTCTTGGATGACTGACAAACTAGAATAGTGTTGAATAGGTGGTGTAGGATCGTCAGTTGCTTGGAACACCGATTGTAGATAATCAGGACGTGAGTAATACTCCTTCAACATGTTAATGTGGAAGGTTTTATGTTTGCCATTAACATCAACGATGTAGTCGACATCGGATATTCTTGAGATGATCCTGAAAGGACCTCTCCAGGTAATTAAAAGACGATTGTTATGCGCAGGGAGTAATACAAAAGCTTCATCACCAGGTATGAGCTGGCGAAGACGTCTATATTTGTTTGCAGATAGACGAGCTTTTTCTTTGGCATGTTCGGATGATGCAGTAGCTAGTCTACAAGCATCTATGATTTTCTTTCTAAGAGAGATCACATACTCATAAGAGGATTGAGTTTCCTCTTCAATATTCTCATCCACCAATAAGTCGTGGATTAACGACATCGGACCGCGTGGTTGCATGCCAAAAACAAGCTGGAACGGAGAAAACCCCGTTGCTTGATTTTGTACCTCGCGATACGCAAAGAGACAAGCGGGTAGGACCCGATCCCAGTCTTGGGGATGGTCTTGAGTCATCTTACCCAACAACTGCTTGAGTGTCCTATTGAGACGCTCAATTAACCCATTTGACATCGGATGATAAATAGAACTAAGAGATCTGTCTATACCTAATGTCTTCATAACTTGAGACATGGATTCAGAAATGAACTGAACCCCATGATCCGACAAGATTTTCCGTGGAAAACCAATGCGTGAGAAGATTAACATCAATGCCTCTGCTACACTGGCAGATGAAGTGTTCTTGAGAGGGATGGCCTCAGGCCAACGAGTGCACATATCAATGCACGTAAGAATATGCGTATGCCCTCTAGCAGATGGAAGCATTGGACCAATAATGTCAATGGCCATTTTATCAAATGGTCTAATCGGGATGTCCGCAGCTTGAATAGGAGCCGCATGAAATGGACCCCGTACCTTAACTTCTTGACATATCAAACAGGACCGACAATAGAGAGTAACATCTCTATGGACGCCTGGCCAGTAGAATGCCGAAAGCACTCTGGATTTGGTACGCGAAAAACCCATATGGCCCGCACATTGCGAGTCATGAGCATGTCGTAATATACGAGATCTCATACAGGATGGGACAAGAATCTGAGAACATAAGGATAAATCCTTTTCCCGTATTACTCTAACCAAAATCCCATTTTTAAGTATAAAGTCATGTCTAGATTTTGCAAGTTTGTTGCTTGTATTCTTTTTGTTAACATACTGAAAGAATTTTTTTAATGAATTATCATTCTTTTGCAATGTTGCAAACAACTCCCGTGAAATAGGAGCATCATCATTACCAGTGGTATGAACAGTAGGTTCAATAGGTGTATCATGCGACATATTAGTAGCTTGCGCTCTAGTCACTACTGCATTTGCAGTTTGAATATGTCGCTCTTCCCATTCAGCTATTTGCTGAGGTGTACACTCTTTAATACCATGTATGCGACCCAGTATAACATCACAAATTGGGTTAGGCAGAAGACATGCTTGGATCTTTCCTGTAAAGAAAGGTGTGTGTTAAGATCAATAATAGCAGTGGGAAATGTTTCAATAGTGCCACCAAATGTTACACATTTGACAACCCGGCCCGTGGCACAACTTGGGTCGATCAGCGAAGTCCGGACACCGATTGTTGTACAACCTGAGTCAAATAGGAGAGAGCATGAAATATTATTGACAAATCCCTTGTGAAACTTAAGAGAGCCCTGTCCCTGGTGTACTGACGCAGCAGTGGCTGTACAGACTGCAGGCAGGCTAGGCAAGGTATGTCCGCAACGCAGCGTCGTGATCGCCTTAGGCTGGAAAAGAGTCGAGCATTCTGGACAGTCTTTCACCTGGGAACAATCTAGAGAACAAGACATAGCATTGTGAGTTTCAGCTACTTTACCCTGTTCAATGTTAGCCTGTGTATCATTAAAAGCAACATTAGAATGTCTACCTGTATTATTCGACGATCTATCTCGTCGGCGCGATCGATTGTGATTTTTGTCATTAAAATTGCCATAATTGTCGTTTCTGCTAGAGTTAAAATTTGGATTAGTCCGATAATTTGTAGAATGATCGTTATGATGTTGGTTAAATGGTTTATTTCCAAAAAATTGTCTGTTTTGCGGACCCTGAGACCTTGATCTCCAGTTTTGTTTATTATAATGTCCTTGATTATTTTTAAAATAATTGTTACCAAAATCTCGCGATCTGTGAGTTTGGTTCCAAGAAACATTAAATGGAGCAGATTGTTGAAATTGCTTCCCTTTGTAAAAGTTATCATTGTTGAAATTATGATTATTTCCCTTATTGACATACCTATCAGCACTAAAAGAACGATTGCGTGAAAAATTGTTTTGTTGTGCTGCAAAAGCAACAGGCAATTCACTCTTAATCTGCGCATTACTCAGATCCATGGTTGGGTGAGCAGTGCAGAAGTTTTTTTGCATGTTCTTCTAAGTTTTTCATTGATAAAGGTTTCCGTTCGTGTAAAAATGCGAGAAATGTAGGATTTA
Source organism: Oreohelix idahoensis (assembly GCA_024509875.1). Taxonomy (NCBI): domain Eukaryota; kingdom Metazoa; phylum Mollusca; class Gastropoda; order Stylommatophora; family Oreohelicidae; genus Oreohelix; species Oreohelix idahoensis. The sequence continues at coordinate 283,328 of JAMPIV010021490.1, forward strand.
CCGACGAAAGTACCTTATCGCGCATCAGTAAATCAAAGAGACCTTCATACGACTTTTCAATTTTGGATAATTCGATCCATCTTTCTAATGTTAGTCGTATCTGTGACAGAAAATCACTAAAATTTCTGCCAGATTGAGGTAGTAATGTGTGAAATCTCAAACGATATTCGTTTTCTGTCATTTGGAATTTTTGCAGAAGTGCTGCTCTAAGAGCATTGTAGTCATTTTTCTCACCAATGCTGGTGGTATGATAAACTGCTAATGCATCCCCTGTAAGTAATCTGGATAAATATGTACAGTATAGCGCTTTATCCACGTTATAAGACCCACAAGTGGCCTCAAACCTATCTAAGAAGAATATTACGTCATCAGACGGGGGATTAAATTTTGGTAATTTAAGGTGAATTTCCTTAAAATGATCCTGTCTGGATGAAGTGTGGCTTTCAAAAGTTCTCTGAGAATTAGATTCCTGAGTTAACCTAAGTCTCTCATATTCTGACTCTGCTAATTTCAGTTCATGCTGTCGTTTTTTCTCATTCTCTTCCATCTCAAGCTGAAGTCGTTTTGTGTTTTGTTCAGCTATTAATCTCCTTTCTTCTATTTCTTTTTGTTTCTGTTCCATTTCCTTTTTTAAGTCTTTCTTCAGACTCCTTTTGTTTCTGTTCTGCCTCTCGCAGAAATCGTTTCTCTTCTAATTCAGCGGCTAATCTCATTTTTTTCTCATCTTCCTCAGCTACAATCCTTTTTTGATCTGCCTCAAATTTCATCTTCTTCTCTTGTTCCTCAGCCTCAATCCGTTTTTGATCTGCCTCAAATTTCAAATTTTCCAAACGTAAAGTTTCCAATCTTCTCTGATCAGCTTCTATTTCTTGAGCTTTCTTATATTCTGCAAGTGCAAATGCTTTAGCTTCATCAGGAGCCATCTGAAGAGCTTTTGCTTGCTTAATGAAATAGTCTAAGGTAGCCATTTCAATATTATTATGTAATAATACTACTTAAAAGTGTTACTACAACTAGTGTTCTTCGTTCCTGTTCTAGAACGGTAAAATCAATTTATATAATAGGCAATAATATTAATAATTAATAATGTAATTTATAACATGTAATGGTGTGAAAGCAGTAATGTGACAAACAATAGCACAATAATGACACGACAAGATATTCAAAACAAACGAAGACGTTCGCAGAAATCCAATTAAAATAAAATGAGAAACTAAAATGGAATGTCGTAAAGAATTACGATGATAACTGCGATTAAATAATGCACAAGACAATTGACAACACAGTGTAAAAAACATAGGTTTTGTAAAAAAAACTAAACGACAGGAAAGGTGAGATGGACAATAATCACATACAAAATTCATCATAAAACTAAGGCACAAGTAAAAATAGCTACCAAAAACAACAAGTAAACGTGACACTACAGCTAAAACAGACAGGTGTCACAGACCACCAGACACAGTGGACCTAGAATCCTTCTACGCTCACGCGTAGGAACATTCCACTGCGGGAAGTCTGCAAAATAATGTCCTACAGAACGTCTGACGAAGAGCCCGAATTGGCTTCGAGATGGATCTCGTTCGTCAGATCTACCTCCCAACCTCCCGCGAAGAATACACAACATATAACACATAACACGGAAAATATATAAGTGGACATAATCAATTAAGGCACAGCTAATAGTAATAAAGTGTATAACGGATACAAGTTATACTTAGCTCGCGTGCAGGTAAAAATCAAAGTGCCTTGTCCCCGTGTATGTACGTTAGAGGATGCAATACTTCGCTCTGCGTATATCAAACTAGCTCGCACGTAATAATGATGAAGAGATGATCTCCAAGTAATCAGTCACTGTGAAACTTGACGTGGAGGTTGATTGAAGACCTTGAGCATTTGAGTTGATTTTGATTCATATTCCGCTAGGATCCAAATTGAGATGATGTCGCCTTGAAAGTAAACATTCTTCTTTTCAAACGATCAATTGGATGGGTACGTTCCTTTGAAATCACTTCCAGACCGCACTGGCCTACCAGTTATTGTTGGTGTCGTTTTCATAGTGATGAATTGAAACGCGAATGGTTACAACGGAATAAATGTCAACAATGTTTTTCAAACGAAAACCAACAAGTATCTTGAATTGGGTGAACTGGTCAAGTATTGGCAGCACACAAGTCGTTGGTAACTTTACATAGATTTTATTCACCAGGACACGAAGTGGACAAGACGGACATCGTCACAGGCGCAAAGATCACACGACAACATATTAATTATTGCTGCTAAAGTTCCTGAAGATTCTCTTCTAGTAAAGACCTCTGTCCATAGACTAAGGATTACAAAACTGTTACCGTATAATATCCTTCTCAGTCACGACCGTTGACCTTCTTTCAAGGACGTCTATCATGGTAACGTATTCATACTCTGGGATGAAATCTTCCATATTACATTTGTTAAAATTCCCAGACGTTCATCCTACATAGCGTTGTACATCATATAATTTCACACAAAGTCATATACGATAATCCTATCAGTTAAAGGCTTTCAGTTGGCTAACCTCTCTTTACATTCATGCCACGACTTTGGCATTGAAGCATGTACGGCATTTAAAACATGTGCATAAGGTAAACAATATAACTTCTTCTACTCGTAGGAATTCTCCGTCTACGATCCAAATCTTAAAGGCAAGCGACTCTGTAGATCCATTCTAGGAATGATAAAATTCCCGCTAGATTAGTAGTAGAGCGGCCCTTTTATGCAGCATTAAAATAAGAAGTGGGCGATAACTTACGTGACATAACTGCGATTGGCTTCGACCTGAAGACCAATACAAATTACAATAATAAATGGCTTCCTTCAACATGCCATTGGATACACAATATAAAATTACAATCATGGACACAAGCCAGTTCCATGTTTCCACTTCAAAACCTGACGTCACAAACTACTCAACTAGGTTACACGTGCGTCCAAAGCAACTCAAAAAGCATTGTGCACGTCAGTGCGTGAATCAATCGAACGCACAAATAATATAACTATCTCAAGACTGGTGCGTACATTTGGTAGGACCGACGACTACCCCCTTAGGTAATAAATGTACGTAACAAGCACATATTTGTACTACTATTTGTATTTCAACTAACAAAATAAAAAGAAGAAAACTAGTTTACTTACCGGTTTATTGAATAGAATCAGTAGCATGGATTTTTAACACATACTCCGTTGAATTTTATATTCCGTAAGAATTCCACTATTTAGCAACAAATATTCCGTTAGAGTTGCAACACTTAGCAAAACATACTCCCTTCGAATTGTGTAAGTAAATAAATAAAGGGGCTGCTGTAAAACTGGTAAGGAATACAAGTACTAAAACCAATAAAACGGTATTGAATCAGTTTTACAAACAACGGTTCACAAAAAACAAGGGACGTTTCGGGTATTACCCTTCGTCAGCAACAAACAGGTGACAAAGTCAAGAATTACATATAGCTAGGTACTACAAAAACATACGACGATAATAAACAATACAAAATGAGCGATATAAGCAGATGGAAAAAGTACAATGATAATACAAGAAAATCGAAAAACCTAACAGAAATACCGAAGCAAGAAAGTAAATAATAAACGAAACGAAAAAAAAAAAGAATGAACATTCTTGTCGGGGCCTCATTACGTTCCGGGACAAGGTGACCTATATGACCAACACTGTGCCGGGTTTGAGTTGACCACTTAATCTCGTCAAGCCCTTATTAACGTATATCACAAAAATCAGTCGTTATCACATCTTAGTTGGGACTATTCTATTTGGGTCTGCAGGGGGTGGGATTTTAGACCTTGACGTATCGTCTGGTTGCGGACCATGTCTCTTCTTGTTACTTCAACCAACTTCCTCAGATATCTCATTTCTGAGGTTTGGATCTGGCTTTTGTGGGTTGTAGTCATTGCCCATGACTCGCATCCATATTTCAAGACTGGAACATATGTTGAGCGGTATACAGCCATCTTCGTTTTCTTACCAACCTCTCTCTTGCTGAGGAATCCTCGATTTATGGCCTGAAAAAGTCTCCCAGCTGCTGCTTTTCGAGTGGCCAACTTTTCTTTGATGCCTCCCTTTCGGTCTATAATAGCTCCCAGGTATTTAAAGTGGTCGACCTGCTCCAGGACCTGTTCTCCCAGCTTAATCTGATGTCTTCTTTCTTCTCGTGATATCACCATGGATTTTGTTTTAGAGCTGCTATGACCATCCCTCTCTTCTTCAGCTCTTCCTTCCAGACTTGCAGGTTGGATTGGAGATGTGCCTGTGATTTAGCAATCAGTGCAACATCATCAGCAAATGCCAGCTCTGAAATACAGACCTGTCTCATCTTCCAGTACCCCACTGAATGCTTTCTTGTTCTCTCCTTACATGCCTTGATGACATCGTCCATGAGGAGTATGAAAAGATAAGGTGATTGATATTGGTTAAAGAGACTTAATTAACTCTTTCGTCACTTTATAATTTTCTACGGTGTAATTATATATTTATTCACTGTTTAACGATGCGCTTACAGATTAAAATGTAGTCGGTCGTTGACATAATCCGTCTCTTATTTCTTAGTCTAAAGCTTCAGTCATCATCTGTTCTTCTTTAGAATCTCAACTAATGAAACTTCTCTGCTTCAGCCAAATATTTTTATTAACATTATTATTATTATTTCTTTTCTAATCTTTGCTTCTTACGGTTAACATTTCAGAAAAGTTGTTGATTCTCAGCTTTGAAATATAGAAGGCGCTGGGCCATGACTCGTTTGCTTTTTTTAACTGTCCATGTTACTGTACACATTTAAAAAGTAACTTACTTTAAACTTTAATTAATTAAATTTTAAATTATAAAAATATTATTATGCATTATATTATACAAGAGAGAAAAAAAATGCCAGAACTCAAAAGTAGAGTTAGAAACAGCCAGCATAAACCAGCATCCAATAAATAATAAATGAGCGGTATGAACTAGCGGTGTCTCGTGATATTTAAATCGATATTCAAGTAAGTAATAATGATTTGGCACTGAACAAATATCTTGCGTCTATAACAAAAAAAAGAAAAAACTGTTCAAGTATCATTTCACCGCCGCAGGCGACCTTTGTCTTTACTGACTGTGTGTGGTACACCACTCTGAGTGGAAACCTCCCAGTAACAAAGACTGCTGTGTCCGTCTCAGATTTTGCTCCTTTCCTCAGACCTACGGGTCCTGAGTGTTCCTCTATAAATGCCTTTGTGCAGATGAGGAAGGACATCCCTCGAAACCTTCGGATATGTGAGGCTCTGTCCATTTTGGCTGGAATGACGTCTCGATGGTTCGGTGGTTTTATAGCGAATATGAGTACACATGAGGGCAAGTTCGGGCACAATGGGCTAATCACCTGTTTGCCAGGTCACTTCGATTACATGTCCTGCCCATGGGCCTTGTGCACTTGGGTCCCCTCTACACCTCGTTTCACGGGGTAGAAGAGGTTCCGATTATGAGATGAATGAGATGAGTATCATTTCACTGCCAGTTTAAAAAAAAAAAAAAAACTTAAAGTAATATGTACATTTTTTATAGATAGGACCGTTAAAAATAAAAAAAATAAAAACTTTCATTCTGTAACCATATGTAATTTTTTTCCTTTCTTAGCATACATTTGTTTTTGGTTATTGCTTGTATCTTGTTTGTTTGTTTTTTTCTACGTATGATACGACGTGTAATCAGAAATATACGTTTAAACATAGCCCATTGTTTTTACTGTTTATAAACGATAAAAATTCTCCAGTATATTTATGTTTCGTATTGCATCTCATTTTAGTTTGAGTAACTGCTGTTTGAATTTCTTATAACAGTAAGGGGAAGTGATATATATATTTAAAAGAAAACGCAAATTAATAGCATTCTGTCTTAAATTACTGGCACAGAACTAACCACAGATGTATGCCAGGACAGTTATTGAGGCGGCTCAGCGTATTCGTAATACCAATAACTTAATATTACTCCATTAAGTTACTGGTATTATGACTACCCTGGGCCGCCTCTTAGGCAGTGCAAGCGGTGCGGACTGCATCGGGCCCGATTTGTTGGAGGCGCCGAAATTATTAAAAAAATTTATTTTTAAAGAAACATGAAAAGTGTAACAGAAAATTTCAGAGAATAAAAATTATTTCTGTCATCTTGGTTGACTGTCAGACGTTCTCACTTGAATATTTTCAAAGAAAGCAGTAGTCAGTTTATATTCTTCTTCTATGTCATTCGCTTTCAGATAACCACATCTATCTGTCTTATAAAGCTGGCGGTCTGTCTCAGGCTTCTCTCGTCACCATACAGTTTCTCTCTCAACTGGGTTGCAAAAGGCCACACTGCCACTCTGGTCCTCTCATGGAGCCGACATATTCTATTTTCGTTGTCGTCCCCACATGGACACACACTTGCCTGTCCAATTTTCAATTTGTTGAACAGATGGTATCTGAGTCGTCAATGACCAGTTCTCAGTCTGAAAATTATCATTTGATCTCTTCTTGGTAATGTATAGATTGGGTCTGCATTACTGGACTCTGGATGTTCCGTCTGCCTTTTTTCTCTATTGTTATTTCTGATTATTGCTTTTATCTCTTCATATGTAGCCCTGGGTTTTCTTGCTTCCTCTTTGGCAAGTTTATAAGCTTATATGAAACTGCTCGTTTTTTCTTTTTAAATATGTCTATATTATTCCTTATGTGCCTTTCGGCCGACACATCCGACTTCAGCACGGCATTTTTGGGGACCGGGTTTGCCTTCCCTCTTCGATCCCTACTCTCTCAGCCAGACTGCAGAGATGCAGCCTGTTTCCAGGACCACCACTTGCAGGTGGAGTAGGGTCTTGGTCAGCTCTGGTTCGCTGACCCTGACGCAAGCAGTCAAGCTATGGGTTGCTGACTGCATTCTCTATTGCTGAATAAATAAAAACAAATGACATACAATACGATCTTATAAACCTGAAGTGTAATATGTTATTGTAAAATGCTGCAGCAGACAACCCTTGAGAAAATTACAGTGTGTACTAATTCAGTATAGTGCTGCGTTGGGGGGGGGGGGGGGGGCGCATCACTAGACCTCGCACCATTGTTAGCGCCGACTCTGCCTGTAAGTAACTTTTATCTCTGCTAGACGATCTGTCTCCTGTGATGACGACCAAATAGCCAGTTTTTTCCGACTCCTGAAATTTTATAAGTCCGACTTCGACACCGGACTACAATATCTTTACTAGTCATATGACGTAATAGTTTTTAACTGACTGCACTAAAACAACGACCGACTCCACGACTTCGGACTCAACAGCTCTAAAAATAGCAGTGGAAAATTCAAACTAAATTACATTTTACCGAATGTTATCTTCATTCAAAGAAAACATAACTTTCCTATTAACTTTCCTATCTCATTCAGTTTAGGATGAAATTGTATTTTAGTTAACTAGCTCGCGAGGTTTTATTGGAAGGAAGAAAAAGTACATGAAGCCCTAGTGATACCTCGCCTTTCATTGACTTAGGGGGAAGGGCTAGTCAAGAATCTCTCTGGCTTTAAAATTATTTCTCTTTTATTCCTCCGTCACGCAGGGATCTATCAAATCAACCCGGTGCTCTACCGGTAGAACGGGATCTACCTCATCTGGATCCTATCTTTAGAATAAATTGCAGAGACAAAATGTTCAATTCTGCACAGAAACATACTGCCTTTTCAGACACAGACACACACCGGGGTTGTGGAATCGGCCAAAAAATTTCCGACTCCGACTGCAGAAATTGTGGAAGTTCGAGAAAATATAATTCATGGAAATTTTGTTTCAGAACCTGTGGTCCTAATGATGTTATACTCCCCCCTAGTCTCCTGGGTAGTGAGATCGGATGCCTAGCCTTCTCGTATAAGGGCGACAAAATAGGAGGTCCCGTGTGCAAGTTGTGCGCGTTAAAAATCCCACGGCATTTGGAAATCGCTTAAAATGTACTAAGTTAATAAAAACAACTACCTTGAAATGTTATTTTGAATTTTCAAGCGCCTCCCCCATTTTTCATAGCCATTTGCGCGGATCTAACATGGATCTGCCTTGGCTTAAGTCTCGTAAAAATAAGAATCGGAGTCGGGACATTTGTTTACCGACTCCGACTCAACTAAAAACGACAGTCTCCAGGACTTTGACTCCCGACTCCGATCCCCGTGTCCGACCCAACAGCCCTGCCTTAAACTCCACACATGAGCATCTAGGCTAACTCCATGTCACCAAGCTCTGGTCAGGACAGACATTTTCTTTAAATCTAGGAGCTTACCCAAAATAAGATTTTTATAAGCCAGGAAAATGCAGTTCTAAATATGACTGCTAAAATTCGAAGCGCCACGGCTAAATTTCTACACATGAAAGTTTAGGGACCTTTCGCAGGGGATTTTAAAATCCGGTTCTTGAATGAAAAACTCTTTGACCGACAGCAGGTTAAGACAAGCTTAAATAAATGTTTTTTCCTAACTGCTTTTTATTGTAGCACTTTTCCGCAATATTTACTACTTCATCTAAATAAATTATTAATTAAACACATTTTTATCGGTATTCGTTATACTTTTAAATAACTTTGTTTTTCTGAGTGATGTATGTATTTCTGATTCAGTCTACTGTGAACAATTCTACACATGTGAAATTATTTGGTGGACTTACGTTTTGTTTGGAAGCTTCAGAGCAGGGTTTCTAAACCTTCTTTTGCCATGGACCCCTCTGATTGTCTGATGAAGGCTATGGACCCCTTTGATTAACAGATGAAGGCTATAGACTCCTTTGACTGTTCAATGAAGGCTATGGACCCCTTCTTGGAAAAAATGCACATACAGCACAATTAAAGACGTTACATTTTAATTTTAGGTAATGTACATTCACCCCTAAGAATCAATTCAAGGACCCCCGGACCACAGGTTAAGATACCCTGTTTTAAGGAATTCAGTGACACAAATCAGTCGCGAAACAAATGGCATGCAAAGATTCCAGGCCACACACAAAATGATGCGTATCTCAGCAGAAGAGAACAAGTGGTAATCTTCAGACTTCGCACAAGCCACAACAGTTTGGGATACCATCTATTCAACAAGCTTCAGATAGGAACTACCTATGAGTGCAAATGTGGCACTGATAAAATGACTGTTGAACGTGTGCTTCAAAGATGCCCAACACATGAGCAACAGAGAAAGCACATACTGCCGTCACCTGAAACGTTCCTGGAAAAGCTCTACGGATATACCAATAGCCAGAAGCTGACCACTTGCTTTCTTTCACATATTCGAGTAGAGACGTCTGAGGGTGTACGAGGAAGAAGGATCGCGAAACAGTCGTACATTACACATGTAGTGTTCAACCAGCTTGAAGTTAAAGCAGAAAGGAAACAACGTTTTATTTTCTGTCAGATGTTATGTAGGGTTCTTTAGTGTTATTATATAGAACCAATCATAACACGCGGAAGCGAGCCATAGACAATTAGTAAAGATGTAGGAAACGCGTTAGAGGCCACATGGATGTGGTTTTACAGAGGAATTGAATGGTAATAATACAATGAATATCTAAAAAGATTAATAATGATGTTCAGAAATTGCGCAAATCAAGCTTATAATTCATATGAAAAGGAAGCAGCTCACTTTCTTTGGGCGTGTAATGATTAGAGGGAAACTATAATAGGTTGTGACAACAGAAAAAAAAATTAATCGGAAAGAGATAGAGGGCGGCAAAGAGAGAATGTACTGGACACTCAAATATCTTGGCATGGAAAGAAGTAAACAGTAGAACTGATAAACATCACAAGGGGACAGGAAGTTGTGAAGACACATGATCACCTAGGCACGGTGCTTAACAAGAAAGTCGATGAAGATGTTGATTATGCCATGAGCGTGAGGACAAGGATGTTTTTGGCTTTGAATTTGATGTTCATGATGATATCAGTAGCCACGATATTTATGGCGAAGTTGACGACGAAGGTAATGAAGAAAATTGCGATGACGATAAATTATAGCGATAATTTTTGTGATAACTATAAAGTTGGCAGTGACAACAGTGATAACGCTAGCCATCACGATGATATTCATAAACCGATAAAGAACACCCACGATTGGCGTATTAACTTCTCAGAGTCAGGAACATCCCGTAGTGAGAATACAAACTCTCGCATTTCTGGTTCCACGAGACCTAATGGTTTTCAGAATTCATGCGCAATATTGTTCGGCCATAAATGATATCTTAATCGGGAACACAAATTCGTACAAATATTTCGGCGCCGTGTTTAATAACACAAATAAGCCTGGGAAAGAATATTTCTATTAAAAATAATATGCAGATAAATAAACAAGAGACAGCAGGCTCAAGCAATATACAGAACTGGGCTTCCATGATGTGATTGAACAGGGATAGACAATTAAATCAGCAGTTATACTTGGGGGAAAAAACACAAACATTCATTTATTTGATAGACGTCCAGCTGGGAACAATCTACGGTGCAGTACTCAATTGCTGAAATCAAAGATTGTGCCTTCCCAGCTAAATAAAATACGTAGCAACAATCTGCTTGTATATTTATGTGGAATACAAATAACAGAACGAAGCTCATCTACGATATTTTCCAAACGGAATACTAAGAGAAATACATGAAATAATTTTCGGTTACGTGATTGGGATTAGAAAATAATGATATATAAAACATTTTCAAAATGGTAGGACATTCTTTCAATTTATTTCAACTCCCCGTCGTGCAAAGGGCATCATCAAATATACAACAAGCTTCCATGCCCTGCTCTATCCATTCAGTGTTTTTCTATGTCGTTTGTTTATCTCTTTCATGTCTGTGTCTGATTCCCTTATCTATGTTGTGTTGGGCTTCCTCTATTTCCCTTACCATGCGGATTCCAGAAATGAACAAAGCCACACAGACAGCATCCGCACGATTGCGGCCGATGAAAGGAATTTATTATTCTCATTTATTTTTTATGTTTATCACTTCTTGTTCTTCTGCATTTAGTTTGCAGTCATTCTAATTATGCACGCTGTCGCCAGGACGAAGTCCACAGTCTTTTCCAGGTTAGCGCAGCAGTTCCATAGCTTCTTCCTGAGCTCGAAACCCTCTGGCTTGGTCAGGCATCGTTTGTCATCAAGGGCTGGGCAGATTTGGAGAATGTGTTCAGAGGTCTGGATTCCAGTTCCACTCGGACATTCATTAGTGTGAGATATTCTTGAGGCGATAGGAGTGTCCTAGTAAACTGCTGTGGCCAGTTCTCAGACGGAAAATGATGGCCTGCTGGTGTCTTTAAAGCTGGTAGAATGTGTCATATCTGTTGTATATAAATATATGCCTCCTTCTTCCACTGGTATTTATATTGGTTGTGTATGATAGTTTTAGCTTCTCGATAGGGCAATGGGTGGCTGAGCTGCTCCATTTTACTGCCACTTTTAGATAAAGCATCAACTCTCGTTCCCAGTGATTCCACAATGGATGGGTAACCACTGAAGGGCAATGGTTGATGATCTTTGGATAATGTTAAGCTCAGATTTGATCTCATGTTTTCATTTATGGTGTTCTGTATTGATTCCAGTAGTGATCAACAGTCAGTGAAGATCACTATCTTAGCTGGTGGTTGCTGTTCTGATCTTGTGAGGATTCTCAGTGCCCGCAGTAATGCCATAGATTCCACCATGAAGTTGGAGGATATTTTTCCGGTTTGGAAAGCCTTATGGATGATCCTCCCGTTGATGAATCTGATAAAGATGCCTCCTCCATTCTTTACTGCCCCCTCTGCGGTGTGGTGAAGTGGGATGTTATAAATATTTATAGGGGACTTAGTGTACTGACTGAGATCAGCTGTGAAGGTATATATATCTAATAAGAGTAGTGTATTATATATAACCTTACTTGCTGCCACATATGTATACCTCAGTCAGAATTATTCTGGAATAGTGTGATGACTACGTTATATGTCTAGGGTATGTGTATGATGAAGTGTAAGTCAAAACAACAACAGACAGATAAACAATTTAATTTATTCCACTACACTTGACAACACTGTGACACTCACATACATAAAACACTCTACAAGGATATCTTAAAGGAGTCACTGATAACTTTTCAAATAACAATATGTATTCATTGCTGTCATGAATGAATATGTGTCCTGATTCAAATACAAAGGAACCAGGAATCACAATCAATTTTAATTACAAGTTATATGTACAGAATTTATCAATATGAATATTGTAGTGACATATATTATTAAAAGTATCCTATGTGTGTCAGTTGTGTAGTAGTAATATGAGATAATACTGGTTTTGTTTTGTTCAAGCTCTGTTGGTATTTGTCATCATGACTTCAATAGTTTGTCTTTATTGGAACTAGTATTGGAGATGTTCTCAATTCCTGATATTAAAACAATTTAATTCCCCTCTTAATGTTATTTTTACAATGTCATTTTAAGATGGGGGTACATAATGTTGAGCTCAGCTGGCCACATCAGCTTATCTTGCGTGATGGCGGCAGGAAAAGACTCCTCTGCTCGATTTCTCCCCTGGGCTCTGGAGACACCTCACTGATAGCTAAATGGACCAAGGAGTATGCTGTCCGACTCTGGATTCAGCAAAGCTCTGACCAGGTGCTGCTCAATAACGTCAAGACCACGGTCCCACAATTTATGGAAATAAACACAGATACGTTGACTAGCAATGAATTCTGGCACAAATACTGGCACAAATTCCCATCTGCTTATGTTCCAGGCTTTTATTTAGCAAAAATATGAGCTGGCTTCAACGCACTGTTGCTTTATCAAGCTTATTTGAACTAGTGGTCTCGAACTAACGCTCCTAAGTGATTATATCAGCGAGTCTGGCCAATGGAGCCACGTTTCGACAAGTGTTTGAAAAAATTTTACCTTCCTACGTCTCCCCTAACAACCAAGGATAGCATTTATAGTCCGACTAATCGTGTGTAGCCTTACATATCATTCCAGCCAATCAGTTCAAATGTAACTTGTGGCCCATTTCCCGTACAATGGTGGTTTAAAAAATCTACCACTGAGCGATTCTGATTTTGGGTGTTGTCTGACAGCACATCATTTTATTTTGGCTATAACTTGTTAATTCCTAGACTATTTGCATAACACTTAACATATTCTTTGTCATCAAGCCCTAAGGAACCCAAATATACAAATTTAAAAGAGCTAAGTGGCTGCGTTCAAAATATGCAATTTCTTCTACCTCCTGTTTCGAAGATGTGCTGTCTGGGTACTGTAATGTTTTCAAACGTAAACCCATCTAATGTCATCTTTTCTAATAAGCGTTTTCCAGGTTTTTTAAAACCTAACTCTGGGAAGGGTAGTGAATTTTATCACTGTCGATTTGAAATAAAGTTAGTGCATGTGGCCTTACACGCGTGATAGTAGTAATTGTGTATCGCGTTACGCTTGTTGGGGTGGCATTAATAGCGAGACGCGTGTTTAATTTTGCATGCGTTCCTGATTTTCAGCCCTCCCTTCTTTCTATTCTTTAGTCCATCTGTTCGTTCGTTTTGGTAACGTAGTATAATTAATGTTAGGCTTAATTTAGGTCATTACGCAGTGTGCCTCTCAATGTTTTTCTTAGAAATGCAATACCCGTTTTAATGTGTTGTGGAAACGCTACAATTTGCAGACGAAGCATAAAATAAAGGGGGATTTCGAGTACATTCTTTGTGACAGCACTGTTATTTTACCATTGCTCTTTTCTTTATTAAATGTATTTGTTAGGCTTTATATTTACCTGATAATTTATATATGTGGATTAGAATATTTCACGACATGCGGATCCATCTATGTACATGTGTGTCCACTCCATGGGGTTGCACTTTTCTTCAATCTTCTCCTGAGCCAAAGTTTTTAGTTCTGGGGAGATCTTGGTAGCCTTTCTTTCTTATTCCAGGGACTGCTGTGATGATATATATACATACAGGGTGTCCGAAAAGTTACTGTGCACTTGAATATACGGCAGACTAGAGTAGCGGTTTTGATATGAGAGTTTGTCCGTTCTATCCTAGGCGTGACCTTGACAACAGACGAGAGCAATGTTTTTTTTTTAATGTGAGAGTTGTCTGTTCTTCCCTTGGCTTGGCAGTGTTGGCAATCGCGCAAGCACCAGTGCGCAGCAGCAGTCGGAGTAAAGTGTTGTTGAACTGCAGTCCAGGTTTAATTGTCTTGGCCAAACGACAATGGTGTTGACTTGAAGAAAGAGTATTCCTGGTGAAACATGTGTTTCGTCACGGTTATAAATACACGGACGACGTTCAGCAAAAGTTCGCGCAGCAGTTTCCAGATTCACAAGTTCCTCACCGTAATGCGGTACGGAATCTGATAGACAAGTTTCTTGAAACGGGCAGTGTGCACGATGCACCTCGATCTGGAAGGCCCTCCACTTCAGACGAAACAATTCTCTATATCCAGGACACGATGCTCCAGAGTCCAAGTAAGTCTGTGAGACGGTTGCCCCAACAGGCCCACGTGTCAAAGAGTGCAGCTCACAAGATTCTGAAGACGAAGTTAGTTGCATCCATACAAGGTTACCGCAGTACATCAGCTGAAAGAGAAAGATCACCAGTCCCGTGTCAACTACTGCGCCTGGTTTAAGAAATTCCTTGTTGAGGAAGGTGAGAAAGTCCTTGATGTTACCTTCTTCACAGATGAGGCATGGTTCCACCTTTCCAAGTACGTGAACAGTCAGAACACTCGTCTGCGGAGCAGTGAAAATGAACATAAATTTCAAGAAATGCCTTTCCACGAGCACAAAGTCGGGGTGAGGTGTGCCATCAGTCGTATGCGCATAATTGGGCCCATCTTCTTCAGTAACACCAAAAATCGCAGAACGTTACCGCACCGACATTCTCGAACCATTCCTAACCCACCTTACTGAGCTTGAAATTCAGGAAGCCTGGTTCCAGCAGGATGGTGCAACTGCACACACAGCTTACTCATCACTCCATTTTTTGGAGGACATCTTTTGTAATCGCATAATCTCGCGTGGAATATGGCCTGCTCGTTTTCCTGACCTGACTCCGCCGGACTACTATCTGTGGAGTGCACTGAAAGGAAAGTCTATGAGAACAATCCGCACACAGTAGATGAGCTGAAGGTAGCAATCACCACCCACATTCAACAGATCCCACTGACAACCCTGCAGAAGACCTTCGACAATATGAAGAAGCGTGTTCAGGCATGTCTTGAGGCCCATGGTGGACATTTCCAACATCTGCTGTAGAAGAAACTGCTGCGTGGTACTGCAATGTTGTACGAGGTACTTTACTGAACAGTAACTTTTAGGACACCTTGTATATATATTCTCATAGCAGTAGTTTGACTCCTACAAAATCAGTTTATATTTCCATTTCGGTAGGTTGATAAGTAAGGAGGTCGTCATGACAGTGATGCAGATGTTTATCACTTAGGTATCTCTATCTTTTCTTTCTGTTTTTGTTCTTCTATTCACAATGAAGGCCTTGTCGCTGCAACGTATGCAATTTTCCTTGTCCTTAATCCCAGTAAAACGTCTCTCTTACTGCGCCAGATGTGATAAAAGAGACCTATAAACGATAACATCGCTGAGGAGAGAAGACAGAATTAAAACAACAAATAATTATGTAAACTGTATAAATCAGTTCAAATAAATTTAAAACAACAAATAGACTAAGATGAATTGAAGAAGTAATGTAAACAGGGTCCGAGAAAGGGACCCACCACAGCGAAGACTGATGGAGTAAACGAAGTGACGATATTTCCGGGGATGTTGCAGTGATATGGGGTCCACTGCATCACAACTCCTTTGAAAAATGGATTATAGGGGCCCATGTACATAACCAAAAAAAAAAAAAAAAATTATATATATAATGTAATTTTTTAAAATTATGCATTTATGTACATTTTTTCTTCGAAGGAGAGAGTAGTCTTACTGGAAAATTTAAGGGGTCCTTGGGATATAAAAGTTCAGAAACCTTGGTCTAATAGATCTTAGACGAGGATGAAAAATTACTCGGGGTCCCCATATTATTTATAATTTTCAACGTTTCTATATTTCTGCTAGACATACATGGCCAGGAAATGAACAGACACGTCTTTTAAATTTTTATTTTGAATTTTAAACTTAACTCCAACTCTGGTTGGGTAATGAACCGATAAAGCCGATATTTTAAAATGTAATAGATATATTATTAACTTTATCTTATCATTCGCGTTCGAAATGAAGCAGATACCGTAATATCTCAAATTTGTACATTCGGATAATGAAACTCATCAGCGAGCAAGGCTTTGACAAAATTTAAGTTTCAGAAACGTAAAAATAATCTCCCTGTCCTGTAACATAAGCATAAATGTAAAACAGTTTTACATTGGACGAGATATTATTATTTTTCGCTCTGGCAAAAATATCTTTTTCACGCAGGAAGATGCCATCAGGTTATATCGGAAACTGATTTAATTTTGTTACTGTCTGGGCCTGTTGAGATATGAATAATAATTGTAGTTGCTGTTGTAGATTAGTACAGTTATCCAGGTGATGAGAACATCGTGCCAGTAGATAATGTGATTTTTATTGTTCGAGTGTTCAGGAGCTATACATTTCGTTGCATTATATGCT
This sequence comes from Oreohelix idahoensis, assembly GCA_024509875.1. Lineage (NCBI taxonomy): Eukaryota > Metazoa > Mollusca > Gastropoda > Stylommatophora > Oreohelicidae > Oreohelix > Oreohelix idahoensis. The sequence continues at coordinate 299,968 of JAMPIV010021490.1, forward strand.
TCGTGTTTGATTTCATGAGAATATGGCATGCATATGGATTGCAATTTAACTATTGACGAAGATGTTGCTTGGTTTTATGGGATCATTCTAATGTAAGGTAGAGTTCAAGATAGCCCCCAAATCAGATATTGCCGTAGGGAAGTGAAGTGTTACAGACTAAGTATACTAGGTCTAAGTTTTTAAAAAAATGAGGTGTGGCCTTTTGTTTAAATTTGAACGGGCCGCCCTTCGCCAAAACGAGGCAAAACTTTTTGTTTTTAAAGGTATCCATCTTTGCGAGGAATATAAAAAGATGAAATATGTTATGACAACAAGAAAGATTGAAGAAAGAAGAGGGGAAGACAAAGAGAGAGGATACTTGACAGTTTGACCTAATGGCATGGGGAGGAGTCAACAACAGAACTGATAAACAGTACTGGAGACAGGAAGTTGTGCAGAGACATGATCACCTACGTCACATGGAATGGTACTTGAAGAAGGTGACCTATTTTTGCATTTGGACAGTCTGGCGCGTTAGACGACCTGGTTTCTTACCCATTCGGATGGTACTTGGTTCGATTCTCCTGCGAGCAAATAACTTGTCACTTTTGTGTGGACTAGTGTTCTCCTTTCTTTCGTTCATTCTTTCTTTCTTCACCCAATAATTATTTTTATTTTTTTAATTATCTCCGCACTAACCTGAGTCTTAGCGTTTCACGTAATCATGCAGTGGTGGTTTATGTAGCAAATTTGTTTTTGTGAAGAGGTTGCTACTTCCATACATAGCGTCACCCTTCTTGTCTCGCACTACCTGCTTTTTTGGGGAATAGAGGTTCTAGTCTTTCTTTATCTGCTCAGAGACCACCCGGGAACTACACGAGATATCCATCATGTATAAAAACAATCTGGCAGAGTACGTAGAAGGAAGAATTCATAAAATGTTAAGTGCCGCTTTAATAACATGGTCGTGACGACATCCTGGCACCTTGGAAGTTTAGTGCCAAGCACTAATGAAACGGTTAATAATACAAAGCATTATATCAGTTTCCTGTTCCGTAATTGTTGTCACTACGATACATTTGTTATAGTGCAATTCAGTCTTGAACGTCGTAGACCAGCGGCTCCGAACCTTTTGTAGATATCGGCCTCCTTAACAACCATGTTATACATTTAGTGCACTGGCTTCCTAGCTCGGTGGTCCATGGTTCGATCCACAGCTGAGGTGGAATTTTTGAGACAGCAAACGGCTCCGGGGTCGACTCAGCCCCATGAATTGCGTTCTAGAGCAATTTTGGGAAGGTTTAAATTGGCCGGCATGATGCTGACTTCATCACCCCTAGTGTGCCGATGGTCAAGAAAATATGGATCTAACACCATATTCTCCATATGCCTCAATGGGCGTGTAACGGGATCCTTTATCTTTTACCTTTTTAAATATACGGTCCACAGAACGAAAACTAAAATTTAGAGGGCCAGTTTTCAATCAATCAACCAATCAGTCAGTCAGCTTTCTTTAATCTCTTTAATTGTCCCGCCACGTAGACATCCTGCCGCTCTCAGCGTAGACTACGATCTGGTAACCAACATTCCTGTGCATACGATCTGGTAACCAACATTTATGTGCTTGTCACGAGTCCTTTGTTGTCGATCGCTCTGGCGAGCAGCTATTGTACCAATGTGATGACACTTGTTTTGTTAAAACCAGATTAAAATATCAAACAAATTCTTTCTATGGCCCATCTGGGAACCTCCCGCGCTAACCATAATGTCTACCGAGCTAGGTGTGTTTCGAAAGATAATATAAGGTTTGGGAAATATCAAAGGTGTGATTTAAGTTACACTTAAGTAAAAGCCGTGATTAGGAAAGATTAATTTAAAAAGTAGTAAAAGAGCATAAACGAGAGAGAAATAAAATAAGAAGATGATGAAAATGGCACAGGGTGGTAAAGACTAGGAACACTTTATCACATCCACATTGGTAACCTTGTCATACCATGTTAATCCTTCTATTTTACGCAAGCACCCATTTATAAAAGTCTAACTTTTTGGTTGTTGTTTTTGCTTATGAAATGTACATTAAATAAAGGCCAGTTCATTTAAAATTGTGACGTAGTAATAATTTTATTTATATTTTTAAAATAAGTTTTCCAGTAAAGAAACTAGAACTTAGAACAGTTAATAGTTCAAGGGGGCGGTTGACGCTGTTTCGTAACCGCAAGCTTCTGAATACCTGGCTGCCACGACGATATTTTGTCGCAGGTCTGGCTGCACATTAAGTCAGTTCCAGCATTTATTTTTCATATGGACGAGAGCTGAAAATGTAGATTCACACAGGTATGCTGTGGCAAAAGGTATCATTACATTCTATTGGTGTAAATGATTGCTTTAATGAACATAGTTTCCATTACTTAAAAAAAAAACACACACACGCACACACACAAAAGGGAAAGGAAAAAAAAAACACATACGGAATTGAAGCACATTGAGTACAGCAATAACTTAGGTATGAAATAATCAACAGAGTCCAAAATTACTCACAACCTATATTTACTTCTGGTATGAAGGCTGCCATTGTGGCGACTTGAGGTTGTTCTTTCTGTTCGGTCGATTTGATATGATTTTATTTTTAATATTTTATAAAATATATCTTCAGTACCTTGCGGACCCCTCTTGGTCCTTGCCGCGGACCCTGCGTTGGGAACCACTGAGCATGCATTCGCCATTCTTATTATTTTTTTTTATATACTTCAGTGTTTTGTGTGGTTTTTTTTTAAAGTATCATAACTCTGCCTAGACTTAGTGGATTTATGTTAGCCTGGTACATTGAAAATCCCAGTTTGGGTTCATAATTTGTCTGGCCGCCACAGCGCGCGAAAGGAAAACATTCGTAATGTTTATGAGGTGGTAATAACGTGTTTCCCTTTGTGCCAGTGAAACTTGACAGAGAAGGTTGCTGTTATAATAAATTAAGCATTTTAATATTCCTTGTCGTCATCAACATTATAGAGGACTTTCATTGCACTTTTTATTCTTTTCCCCAATCACTCCTTCCAGATAACATTGTTGGAAGTTCTTCTGATGTTTGAAGGCCTTTCCTGTGACTTGTATGATTGTGCAGGACCGCCCTTAAATCGACTCCACTATTCCTCCGAATCGTGCCCCGCGCCTAGAAGGGCTACACGTAGGATATTGACATATATGACACTAGTGCAGGTAAACGAACACGTCTTAACTATAAAATCAATTGCATAAATGTCTACTTTCTATTGTGAAGAAGAACTGGACGCGTTAAAACCAGTTCTTCGAACTACTTGTAATTGTAGAAACTCCCAACAAATGTTTCAATCTCTTGTCTATGATAACTGATCAACAGCATTTCCAAATTTCTTTATAGCAATTCGAATCTTCCTGGTTATTTCCGTAACTGTAGCCTGAGAAAAGAGTAGCTTCTAGAAGCTAAATGGAATTAAACGTATCTGTGATGAACAATGCAGGAAGCTCGATTACACATAATTGAGGGAAACCCGAGGCCTGTAAACAGTAAATTGCATGGCTAGGCGGGGTTGTCGCACGGAAGGTCCAGTGTTCAAATCCTGGGTAAGCCACTCATGTCTGTTGTTTTTCTGTTGTCTGGGGTTCTACTTCTTTATTTCCTGCGAGTGCCTGATAACATACCTTTATATTTGTTTCATATTAATTTAGGAAGCTCGATTAAACAGTTTGGCCATAATATCAGTTTAACGCGAATTAATGAAAAGCTTCAAGTTAAACAGTATACTGAAGGATGTTGCCGAATTAAAAAAAAGCAAGGAATATTAGTTTTAAAAACATATTGATGAAGTGTATAATAAAGTTCCAACATGATATTAATTATATGTGACACACTGCACGTAAAATATGATTTTGTTATTACTAATGGAGTAATTGTTTCTTCTTCTTCGTACACTGTCGGACGTCTATTTGAATGTTTCCAAAGAAAACTAAAGTCAGTTTGAGGCTATTTGCATCTCCGTAGAGCTTTTGCACGAATGGTACTTGTGTCTACAACTTGCGCTTTCTCTGTGTCACGTAGACAGATAATTTATTTTGCCATTTTAATGTTCTGTTTTCCTAGACATTTGTATTCTTCTTGTCTATCTTTCATTTTTCACCTGTTCAAACCCCACCCGCGTTTGGTTACGTTCTGGCTTTCAGTAGAAATCCCCCACTGGTCAGAAACGTTCAGCGTAGCGGCAATATTACATACACGCACCTAGTCCGTCCAGGGGAATTTCTCTGGTCGCTTTAAAACGTTTGATCACGAGCGGCTGGTACCCTTTGAGGACTGGGTAACGAGTTTGATCTGTTTCAGGGGGAGATAACAATCGTGGTCAGTCTCCGGGTTTTGCCCCTTAGAACGCAAGAGCTCGCATAATATTATGATTGTCTCTCTGGGGGAATTTTCGCAAAGTTGTTGCTTCTGAAACCTTTGTCTTACCCGGTATTACGCATTACGCCGATACATCTGTAGAATCAGGCTAGGCAGGTGTCCCGGGTAGAATGGTTTGTAAGCTATAAGATTTGAAATTTTACTACGTCAAACACACTCGTAGAAGATTCCTGGCCCGAGATGGACCATCATGAGAATTAGGCAGACTTTAACAGAACTAAAATGTTAAGGCCGTTCTCTAGTCATTTTCGGGTTTCAGGGGATACCGAATTGCTAGTCTAGTTTCCAGTCAGACGAAGAATGTCACCGTCTCTTCGTTCTCGAGGGATTCTAAAGATATCTAGCCCCACGAGTGTCACAGCCATACCTGAAACAACAACCCTTTGTCAACGCCATTTCCCTCTCACGGGAGTTCAGCTCACGCATTGTGAAATGAGCCAACGCAACAATCTGAAAACGTCTATGGCAGTATTAGTTCCCTACTCGCCTATTGGATTACCAGTCAGGGCATTGCGGCTTCCAAAATCTCAAAACAGCCCAGCATGTCTAGAGCAGAATTCAATTCACCAGTCTCTGTATGCCTAAACGGGGCACTCAGCCAAGCCACAGTCAACCAGCCAAAACCGGATTAAAAGCCAATTCTAGCGCCGGATAAGCACGCCTTGGGATCAGTTGTCCTCAAGTGACTTCGTCCCATGGCTTATTTCTGGATTATGTGGAACCTCGCACTTAGGAGCGACCAGCCAAAGATAGACAGAGTTCCAGCCCCACTCACGCGATAAGGGGAGTCACCAACGATGGCACATATACAGTGATTTTATTCAGGTTAATTCCATCACTGATGGAGGATATATACGAAGAAACCACTTACTGGAGCTATTCCATTGGTCCCCGAAAGCGGACAGACTGTCGCTAAGTTCATTCAGTTGGTCAGCAGGAGATAAACAGCGTCCCCAGCCCACCTCGCGCCAGTAGGGGAGGGTCACCAACGTTTAGTACCAACAAGGACAGTTTTGTAGGCTTAGTCCCTCACGAAGGATCTACATATAAGACACTGTCTGGACTATGTCATCTGGTCCCCGAAAGCGGAAGGACTGACACGCAGTTTATTCAGTTTGGTAAACAGGAGGTAAATAGAGTCTTCCAGCCCAACTCGCGCCAGTAGGGGAGAGTCACCAACGTTTAGTACCAACAAGGACAGTTTTGTAGGCTTAGTCCCTCACGAAGGATCTACATATAAGACACTGTCTGGACTATTTCATCTGGTCCCTGAAAACGGAAGGACTGCCACTCGATTATTTATCTCTCTGTGTTCTACAGGTTCATGTCGGTGGTCTGTGTGTGTGTTTGTTGGTGTATTTTGCGTATTTGATGACTATTGATGATTTTGATGATTATTGATGACTTCGATGACTGTTGATGATTATTGATGAGTGCTGATGATTTTTTTTTTGTCATTTATGATGTTATGATGAGATGCATTATTTCCATGCTTTTCTTCATTTAATAAAGTTTACACCTTTATTAATACGCTGTTCACGACCTTTCCATCCAAAAGTAAGTTTTTTTTTTGCTCTTTACTATAGTCTCTATGTATGATAAGAGAAAAGAGTGAGAGCAGGAGATGCTTAGACAGTATAAGTGTGTTGAGGGCTTGGAGAGAGTGATAACTTAATAAATCTGCTCCAGGTTTGTCTCAAGTCCACCTCCTATTACACTTTATCTATGTGTAATCTATAACTCTGTCAGTCTACTATCCCTAGTCGATTTCACTACTATTGTCCAACTCGACAAATACTCTACACTCTAACTCAACCACGACAAATGGGGGCTCGTCCGGGATGAATCTAACATATAATGTGTGCTCGTTCCGAGGATGAATCTCTCACAAGATTCTATTCTGATTCTAGAGTTTAGTGTTCTGCAGATTATAGGAATTTCTTTCCCCTAGACATATCGAATTATTTCTTTTGGAGGAAGTCTGAACAGCGTTTTTTCTCGACAGCATTCATAATATTTAGTTACATTTATGGTTCATGTTACCCATGAGACACAGCTGGTTAAGGTTGCTGGTAACACTGCTGAGTTTTTGGTTGACAAATCTGACGACTATTGTTGTAAAAGTCAGAAAATTTTATTTTAAGGGTTAATATTTTTTTCAGGAGTAGCTCTTTAATCTGAGATAAGAAGCTACAGATAGTCAGTTACTAGCTTGCATTTGTATCAAGGGAGGGTGTTCATTCGGATGATAGTAACCAATCCTCTCAACAGCTAAGTACTGACAGAAGTGGGGTGAAGTGATAGTAATAAGTTTTACATCACTCACATTCTTTGGAGCTTTTGGGAAACGAATTTGGCTTATGAGTATAGGATGTTTCAATGACATAACGGACGTTTGAGGAAAAGATAAATTACTGTCCTTTAGTCCGTGGTTCACGCACTTTAAAAAGGGGGGCTATCTTGTCACATAGACAGATAATTTATTTTGCCATTTTAATGTTCTGTTTTCCTAGACATTGGTATTCTTCTTTTCTATCTTTCATTTTTCACCTGTTCAAACCCCACCCGCGTTTGGTTACGTTCTGGCTTTCAGTAGAAATCCCCCACTGGTCAGAAACGGTCAGCGTAGTGGCAATATTACATACACGCACCTGGTCCGTCCAGGGGAATTTCTCTGGTCGCTTTAAAACGTTTGATCACGAGCGGCTGGTACCCTTTGAGGACTGGGTAACGAGTTTGATCTGTTTCAGGGGGAGATAACAATCGCGGTCAGTCTCCGGGTTTTGCCCCTTAGAACGCAAGAGCTCGCATAATATTATGATTGTCTCTCTGGGGGAATTTTCGCAAAGTTGTTGCTTCTGAAACCGTTGTCTTACCCGGTATTACGCATTACGCCGATACATCTGTAGAATCAGGCTAGGCAGGTGTCCCGGGTAGAATGGTTTGTAAGCTATAAGATTTGAAATTTTACTACGTCAAACACACTCGTAGAAGATTCCTGGCCCGAGATGGACCATCATGAGAATTAGGCAGACTTTAACAGAACTAAAATGTTAAGGCCTTTCTCTATTCATTTTCGGGTTTCAGGGGATACCGAATTGCTAGTCTAGTTTCCAGTCAGACGAAGAATGTCACCGTCTCTTCGTTCTAGAGGGATTCTAAAGATATCTAGCCCCACGAGTGTCACAGCCATACCTGAAACCACAACCCTTTGTCAACGCCATTTCCCTCTCACGGGAGTTCAGCTCACGCATTGTGAAATGAGCCAACGCAACAATCTGAAAACGTCTATGGCAGTAGTAGTTCCCTACTCGCCTATTGGATTACCAGTCAGGGCATTGCGGCTTCCAAAATCTCAAAACAGCCCAGCATGTCTAGAGCAGAATTCAATTCACCAGTCTCTGTATGCCTAAACGGGGCACTCAGCCAAGCCACAGTCAACCAGCCAAAACCGGATTTAAAGCCAATTCTAGCGCCGGATAAGCACGCCTTGGGATCAGTTGTCCTCAAGTGACTTCGTCCCATGGCTTATTTCTGGATTATGTGGAACCTCGCACTTAGGAGCGACCAGCCAAAGATAGACAGAGTTCCAGCCCCACTCACGCGATAAGGGGAGTCACCAACGATGGCACCTATACAGTGATTTTATTCAGGTTAATTCCATCACCGATGGAGGATATATACGAAAAAAAACCACTTACTGGAGCTATTCCATTGGTCCCCGAAAGCGGACAGGCTGTCGCTAAGTTCATTCAGTTGGTCAGCAGGAGATAAACAGCGCCCCCCAGCCCACCTAGCGCCAGTAGGGGAGGGTCACCAACGTTTAGTACCAACAAGGACAGTTTTGTAGGCTTAGTCCCTCACGAAGGATCTACATATAAGACACTGTCTGGACTATTTCATCTGGTCCCCGAAAGCGGAAGGACTGACACGCAGTTTATTCAGTTTGGTAAACAGGAGGTAAATAGAGTCTTCCAGCCCAACTCGCGCCAGTAGGGGAGAGTCACCAACGTTTAGTACCAACAAGGACAGTTTTGTAGGCTTAGTCCCTCACGAAGGATCTACATATAAGACACTGTCTGGACTATTTCATCTGGTTACAACAAGGAGACGTTTTGTAGGCTTAGTCCTCACGAAGGATCTACATTAAGACACTGTTGGACTATTTCATCTGGTCCCGAAAAAACGGAAGGAC
>JAMPIV010021491.1:0-85695 GCA_024509875.1 Oreohelix idahoensis
TCCCCTTATGATCGTAATGTACACCAATTTCTATATATTATGAGCCTAAAATATTCATACCTTTTCTGACTCTATACGAGGTGAGTACCCCTGAGGATCTGCGCTATCGACTTAATATCCTGCCGTCAGCACTGCTGCCATCGTCCCAAAAAACCAAGTACGACTACAAAAATCTTGTCCGCAAATGCAAGGACTGCAGCTTAAAAAAATAACAGTCCTAGATTCGCTCATGTAGCGTCGATTGTCCAAATCTTAGGCATGCTAGTAACTTCTATACAAGCCTCCCTCAGATACTGAAAGCGAAAAACTAGCGCATAATTCAGTAAACGCTGTCTCGTCTCCATTCACGTCGTCGTGCGGATTTAGCGTCCGCTTCAAATCGCTATCTCTTCTCGATATGACTACCCTGATCAAGAAAAAACTAAACTAAGTTCTCTTGCCTTTGTGCGCTCACATCTATGAGACTGATTTTTTTACACATCATGAGGATGGGAGTAGGTGATATTAAGTTCGGACGTCATTTAATTATTTTCTCAGCAACTATGATTCGTTTCTATAACTTAATTATTATAATTTTCACAATCATCATCAATTTCTTTATTTTATTTAATATTTAACATACTCATTATTGCTAAATAACTTTTTTTGCACCTGATTTTTATTTATTTTTTTTGATTTTGCTCGCGGATCTTATTCTAGAGTAGTAGTATTTTTTTTTCTTCGCCTCATCTTGTTTGGTAACAAACCCAGCAACAAAGACAACATAAAACAAACGCCAACCCCCAGGCGCAACAACACAACAACAAACCGACAACCCAGCGATGGCTCTTTCTAATAGATATTTTAGATAAATAAAAACAAAAGAATATGCTTTAATCCAAACGCGTGCTGGCGTTCTCGTTCACGCGCCACCCGTTTCTTTTTTTATTCGGAGGCTCGGCCATTAGGTTGGTGGCATCATGCCTTCGCTAGCGCATGAACGCAACATAATATCATATCATAACAACCAAAAAAAATAAAAAACAAAAAAAACATTTATACAATAATCCCACATACTATATTACAACACCAAAAAAAAAAAATAAAAAATATTATAACACTAAAACACCACTACCATAAACAAAAAACAAACAACAAAAAACCACACAAACTTCCTATAAACAAAACAAAACCCCAATAAAAACTACTATATACATATAACATATCATTTCCATACTACCCCCATCCTCCACACCCTCAGAAAAATTCTTGCTATTTTTTATAAAAAACTATGGTTTCTGAAGATCACATTCCCAGAAAAATCCCACAAAGCTTCATATAAAACACAATAAATTATATAACTTGTGAATAAATCAAAACTTCTTGATCTCTTCCATACTTAAAAAAGACATATTGGCCTCAAAACAACAAACTTAATCAAAATAAAACCTCTCAAAAACTTTGGCTTAGTATCAAAAACACAAAACTCCAAAAAATACACCATATATACTATAACTCCTACCTATTTTAAAGGAATTACATCCCCCCTGGAGCTCATTACACATTCACCAAAACATTAGCAAAAAACACTATCAATATATCAATCTTAATATTTGATTTATAACCTAACATTCACTAGCTCAATTCTAAAACATCTTAAGCTTTCATTCACCATGCTAAAACATAAACTAAAATGTCAACCCTTCACTTGATAGTCATTCTCAGCTATCAATACGAAAAGGACTTTTTAATTCTGTCCTTTTACTTACACGCTACATATTTTGCCACTTGTCACAATCACATCCTTCCAACACATATCAAGTAACTATCATATCATAATTTGACTTAGCCCTATTCATGTCATCCCACTACGTACGCAACTCATCCACACACTACCATGAGCTCCTATACTTTCTCACAACCGTCGCTCTTGTTACCTTTGTTTACATACTCTGTCGTTGGTGATACCAAATCGAGAATACCTCCCACACAATCATTCTAGCTATCCACTCACTCACTAATTAATTCCTAACAACCATCCTTCCATAATACAATATCAATGAACCATATTATTATCTGTCACGTTTCGATAAATCTTGTAGTTTGATATCCAAACATAATTTTGGAATTAGTCCATAGTGTCTTACTCTATTTTAGATTAAACACATGATAGGTAAAATGTGTAACCTCTTCAAAAACAACCACATCAACAAATCAAACACACAAATCAACATATCCAAAGGATCTCATGTTTAATAGAAACAAACAAAAATGGAATGCCACTACATGTCAAAATATCTCTCCTATTATATGATTATGTTAACCCAACATATTTCAAAATAAGTTTTCATTAAAAACCTAACATATTCTAAAATAACCACACTCTCCTTACCATACACTCCCATATACTATTGCATATACCTTATACTTTCCTTAAAATAACCAGGACGTTACACTTAACTTATTTCCATGGGAATATTACAACAAAAATAAACTACCAATAAACATAGTTAATCAAAATCCTTTAATTTCACAAATAACTAAATTTATCTTGAAAAATTTTAAATTTATCAACCGAGGGGGGCCTACAAAAATAATTCCTATCCTTATATTACATATAATTTTTAATCCTGATTAATAAAATAACAAGCCTTTACATTTGATTAAAACAACACAAAAAAATCCCATTGTCCACAAACTAACATACAAACCTTTATTAACATAACAATAACATATTAAATTTTATAATTCACTTTTAGATACATCATATCTTTTTTCCAATTTTAAAATATAATATCTATTAAATACAAATTCTATCAAATTTACAATCTATCAGAACTAACATAAGGTACACATAAACTCTAGTAAAGTTTTACAAACATATTCAGAAAAATTCCTTTAAAAAATTAATTCACTAACTATAAATAAAACACCCACATATCGTCTTTGTCTAAAAGCAAGACATCTGAGATCTCAAACAAGTTACAACAAAAGAAAAAAAAAAAAATTTTGGTTATCCATAACACCCAACTATCTTATTGGTCACCAATCCAACAATATCAATAAAAAACAAAATAACACTATCTCTCCACAAAAATTATCCAATCTAAAATACTAAATTACCATATCTGGATAATTAAAAAAAACTATAACCAAATATTTAACATGGCGGATGTCAACCACCCCTCCCAACCAACCACTTACAACAGTAGGAAGGTGTATCACACCCCCCCCCCGTAAATAAAGCCCTATGCCGTAATTCTCAAAAAAAACAATCCAAATTACAAAAACGAATAACCTCCCCTTAGGGGGAAAATTAGATATCTTTCTAAAAAATTAATGATCTTCATAAGATTCCTCGAACAAAATAACTCAAATTATTCACTCCAATAAAATACATATTAATACCACAATAAATAGCAATCCCAATGAAAAACTGATCTATCGGTCATAATAATTACAACTTAAAATCTTAATAATATCTCACTCCGCTAAAAATTAAACATAGGCCTATAATTTAAAAATTCATAAACCTAAAAAACAAAATAAATAAACAAGGGAAACAACCTTACTTGAAACTGACCTCGCGGTTTTCCATCAAAATTCTAATATAAAAATAAAATAATACCATACAAATCCAAATGGTTTGAACAAATTTTATAAAACCCCCCCATATAAATTGAAACTTAATCTGGTAAATAATTACATACCCATAAACATCAATTCCATATCCAAATTATAAACACTTCGAATAATTAATATATTATACCGGAATAATTTCATTAATGCTAACGATCAGCCAAATACTGCCTTAATGACTGGTCAAACATTATAAAAATAACATATTCTTCAAACACACTTGATCATTTAGATAACCCCCAATCGTGTCATTTAACTCATTTTAAACATTCATATAGTATCTCTCTTGGTACATACTAACTCTACCAATTATTGTTTACTAGTTACCCCAACATAGCAGCACACCCCACTTCAACCACCTATACCGTTCAACTTCACGGGTTTCCTAGATAACTTGTTTACCAAACATACCCTTCCCACTTTTTCCATTTCCCTCATTCTTCACCCTTTCACCTAAAATCTTATACACAATACCTCCACCCATCAATTCTGTACGCCCTCGTACGCATGCCTCAGTTTCTCATTAATATTATGACTCAAGATACCCCAATCCTCATACAATTATAAATACATCATATCCTTTCTTCCTCCAGCTCTCCCCCCTATTAATCATTCTCCTTTAATCTACACTATCATCACCTTTGCACTTTGTATACAAGGTAGACTACATTAATTTCGACAAACTACATATCCCCCCCAACAAAATACCCCCTCCCAAAAATATGTGAACTACTGATCTTAATTGCAATCTAATTAAATCGAAAATTGCAATTTACATCCCACTAAATAAACTTCCAACCCCCCGCGCAATAACTGAGAAATATTAACATCCAAGCAACCCCCCTGCAACCTATCCCCATAATTAATACTTCCAGGAATCTTCCAAATGCAATAACGAACCTTTCCCCACGGTACGATCATCCCCCCAAGCCTGGACCGCAGCCAAAGTATAATTAGTGATTCCCGTTCACAGGTATACAATGTAACTTTCTAACCCCGCCTGTCCAGTGGTCAATACGATGGTGGTTTCTAGGCCCTTAGCAGAAGGAACTGAGTTTTTCCAAATTATTAGTAAAACAAGCTTTCCTTCTCTATCCCCGCACCCTCTCACCCCCCTCTTCTCACTTCCCCTTCATAAGCCCACCTTTTTTCACCCACCATATTAAAACTCTATGCTAAGATAAACCCCCCCCCCCCCCCCCGACAAGAAGACACACAGTGGGTCGTAAGCAACGGCACTGAGGACAGAAAACACAGTGAAGAACACCAGAGAAGCAAAGAAAAAACAACCCCCCCCATACAACTCACAAAGGGCAGATGGAGTAAGATGAAGCCCTAGCACCAAAGAGAGTCTACGGATTAGCACGCAGCGAGAAGATATATCCTGAGCAGCGATATATCCAGAGACCAAGAAGTAGAATAATAGTCACAAAGAAGAAACTCAACTTCCACTACCAAACATTTCAAGACCAGCTCTAACTCCCCTACCTCCCATTTTGCACAGGGCAGTATTGGATGTTTACATAGAGAATATGGGGGATCGCCCTTCATACTGATACCCCTTTCTCCTCTGTAGCAGGCGAACCGGCATTCAAACGTCGCCTCCCTCCTACCCCATCACGATAAAAGAGCTTCACCATTTCACCATCCTTAGCTGATCGAATTCATCGTTCTCCAAACTCTATTCACCGGAGCAGCAGTCACCAGATGGTAGTACCCAAACCCCCACCCAAAACCCCCCCCCAATGCGGATGGGCATAAATATGCTCCTTAAGCTATTAGAAGACCCCGATCCCACTCGACAAAACTCCCCACAATGGTAAATCCCAATTCCTAACTATTTCACACCCCCCCCCCAAAGTCCCCCCCGAGCCCTCTCTCCCCCACAGAATTATGTAACCCCAAACATTCCCTCAACCCAAGCTTTAGTTCTTAGTCCTTCAAACCAATTCTAATCACTGACTTCTATCCTGCTTATTGATGCCAACAATCCATCTATCTCCTGTTTATCTACTCACCCTATTCACAACTCTATCATCTTCCCTAAAATCACAATCCACACTCCCACCTCAAACTATTCTATTACACTAACATGCCCAAGAAAGTTGACTGAAACTATCCAACCTTCCCAATATCACAACACAACAATCTTTTATATCCTTAAATTAACAAACTTCCCCCCCCCCCCCCCATAAAATCTAACTCTAACAATACCCACCACACAGCTCTTCTCTTAGTCCATGCACTTCATCAGTTATATCTCTCATAGATGAAGCACTTAATCTGATAGCTCCTAATATAATCCACCTCACTTTCCCGTAATCATGTACCAAACCACAATGGTGAACTCTGTTCATGTCATCTATAGAGTGTCCTCTTATGCTTGACTCCTAGTACCTTCACAAACACTTAATCTACGCGCTTTGACTCACTTCCTTATGTTAGGTGGGTTTATCTAACATGCATGTCAACGTTAAAAAAAGTGACAGCTCCCTCGTATTTCATGTCTTCTTGGGTGACATCCATGTGTACTCAATACTTCACACTGTTAATCTCATTCAATGGAATCACGACTAGATTTACACTTCTATCCACACATCTACATCCAGAGAAGATCTAAGTAGCATAGAGATGTGTGCAAATGTGAGTGTGCTATCACAGTATTAAATACCCCTCGATCTATGAATACTGTCACAGTCTTAAAGTAAACACCACACCGAGCATGGCTCATGACATGATGTTATGGTGGCTGTAATCTTACTGACCATGACAAGTATACAATAAAAATATCGTAGTTGTCTAGTCTTCGAGTTAATCTTATATCAAAAACAACAACCGAGACCAAACATCCACGATATCGTGTTCCAATCTGAACAAAGCGCGTTACTCAACAAAAAAAAAAACGGTGTCCAACACCGGTACTTTCGATATAGTCACCACATCTCGCAATGTGTACCCTTTCACACCCCACCCCATGATCAATCATATTCACAGTACAACAACCACCACTCCCAGTCTTCAATTACCTAAATCATTCTCAAATAGGTTACACACCCCGCCTGTCAACATACATCCTATAGGAGAATGGAGCCATACAGGATTAAACATAATAGGTGGTTAACGGTGTGCGGTGCCAGACTGCCATTGTCGGCCTGTTCTCTCCTTGTTCGAATCTACTGCCTTACGATCTCTCTTGAAGTTAGGGCAAAAAAAAAAAAAAAACCAAAGAACCAATGATGACGAGTGAAACGTCATCAAACTTCTGCACCTTTTTTATTCATTCCTGCATTTCTGATACTGCTAACATTTCTCTATAATCCTTGATGGATTTTAACTTCCCGAATTCGATCACAAATAAAACACTGATCAAATACTCTCAACTCAGACTAAATATGCTGCAGATTTATTTTCAAAAACCTTCCTCCGACCACCTCGTGGAGGTGACCATACGGTCTCTTTTCTTAGCATCATTCACTTCACTGAACTCTAAAATCAAGCAGTTCACTAGTCCTAATGCTAAATTTGTATATCTCTTTCATTTTTCGTACAAAAAAATGCTAATCTTGAAAATTTTAAATACGTGAACTCACAACTTCAACTAAAGCCCACAAAATTTTTTTATTTTAATATTCTGCAGTTTCCAATGAACAATTGCCCCACAGCCAGTATAATTTTTTACGATTTGCATAAAATATGTGTTACCTTAACCGTCATTAATGATAAAAATGGATCTAATACTTAAATATAAAAAATCATCGGCAAATTTACAATCTGTATTACCTAGCCAAAATTAAAATTATAAAAACTAATATATTATAACATTACAAGATATTATACACGGACCACCAATGGTAAAAATCTAAAAACACTAAAAAAACTTCCAAAACTAACAACAATACAAAAAATAAATTTACTACATTATTTCATCCTCCACCTTCAATATTGGGGGCTCTTTTCTAGTCCCCTAATATTAAAGTAAACTTACGCTTCTTGATCCCTATCATAGATCCTATAGCCTTTAATCCGTTACACTTTATTGCTCATAATTCAAATTTTAAATGACTTTTTAAAATTCCATCCAAGTTCACTGGGGGTAATAGACAGCAATCGATACGTTATAATTTTATAAAACGTGGATTTAACACTGAGGTAAAACTAGTGAACAATCGTCATGATTTTCTGGATGAAAAGTAAAGCTTATTACATTGTACAGGAATCCAACATGGTTCTGTTAAACAAAGCTGGTCTTTCTTATTTTTAAACATAATATTACTCCCGCCCTTCAAACCCCACATCCCTTATATTTTCTTGGAGTCAAGAAATTTCATCATCTCGTTTAATTTTTATCTTTTAATCTAAATTTAGTTTCTTTTCAAATATTAAATTAACAAAATAACAAACCATTACAACCCTAACCTTTTAACAATACTGTCGTAAAATTACATTAAACTTGAAACAATCCCCTCAATTAGCCTTCTACAAACCCTAACAAACTGATGCCTAATCATTCAAAACAAAAACAAAAATTAACTCATTTTTAACATACAATTTTAAGGGCCAATAGCAATCATGATATTCTCTACCGTACTTGGGAATTCTCTTTGCCTGTCTAATGTTAGCACTTATTCCCCCAAAAAATTTAACAAAAAAAAACCCAACAAAAACACCTAACACACCCTACAACCCACACAATATTTTATTTCCATAAAAAATAGATACCGACTCGCCGTAAGCACCTCTCGGATTAACCCCAGGTTTTTGCCGGTTAGTCAAACATAACCAGTAAGCCGCACCCAACGTAAAACGAACACACCAAACAAGGGAGGTTCCCAAGAAAAGAAAATAATGCGCCCCTTATTGGCGCCAAGCAATTGTTTAAAGAATATAATAAAAAAAAAAAAAACACAACCCAAAAAACTAAAAAAACATTCACCAAAAAAAACAAAAAAAACACACCAGAATCACGACAAAAAAACAAAAAAATAAACCTCCCCCATCCACCAAACAACAACTATAGAAAAAAAAAAACCCTAAAAAAACACCAAAAACCGGGAACTAATTTTCATGGACTTTTACGACACCCAAAAAAAAATTCCCAACACCAACCCCCACCAAAAAAACCCAAATAACAAACAACAAACCCCATGGACCCACAATACAAAAAAAAAATTATCAACTAAGCCCACCAGGAAACCAATCAATTCACAGGGTTTTCTGATTTCTTCTTCGAATCCCATTAACCCCCCCAAGGAAACCCCCCCACTGACAACCCCCACCCCCCCGACAACCCACACAAACCCAACCATATTACAACCCACCCACCCCAACTTAAAAAAAAACAGGAAAACCCATCTCTAGAAACAAACCTAATTTATTTATATCACCTATTCCCTGTAGAAGCAAAACTAGAGATTCATAAATTTAACCTATATATCGGAGACATACTCAAGATATGTATGGAAAAAACACAACAGGAACCCCCAAGAGAAACCCCCCCACCATTCTACACTAAAGGAGCTATGTATTCAATTAAAACCCCCCCCCAACCCAAAAACTTACCAAGCCGCAAGTTAGGGTTGGTATCCCACGTTGGTGGTAGATACGACAAAAAAAAAAACACAAAAACAAATAAGTGTACACACCCCCCCACCAATGAACCAAAGTACCACAAACACACCCACCACCCACACAAAACGTCTCCCACCAAACCCCCCCCCACCCTCCCCTCCACCTAGCCCCCTTCGCCACACTATGCCCCCCCCCCAAAGTACATACCCCCCCCCCCCCCCCCAACCCACCCCCCCCCCCCCCCCCCCCCCCCCCCAACAACCCCCCCCCCAAACCCCATAGTGGCAAGAGTCCCATCGAACCCCCCTAAAAACTAAAATACATCAAAACCACCCCTACCACCCCCCCCATACAACATTTTTTTCTCTACAAAAATAACCCAACTCACTATCCTTCTACATGGGTAATCCTGGTAAAAATCCACCAACCCCCCCCCCAACCCACCCCCCTATGTCGACACCCTAGACCCCATCCTTCCCCCACCCCCCCCCCCCCACACACCATCCCATCACCCCCCCCAGTAACGAACCCCACACCCCACCCAAGTCGATTCCTCAAAACACCCCCCCCCACACCTACCCTAGAAGACCGCAAAACAACCCCTCCACCCACAAAGGAAAACAAACAACCACTAAACACACACCACCAATCAAAAAACACCTTCCCCCTGACTCCCCTCACCCCACCACAACCTTCCCCCATAAAGTGCACATCCAATTGGCCCCCCCAGAGGGTTACAAAAAAACCGTGAATACAATTCCCCACCCCCCCCGCCCCACTATTCGCTCCATGGGCAGACACGTAACACCAAAACACGAAATACAATTAGAATGTAGAAATCCCATAATCATCACCGATATGAAGTCCTCAAAAGAACATACCCCCACCCCGATAAAAAAAACACGACAGACCCGAGTACCCACGCCTACCAATTCGAGTCGAGACGATCCCCCCATATCCACCCCACCTACCAAGACGAAGACCCATCCAAAACAGAAAAGACTTATGAAGCCCTTATGGACTTGATACTCAGAGACAAGATTATGTCAAGTATAAATAAACCTTTCCTCGAATTCTTACATGAGCGTAAACCTAAGTCTCTAAAAGAAATGGAACAGTATTGTACCCAATACGTCACTGCACATCCGGACGTAGCCATTAGCAACAGTAAGGTTAAAGAAGGTATGCCAGTTGCTTCTGCAACACCATACAACCCTAATCACTCTCATAAATTCCAAGGACCTCAAAATAGGTTTAATAAAAAAGGTAACTATTACAGTTATCAGAACCAAGGTAACCAATCATTTCAGGGTTCTTCTTCGAATACCTGGAGAAGAGCTGACAGCCCTCGATTCAGGGGTGGTCATAATTACAGGAACTTTCGCAAAGGAAGTCATTCTAGAAACTATCCAAGTTTTTCCTTCATGGAGACATCAGGATCATAATTACCGAGATACTCATTATAATGAATATGATGATAGTAACCAAAGGAGCTATGATTCAAACCCGAGTAGAGGTTATAATAGTGGAAACAATGATAAGTACAGAGGCAATAATAACAGAGGTAGAGCACAATTCAAAAAACATAAAGCTCATTACCAGGCGAACTCTGCACAGCAAGAGTCCCACGAAGCCTATAAACAAAATAAAGATAATGATGACTCTAATAATATGGCATGTGCCGCTTTTGATTTTGGGAGAGCATCTCAGTGCCCCCAATGCAAAACATTATTTGAGCCAACCACAGTGTCTACTTTAAGCTGTGGCCATCCTCTTCCCGCTCTTCCTGCGTCAATCGCGCATGATGGGAGAGGTTCTCTTGTCTTACACAAAGGTTTAGTAAATGACAATCCAGTCTCAGTACTTTTTGATTCTGGATGCACAACTATTGGGGTTAGGCAGTCACTCATAGATCCTTCTCATTCTACAGGCAAAGTAGTCAAATGCGTAACATTTGGCGGCACCATAGAGAAAATACTCTACCGCTATCATTAGGATTGCTACTCCTTTCTTCACAGGAGATGTACACGCATGTCTTTTGCCGGATCCGATCGCTGATCTTATCATCGGTCGCATTCACGGAGTCAAAGAATGCACTCCGGAGCAAATTTCCGTTTGGGAAAATCAAAATATGCAATCTGCTAATGCAGTAGTCACTAGAGCTCAAGCTCTCAATATGCCTGAAACTTCATCTGTTGAAGATAATGAAGTGCATAACCAAGATGATCCCTTGGTAATTTCTCGTGACTCGTTTATAAAACAACAAGAAGAAGATCCGACTCTTAAGAAATTCTTCACTCTTGTAACAAAAGGTGATCCGAATAAAGATTCAAATTGTAAATCTTGGATTACAATGAAGAATGGCGTACTTGTACGTATGGTGCAAGACTCCACTAAGTCAAGTCATTCTCAGATTCTTGTACCCAAGAATTTGAGAGTTAAGATCTTACAACATGCACACGACTCTCAGTGTGCTGGTCACATGGGTTTTTTCCCGTACTAAGTCAAGAGTTCTTGCGGCTTTCTTTTGGCCTTTTGTGAACAAGGACATACGGATCTATTGTCGATCCTGTAAAGTATGTCAAGAAGTCAAATCCAAAGGTCCTCGTCATGCTGCGCCTATTCAGGCTGCAGATATTCCTATTCGTCCATTCCAGAAAATGGCGATAGACATCATTGGTCCATTCAAGATCAAATCTGCTAGAGGACATCAGTTTATCTTAACGTGTGTAGACATGTGCACACGTTGGCCAGAGGCTATCCCTCTAAAGAGCATTACTACCGCTGACATTGCAGATGCTCTTTGGCTTATATTTTCTCGGCTGGGATTCCCCGGAGAAATATTATCAGATCATGGCACCCAACTGATATCGGATACCATGTCTCAAGTAATGTCTACTCTACAGATAGAGAGATCTTTGAGTAGCATCTATCATCCTATGTCCAATGGGATGGTCGAGCGACTAAATAGAACACTTAAGAACTTATTAGGGAAGATAACTGAGGATCATCCTCAGGATTGGGATAGGGTTTTACCCGCGGCCCTCTTCGCGTACAGAGAGGTCCCCAATGAACATACAGGGTTTTCGCCCTTTGAACTTGTCTTTGGCGCGCGACCGCGCGGCCCAATGTCTTTGCTGCATGATCTTATAACAGCTGACAATATTGACGATGACACAAAATCTTCTTACGAGTATGTCATCGCGCTGAGACAAAAGATTATCGAAGCATGCAAATTGGCAACGTCCTCTTCTGAGTTTGCTAAGCAGAAGGCAAGACAATTTGCTAATAAGAAGAGAACTTTACGACAACTTTGTCCTGGTGACAAAGCATTTGTTTTGCTACCTTGTCGTGAAAATAGACTCCTTATTAGTTGGAAAGGTCCGTACGATATAATATCGAAAATTTCAGATGTTGACTACATCGTCGATATTAACGGGAAGCATAAAACCTTCCACATCAATATGCTTACGGAGTTCCATGAACGTCCTGACTATCTACAGCCTATTTTCCAGGCAACGGACGATTCTCATGTCAAACATGGTCATTACTCATCACTGTCTGTAATACAGGATGAGGAAACAAGTTTTTCGGATGTTAATCTCCCGCTTCCAATGATCCCACTTCATTCTAGTGAATCATGGAAAGACGTTACTGTTTCTCCTGATTTGTCTCTAGGAGAACGGCGACAAGTTTCGTCTATGTTACAAACATTTCAGGATGTCCTCACTGACATCCCTGGACAAACTCATGTCATTGAGCATGACATTGTTCTAACTGAACATACTCCAATTAGGGTTAGGCCTTATCCTATCCCTATACATTTCCAAACACAGGTTGAAAAGGAGTTGGATGAAATGATAGATTTACAAATAATCGAACCATCCACTTCTGCATATTCTTCGCCGATGGTTATTGTTCGAAAAAAAGACAATAACATACGTCTTTGCGTTGACTATCGCAAATTGAATCAAGTTACGAAGTTCGATGCTGAACCTATGCCTTTACTAGAAGAGTTACTTACTCGTCTTTCTAAATCGCATTTTTTCACTAAACTTGATTTGTCTAAAGGATATTGGCAAGTTCCATTATCCGAACGCGCCAAACCTCTTACCGCTTTCTCTACTCCCAGAGGCCTTTTCCAATGGAATTTTATGCCTTTCGGCCTTATGAACGCACCAGCTACATTTGTACGCATGATGCGTCGAATCCTATCGTATCGGTCAGATGTCATTGCTTATCTAGACGACATCTGTCTTTTCAGCGATACTTGGGAAGATCACTATTCAGGATTAGTTGAATTATTATCAACTCTACGTGAGTATAACCTGACAGCAAAACCATCTAAAGCTTGTATTGGCTTTAGCGAAATTGCTTTCTTAGGCCATCGAGTAGGTCACGGTTTCTTGAAGACAGAAGACCATAATATCACTAAGATACTTAACATCTCTATCCCTAGGACTAAAAAGCAAGTGCGAAGTCTTTTAGGTCTCATACAATTTTATGGACGTTTCATTCCGAATCTGTCCTCTATCATGGCACCTCTCTCTACACTATTAAAGAAAGGGTCGCCTAACATGGTTCACTGGTCTCATGAATGCCAATCTTCACTAGAGAAGATCAAAACTATGTTTTCATCACCACCTATTTTAGTGTTACCTACAACAGATAAGACATTTGTTCTTCGTAGTGACGCTTCATCCACTGGGATTGGAGCGGCACTAATGCAAGAGTACTCTGGAACTCTGCATCCTGTAATGTACATATCCAGAAAACTTAATGCTGCAGAAAGGAATTACTCGGTTTTAGACCGTGAATTATTGGCAATGGTTTGGTCAATTCTCAAACTCCAAAGATTCCTTCTGGGCGCGCATTTCGTAGTGGAAACTGACCAAAAAGCTCTTACGGCTATCCAAAGTAAGAACTTGAAGAGCTCGAGATCAACTCGATACGCAATCGCTCTTCAACCTTTTCATTTTTCGGTACGAGCTATCCGTGGTTCAGAAAATGTGATGGCGGACATTCTGTCCAGATGCCCACATGATGCCACTTAACTGTTAAATATTGGATCTTTTTAATATGTATAACTTTACAACAGTTTTTTTTTTTGTTTCTTTACTAAGATACACATTTGTAATTTAATAATAGAATGATGGTATCGCTACTTAGCGGTTTATTGATGTTAATTCACCGCTGTTCTTTGATGATTGTTTCTTCATAAATCATAAATTTAAGATTGTAGTGTGAATTTTTGGTATGCATTGTATAATTACCAGAATTGTATTATACGTACATCACACCTTCCTGGAAACATTTATTCGTAGGGAAACAATTTCTCTCAGATTTTGAGATATATATTCTCACCAGTCATATTAGGAATTATAGTTATTCCTGATATTTTCATCTGCGCAGTATTCTTGCGTTGTGAGCCTATTCTACGGTGCTCCTAGATGTATTTAAAAAAAAAAATTTTTTTTTTTTTTTTTTTCCCGGGAGGTGTGGTAAGACTGTAAAGGGCAATTTTTACTATCTTGCAATATAATACATTTATATTCTTATTATGTTCGCAAATATTTTGTAAGCAAAGTATTTCCTTTTTAAGTGCTTAAGGAGAAGTCATTTTTGGGTTGCTTCCCTTGAAAATAGTTCTGTCATCTTCGATCGGACTCCGCAGACGACTCTAGGCCTACTGCGATTTATTCTGTGGCTGGGTAGGAATAGATTGTTCTTGCTTCAGTATATCTATGGCCTGAATTTATACGTAGTGTTTGTATGAGTAGGACGAGTCTGTCTTATATATGGATATCTTTGCATTTCTAAGTCGAACTAATTTGGTTGTCGCTAGAAAAGGTCAAAGGCTATGCAGCGGAAGTATCGCTAGCAAAGGGGGTGATCCATGGCTGTCATCCTGTGAGGATGCCGAGTTTTGTTGTAGCAGGCTTTTTGCCGAAATAGTGATCTATATATGGATGGGGAAAAGTGATAATCATTTAGACATGTTGTATGTACTTTACCCCAGTGTTTATTCTCTTTTGCCAAGGAATGGCAAAGTTATATTTCGCATAAAAAGGTAAAACCACAATTTATTATGAACTTGGGCTTCGCCATCGTTGTTGATAAGCAGATGCACAGTGGTACTTTTAAAAAGAATATCCATTCAAAGGAAGAAGACATTCCTATGTATCAGCACTGGATTGTATGATATTATTCAATTACCTCTATGAGAGAACCTATGAAGAAATGAGGACATTTAATGAATGCTAACTTAAGATGATATTCCTGTGATCAACATTATACTGTCTATGTCGACATTTGTTCCTGTAACCATACACGTACTGTCCAAGTGTGCGTCCCATTAAATGTTATAAAAAGACCACCGTAGTTCCAGTACTTCTTGAATTCGAACAGTGTGAGTATGAGTGATGTACTACCAACCTGTCAACTCTATCGAATCATTCTACCATTCGCGTACTGACATTCAGATACACACTCATTGTTTACACTCACATTCTTGTCGGAGCCTCATCACGTTCCAGGACAAGATGACCTGTATGACCAAAACTGTGCTGGGTTTGATGAGTTGACAATCGTTACACTTTACTACACCAGTCCCAACATCTACATTTATCCACTGGTGGACATTCACATCATTTAGCAAATAAAGCATGATTCAACAACTAGTAGCCAGTATGAGTTAACAACTACACAAAGAAAGAGTTTAACACTACCCTCTGATATTGGGGTGTAGATACGTCTTCTTGGGGAATCCCGAGAGACCTGTGATCATGGCGACAGTGCAGACCAGGTCACAGAAGAAGGAGGAAGAAGGTGAACCTATAAATGCTCATCCAGAGGAGATGAGGAAGGCGCAGGCTGAGGATAGGACACTCAAGCCATGTTTTAAAAAATTGCCCAAATGCCACACACCTCCGAGCAAGGGGGAATATTTCATGAAGCACAAACTCTTATACAGGAAGGTCGGAACTGGAACAAATGGTCACAACCAGCTGGTTCTTCAAACTTCATATAGAGATAAAGTGATGGAACTCGGGCATGCGATTCCCTTCAGTGGTCACATGGGGATCAGCGCCACAGGACAGCGTATAGCTTGTCATTACTTCTGGCCAGGGATAACGGAGGATATAAAAAGATATGTCAAATCCTGCCCAGAATGTCAAAGGGTAGCTCCAAAGCACTAGACTGCTCCTGCAACTCTAGGGGAAATGCCCATAGTGGGAACACCTTTTGAGAGGGTTGCAGTGGATATTGTAGGACCTCTCACTCGGACCAAGAGGAGGAACAGTTACATCCTTACTCTGGTGGACACTTGTTCTATGTAGGGAGAGGCGGTAGCCCTGCCATCAATTGATTCAAAACATGTAGCAGAGGCACTACTTACAATATTTACCCGATTAGGATTCCCGCATCAAATCTTGACGGATAATGGTTCTCAGTTCAAGGGGAAACTAACGGAAGAAGTTTTTAAGCTATTTCAAGCCAGACACTTTCATTGTAGTCCGTACCATCCGCAAGGGAACGGCCAGGTAGAGAGGTTCAACGGGACTCTTATTTCTATCCTGAGAAAGCTGGCACACGAAAAACCAGATCTGTGGGATCAATTCCTGCCCGCCGCATTGTTTGCGTACCGGGAGGTACCACATAGTTCAACCGGGATGGCTCCCGCAACTCTGCTATTTGGGAGGCCCATAAAAGGTCCCTTAGAAGCCCTATTAAGGACCTGGACAGATGAGAAGGCGGAAGAGACTGTTACCTCATCTTATCAATACGTGAACGAACTGACCACTCGTCTGAAAGCTGGATGGAAACTGGCAAATGATAATTTGAAACAAGCCAGGAAGAAACATGCAGCATATTTTAATAGGAAGGCAAAGGACCGAGAACTAGCTGTGGGAGAGAAGGTGCTTCTTCTACTACCCGGTAGCCAGAATAAATTACAAATTGGTTGGCAAGGTCCCTATACGGTTCTAGAGAAGGTGTCTAGAACAAACTATAAAATTAACAAAAAGGGGAAGGAGAAAGTTTATCATGTAAACCTGTTAAAGAAGTATCTGGACAGACCACTCCAGGAAAGCACCCCCTTACTGACCTTAGCTATCGCAACTCAAATGCAAAAGGAACCACTCACCTCACATAATTAACCCATTACATCCTTGTGAAACAGCAGCACAGGTAAAAGTCAGTAAGCACCTGACTAAAAATCAGAGGGAGAGAGTTCAACAGGTTCTGGAGGAACATACAGATGTATTAACAGATAAACCAGGCCATACAAATTTGCTACAGTATGACATGAAACTGGTAGACTCAAACCCAATCTGTATGAGAGCCTATTCTATTCCGTTCGCGAAGGAGAAGGCATTGAAGGAAGAAATAGATTATTTGTTGAAGGAGGGGATTATTTCGCACAGTGAATCATCTTTTAGTTCTAGTGTCGTTTTGTTGAGAAAACCGTCTGGGGAACACAGACTGTGCATAGATTACAGGAAACTGAATGCTGTCACAGAAGGACAAGTGGATCCATTACCAGACACAAAACAGTTATTTGCCAGACTGAACAAGGCAAAATACTTTTCCAAGGTGGATCTTAGTAAAGGCTATTACCAGATCCCAGTGAAGCCTGAAGTGAGACCTTATTTGGCTTTTAGCACTTCAGATGGACATTATGAATTCAATATGCTACCATTCGGACTGAAAAATGCTCCGAGTGTGTTTTCAAGGATGATGCGCAAATTGTTGGATCCCCTGAATAACCCATGTATCACGAATTTCATGGATGATATTCTCGTCGCCACAGAGACATTTGAAGAACACATTGAAGCTCTAGAAATGTTATTTAATAGGCTTAGGGAGGCGAACTTAACTGCTAGGCCAACAAAATGTTGCATTGGATGCAAAGAGTTGGAATTCTTGGGACACACTGTATATCAGGGTAACATGACCCCTGATCCTAAGAACTTGGAAAAACTGCAGAGAGCACCTAGACCACAAACAAAAAAGGACGTGCGATCTTTTGTGTCGTTATGCGGATTTTATCAAAAATATATCAAAGATTTTAACTCTATTTGTGCGCCTCTGACTGATCTGACTCGCAAGGGACTTCCAGATAAAATTAATTGGACTGCACAAAGTGAATTAGCGTTCCAGGATTTAAAGGAAAAACTCACTAGCAAGCCTATTCTCAAACTACCTGATTTGACACAGGACTTTGTCTTGAGAACCGATGCCAGTAATGTAGGACTCGGGGCGGCTTTGTTGCAAAGATCATCTTCACCTGATGGGGAACTGAAACCAGTCGCTTATGCAAGCCGCAAATTGAATAAGGCGGAACAAGGATACTCCACAAGCGAAAAAGAATGTTTAGCGTTGATCTGGGCAATAAAGAAGTTTCAAATCTATCTGTATGGTAGGACTTTTGTGGTCGAGACGGACCATCAGCCTCTCGTATTCTTATCTCAGGCTAAGCATGAAAACGCAAGATTGCTGAGGTGGTCTTTATTGCTTCAACCTTATCAGTTTAGTATCCAATATATCCCAGGCAAATTGAATGTCGGTGCAGATTTCCTCAGTCGGCACCCCTGTGATCAAAATTAGAGTAGTGGCAGACGTGAGGAGTAATTTTACCTATGTGTATCGCTGGTTTTGGAACTTGCCGTAGGCATGTTTTCAAGTGGGGAGATGTGTCGTAAAAATTAACAGAGATACAACGTTAAAATACCTCCAAAGATAACATGTAAGGATAAAAACATAATGCGTAGGCTGCTGATAGTACATGATCGCCCTGACCGCGGGTCATCACCCTCCATAAAAATTGACTTGCTAGACGGGAAGTCAAAACGGTTACCATTTGAACGGGATGAGAACGGCGGATCAAAAGGAAAAAAAAAATATGACTGAAAAATTGCGTGAGACTAGCAAGGCTAAGGAGACGCAATGGGGGGGGGGGGGGGGGCGGGGGGGGAAAGGAAAAATTCACGTCCCCAAATTGACACGAGGTACGGAAAGGGACGCTTTTGCGATACCAAGCCTTTGATTTGAATTCAGCGGCTAAACGCAGATGCTTGAAATATTACAAAATTTAAAAAGTAACTTTTTTCTTAATATTAATGTTAGGAATATAAAAATTAGCTGGCCGGATGGCCCATTCTGAGCAGTGAAATAATATGCGTTTAATTATACAGACGGATAGATAATAATGAAGACAATGACAAAAGACTGTTGTTCACATCAGCGAAAGACTGCATTGAATCAAACATGTCACTATTTGCACAAAAATCGCGACCTTGAAGACTCAAGTGTCCAAATCTTGTTAGAATGAAAGAGAAGGGGAATTGGTGGAAGCTGTGGCTAAAAATAACTTTTCAGGCAAAATTGTAGAGGGGATGAATGGGTTGGTTCAAAAACCAAGTACGTTTTTGTGAAAACGCAAGTAGAGACGGACAGACTAACAGATAAAAATCCATACTTGACTGAAGCATGACTGAAATGACTTTAGTGTAGGAAATTTGAATTTAAAAAAACCAAGGCAGTGATTGGCCACAGACAATCATATTATCGGCGCTCAGACGCGCATTTGGGGCCATTCCTCAATAGTTGTCCAGTGATAGACACAGTAAATTTCAAGTGTGGTGATTTCCAAATGAAATAAATTGAAATAAGTTCAGGGACGCCATACTATAGCCAGCAGCTCAGCTGAGTTTTGCTAGCATTTCTGTGTTCTTTATTCATAATCTGGTAAGATTGAAATTATTTCTTTGTATATTTTAAATATTGTTTAATGTTTCGAGTGATTTGATACTGCCATATCGAAATCTAGCCTTACAAACAAGTAAGGATTTGCTCTAGACCCCCCGCCCTAGTTCAGGGTCTAGGGACAAACAAATACATAAACTCCAGCAAGGATTAGGAAGGACAGATCAAGTGTTGAGAACAATGAAACATATTACCTATCCTATTTTAGGGCAGGAAACTAATGAACCTATTTCAGAATCTGTAGTCTGGGAGGACTTATCCGATGTGAAACCACCAGGGTAACATGTGCTGTTTGGTCAGAGAGATCTGACCTGTCTATATGGTGTTGTTGTTGTGTAGTGTTGTGTCCAGACATGGTTGGAGAATGGAATTTTGACACATAACCAATACTTTGATTGCAGAGCTGTGAGTTTCAGTTGGCACCAAGGCGGTGTCAACTAAGTTGGTGATTTTACCAGAGTGGATCCGTGCAGTAACGTTGTGTCAGAGCAGCCTATTATTGCCCCAAGCACGGAGAGGTGGGGCCACCAGACCACTATTATTGCCCCAAGCACGGAGAGGTGGGGCCACCGGATCTCAGCACCAGAGCTACCTATTCGAAGTTGAGTGAGCCTCTGGTCTGCTGGAAATTCACCAACTCCATTTAGTTACTAACAATCCCATAAAATTCCTGCAATGTACTGGACACTGTGTAGTCAATATAGACTGGAGTGATGAGGCCACCCCAACAGCACAACCATTAACTATCCTCCCAATTAGATGACTGCTATAAACATTAATAATACTAAATAGTCTAGTAACATATATATGTACACTCTTGCATTTATTATGTAATAATTTCATGCATTTCTTTCCCAATTTCTAAATCTTTTATAAGTTCTGGTCTAAATAAAACTTGATCCAGAACAAAATAAATGTAAGAAAATTTCTATCAAAATTTTTACACACTTGAGTTAGTTCAGTGTATTATAACAGTTGTTAATATTATTAGACTTCTTAACTATCTGTGTGTGTGTCTATAAACTATCACACCACATTACATATCATTACCCTAGACATTTAACGTAGCCACATTCATTAGAAAAAAAAGATAAGTGTGAGGTCGTAGTGGTAGCGAGAAGGGCCTTCTGACAATTCACAGTTACATATTATCTCAGGAGCCTTCACAGCTGACCTCATGCATCACACGTAGTACTATCACCATCATACAATACCATCAAAACCACTACACCTGCTTTGCAAGGAACGGCTGAGATAATGATTACTTGATAACCATGTTGGTTAATCTGGGGTGTATCCGACATCAAACTACAGATTAACACTAAAATCGCTCCGCGCATTTGCTTAATTGCTGATAAGGCCATGGTGCGTTCTTCGCCAAGATCGTAATACACTGTAAGTTTGATAGCCACTACGGGGAGACACCTTATGGGCAGACATCTTCTGTTACTTTGTCATCATTTCGGTCTAGTTACAGGCTATCGCCTGAGGTGTTAACTTCCTAAATGACTTTACAATTTCCATGTTCTTAATTCACCCTTGCTAACATGTGTGTGATGATGTCGTTATAATTCTCCAACAATAATTCAAAACAAAACTGCAAACCTTATATAGTTGATAACTGCAAAGTGATCATGTAATCCTTTATTCAACTTGAAGGAACACGAACAGCTTTATGTATATTATCAAAGTACATCAACGAAATCATCTTCAGTTCCTCTAATTTTGTCTGTAAATCTTTCAATATTATTGACAGTTTGGCAATGCTACTCCGCAGTTTCAGCCTTTGTAGCTTGGTTAATTTATTCCTCGTAGTACTCAATTGGATTCTTTATACTTTCTCCATCTACTAATACTTCAGGTGTGTCTATTAAGGATTTGGGGGCACCACTTGGAGGACCCTCTACTTCATCACTGGCTGATTCTATCAGTTTGCTTATCTCTGCTATTTCGCTGCAACATTGGTTCATAGCTACAACTTTTCTAGCTGAAAGTAATAATTATACAGTCAGCACCATTAACCAGTCAGAACGACTTTCTACTTATGTATAAAATTCAAAAATACGACTTCACACAAAGTCTTGCTCTTCGCGATGAGGTTAGAACCCTTGTCAATATCCTGTAAACCACAGTATAATAAATGTCTTGAGATTCTCGAAGACTGAGCCGGACTTTTGTGACAGTCTGGGTGAGCACCTGGTTGCTACATCAACAGATAAAATCACGTCCTTGTGCTATGGCTCTCTAGATGCAACTAACTAAGAAAATATATTCCTTTACTTCATACGTGGTGCAAGTCTTGCAGACTTAGAGCATTTTTCATTGGTTATACAAATTGTACAGATTTATTTCATTCGCTACAACTATCCAACCTACTTATCATAGAATTTAAATAAGCTCATGCAAATGAGGTGATTTAGTCCGCTATTTAGCGATGCTGTCAGCGCCAAAACTTAAGAGAACACAGTTAGAAAAAGTTGTGTGCTTCGATTTCTACGATGCATATAGTAATTTATTATGTATTTATTTATTACGTTAACGTGGGTTACTAGCGTTAGCGTAGGCCATCCGGTCACATAAATATGGAATCATGCTTCATAAAATATGCTTGGAAGTAAGTTGAGCTTGCTAGTTGTATATGCCAACCAACTTGTAAATATGGAATCTTGATTCTCAAAATGCGCTCTTGTTAATGAGTTGAATTTGATATTTTGAATATGTAATCAACTTGTGAGCACTTGATAAAAGGTGAATAAAATTGCTGCGTCCACCGTCTTAATCGTGGGCGAGAAAGCATCTGTTAACTTATTAAGTGAAAGATGTCCTAAATGGCAAAATCTGTTTCCAGATATACACAAGCGTCTTTCTGGTTATACTTAAAACACGTAAGGGGTAGACTCAGATCTCTGCTGGACTGAAGGCACACAAAAGTCTTCGTACGTTTGCACACTTAATATCAATGGCTTAACTTCTATTATACTACTCCTCAAAAATGATGATTTCAATGCTCTAGTAATTGTGTTTGACATTAGATACACCTGATAAGTGTTAAATATATTGCGCATTGGAGTGTGTGCACACACAAATCTATACGGATTGTCTATAAATGTAGATGAAGTGAAGCATGAACTATCAATTACCTCCTATCATCTTAGATGAAAATCTTGTGACTTAATTAATCATTTATGAGAAGGATTAGTTGAAAAACTGTCTTCTGCATATTTAGCTACGATGCTAAGTGCAAAAGTGATCTTAACTAAAGACTAAGAAAACATTTTAATATTTTTTTAAGACTCACTAACCTCCTTTTCACTTTCGCAAACTTCTTTAAGAACACAATACAAAGCAGATATTAATTATTTTATCCACATTATATTAATTGCCGGCTATTCTCTGCGATTTTTTTTTCCACCACGCTGTTGAAAAATTTTTACTCATCTCCAGGGAACATTACGCTACATTTTGTTTCTAAAACGTCCTGGACGGATCCATTGAGTCGGTGACATATAACTCCACCCATAAACCAAGAGCCAATGTTGTCGCCCAGGCCTTGAATATCTTTTGCCCCCGGTCAGCGCGTGTCACTAGATAAAGTGGGATGGGCTATTCGACACAAACTGTCCATGCTGTGCTGCATAACAAACGGGAGATTGTTGATTGGCCGGCTAATGCAAAAAAATCACCCACTTTCTGACTATTACAAAGCGTTCTGTATGTTAATAGCTTTGTGCGTCAAAGTTAATTTTATTATCTTGCCTGCGGCTTCCTTTACCCTTGTTTCATATCTAAGATTCCTATCATTCTACCGTCGGTTACCATCTGGAAAAAAAGATTGTCCGTGTCACGTGCCTTTGATGCCCCTCGTCCGGAGTATTTTGTTTGCGTGCGTCCATTCTTCCCCAAGGTGGTGACATATTTTCTGTTTGAACAGCGGACTGACGACAAAAAGGCTATACTCTATTGTCCAGCCGGCTCCTTCAACAATAATCAAAATACCCTCTGACAATATTTACAGGGGGAAAGAGATATGAAAGACGTTGTTTGATCTGGTTTGGTTTGAAGGATTATCTTTATTCCACACGGACTACTCCAAAAGGCGTTGTACCACGCCCATGTGTGTTTCACCAGATTTCACACAAAGAAATCTGGAGTCGGCAAGATTACGCCAGTTGTCAGAAAAAGCCAAAAACGTAATAAAGTGCAGTGGTGATTAAAAGATTAACTTTAGCAGCGATGAAAGACCAAAATGGTTGAAAATGCAATGGCGGAAGATGATGGAAAAGAGAGCGAAAGACTTGGAGCTCGTTTATCACATAGTCATATTTACCAATTTTCCGTAAATATATTAAAACCACTATTATTGTCCGTTGAGCAATCGTCAATTTTTCGTTCTCTATCTCCCTCTCTCTCTCTCTATCTCACTCTCTCTCTCTGTCTTTCGCTCCAAGCCTCACTGATACTCCCTCACATTCCAAATGAAGACATGTAGTAACCTTACCTAAATGACATGTGGAGCAGTGATAATGATCTAATGGACCGTAAATTGACTAAAAAGCTAAAATTTCTTTTATGACAACTTGTCTCGTAATTGTTTACGCATCTTTTAAAATCTTGCCCTGTTCGACTTACTCCCTCGATGGTGCATTGACCATGGAGAAGGAAGAAATACTGAGGGCAATTCATGTTCGTCTATTAGAAAATGACACTGAAATCAATGAATCAACACGGCTAAGACTGCTGGAATTTGGCATCAAACGTAAGACCAGCAGGGAGGGACGTATGCGAGGACGCATCCACCGTGTATACAACCAGTGCGCAACAGGAACAATTAGCATTCATACCGACATTTGCTGAGGGAGACTGAGCACCTATGGGTTAGCCAGGAGTGCAATAACTTCGATTCTGATTAACAATAACATTAACGTGCAAAAAATATTTCCGTAGAAGCGCTATTGTTCTATTTATAATTTCCACAGTGCCAAAACTCCATAAAATATCTGGCATGTATTTGTTTCCAAACTGGACAAACAAACTGAAGGCTGTATTAAAATGGTTTTCACCTGAAAGTGTCAAAAGACTGTTTAAATTGCTTGCAACAATGATGTGAATATCAAAGACCGAGTTTCCATCCTAAAAGATAACAATACATAACTACAAACACAAAGACATTAAACAAAAAGAAACAAATACAATAACAGAATTCGGTCATGTAGATTTTTTTACGGCGAAGACGCATTAGGTGGCTTTTGTATCAACTGAAGGAAAACATAATTAAGATGGAGTTTCTATAGGGTAGATCAAAAAAGGTTTTATCGATTGTTTTCTCACGCTGAGACATAAATTATATTTAACTGAGATATACGATACATTTACCAGTCTTTTGAACTACTGCTGTCGTCTACACGTGTTGTTCGTAGGGTTTCCTGGTGAGAAAAGGAAATAAAAGGATTAGTGATTTCTCGGATATGTCCAAAGAGGTATACCGATATGAGGTTATAGTGTCGATTGGCTGAGCGTTTATTTCTACATGTGCAGAAGGTGACAAACAAGCTACGAGACCTACTGGTGTGAACTAAATTGTGTCCGATAAGTTACAAGACAAACTGATGTGAACTAAAATGTGTCAAATAAGTTACGGGACCTACTGATGTGAACTCAAAGGTGTCAAATAATTTACGGAACCTACTGATGTGGCCTGAATATGTCAAATAAGCTGCAGGACCTACTGACGTGAACTGAAGGTGCCAAAAAAGCTACAGGACCTACTGATGTAAACTAAAGGTATAAAAAAGTACATGACCTACTGATATGAACTAAAAGGTGTCAAATAAACTAAGGGGCTTATTGATGGGAACTAAAAGGTGCAAAATACGCTGCGTGACCTACTAATTAATTAAAAGGTTTCATATAAGCCACGGGGCTTACTGATATCAACTTAAAAGTAACAGATAAGATACGAGACCTACTGATGTGATCTCACATGTGTCGAAAAAGCTATGATTGTGACCTAAAAATTGTTAAACAAGCCACAAAAGAATGATCCAGAAGATGTCATAGACGTACTGAACACATCACGTGATCTAAAAGGTGCATAATAACTAAGGTGACCATATTTTCAAAACCCTAATCCGGGACAAAATAGTCGATTTGACCTATTTCAATGCAAAAAACCGGGACAAAAGGGCAAAGAAAAGGTCAAAAGTCGGGACATGTCCCGGAAAAATCAAGTTGATGTCAATTTAAAATAATTTACATTTTATATATACATTTGAATAACATTGAATAACATACATTTTACTGTATAAGTTTAACTACTTAAACTAATAAGAGAGAAAAACATCAATAATCCTTACTTAAGGTGGAGCTGGGTTACTGTACTTTTCAGATGAGTGGATTTTTATCAATAGGTCCTTCTTTGCAAGCAGCATCTTAAAAAACTCGACACATGTTTCCTCACAGTTCACTTTGGTTGTCAACATAGCTTTCAAAGTTTCAACACCTAGCTGTTTTTTATCACTGTTTTATAAGCTGTTCATCAAAGAAAACACTCTTTCAGTGGCAGCATTTGTTCCAGGTAGACAGAAAAAAAAAAACACTGCCAACTTCAAAATATTTGAAAATGTCACATTATTGTTTTTGAAGTGGGAAACCATTTCAATCCAACGTTTTGGTGGCAATGTTTTTTTGGCACTCCATTCACTAATTTTCTGAGAAGTAACAAACTGCTTCCTATAGACATATTCCTCATAAATTTCAGTTTCTGTAAAGTGGGTTGAAGGTAATGTTTGAATCGCTAGTGATGATGATATCTCAATATCTGCCAAATTGGTATTCTGTTCAGCGTTACCCAGCTGTAGGATTCTAGGTCTTGAAAATTTTTTGCAGCCCATTTATTCAAATAATTGAAAGCTGTTTCATAGAACCAAGAAACGCTAGGATGAAACTTTTTCACATCCTCCTTTGAAAGTCCCATTTCCAGCTTTTCAAGGATTAGCTGAACTCTTGATGGCAAGAAACAGTCTTCCAGTTTGGACTTCAAAATAGTTTTCAACCTGTTGATGCTGTCAATGACTTCAAACACAGTGACCGCCTGTCCCTCTATTTTTTGCACTGCTTCATGGAATGGAGAGGCCTGATGTTGCGTGATAAATTCTCGCAACATCGTTTTATTTCAATATCTATTTTATAACGCAAGGGCAACAACTGCTTGAAATTTATAGTCACTTTTCTCGGTAAGCATTTGTCTTCTCGCGTTGGTATCGAATGCAGTTAAGTTTGAGCTGTGGTCATTTTGCGCTGGACTGCGCATGACTTGTCTTGCTTTTTGGTCGATCGGTTTCCGCCCACCACTAGTGGAGTGAGCGATTTGGAATGGCGAAAGAGATGCCTCGTTGAAGAGGGGATCTCCGCTATTTTTTGTTCTGTCAGGGATGTGTAGTCCTCTTAATGGATATTTCGTTTATTCGAGATAATACCTCTAGTGTTTCCCACATGTCGGGAGGCGTGATATTTCTGTGTATTTCATGAAAGCAAGGTAAATTAACATTTTCATTAACTCTATCGATTTTTGGTCGTGAACGATTTCTGGCTCATAGCCTGTCTTCGAAAGTCGTCGTCACGAGATGTTTTCCTAGCTCACATGTCGCTGTATTGTGCTGCATCGGTTGATGCAGGTCCCAAGGACTATTACTTGCTACTTGGTTACCTGAACTAGGTTTGAAAAACCTTTGTTATCTAGAGGATATTTTTTGAGGACATTATTTATACTTCGGCAGACGTGTCTGTCTTGCTGAAGTCAGATTAAGGAGAGTGAACTGATCTCATACATCTGGTTATCTCCTGGCTGTTATAGAAAAGGATGGAGTTTTCCACCTGACTACATTTACAGCACTATGAAATATAACATGCATCTGACTCATCATTGTAATGCTGTCTACCGTCTATTGCTGTATTGAATGTTGCTGTGATAATGACTGTTTGATGTGTCTACATATTCGCGTAACCATTTTGTCACTGTGGCGTCCACAATAAATAATGAAGAAAAACGTCAACGGCTGTTTCAAGAATCATTGACTTTATACGTCGTGAGTTTACTGACGTCCTATGTGGATTGCCCTGTTATTTTTGTATGAACATTGTTTGACTGAACACATCTGCACACTACACAAAACCAGACATGCGGATACCATCCATCATCATATGGCATCACGCATCATTTGGTGGCCATAAGCTGGTTTGATTCTGGTACTAGCAAACACGGGGTCCCTTACCCACTTCATTTTCAACAAGAATTTATCAGCATCCATCAAGAAATTAACATTCTTCAATACAGTCAACATCTTCACCATTTTCAAAGTACTCGGCGTTGCCCGGTAAAAGTCAAAATTTCAATTTTTTTGACGGAAACAAGAATTTGACAGTACCCGGCGTTGTTACATGTTGCCGGATAACTCGGACTGCTGTTATCTTTTACGCAAGTCAAGCAAGTTGCTGCTGTCAAGGTTCCAGTGCTGTCGTTTTTGTGAAGGTCAAGTGCCGGTTGAAACGGGTTGTTTTCTGAAGAAGGCCAAGTACCGATTTCCATCAACTTACTTTTGGATTAGAAGGTCAAGTGCCGAAACAACTCAACACACAGTATGTCAGAAGCTCAAGTACCATCGTGTTAGCAGTGGAAGCAGTTCAGATGTGCCATCATCGTTGGAGCTTCGCTCTTTAGGACGTTGATTGACATCCGTTTTTTCTGCTGTTCGACGATTGGAAGCCTATAATTTAAGTGGCCTGTTTGTATGTAAACTGTGCCCTTATACTTCTGCTGAGTCTTCTGTGTATCATCTCATTCTATATGTTATATGTTTATATGTTATTCGTATATTTATATGTTTATATTTCAGCGGGTTCTCGGTTGGGTGGTGTCTCCGTTAGATTATGCCACGTCATAGAGGTCGTCTATTGTGAGCGTTTTCTGTAGGGTTTGCAAATTTCCGATACTGGAATTTGCTAAGCGACTTCTGTTGCTATTTATGTTAGCTGTGATGACATGTTTTAATATTGTTTTCGTTATTATTTCGCATTCTTTAGTTTTGTTTTGATTTGTTTGTATTTGTTAGCCTACTCTTGTCTATAATTTAGTTTCATACAACATTTTTGTTTATACACTGTGGTGTCATGTATTTTGTTTAATTATAGCGCAGATATCGTCACATTTTTTGTGATATTTCATTAATTTCTGCTTTATTTTTAGTTGATTTCTGCGAACGTTTTTGTATTGTTGCTGATCTTTGTTATTGTTTACATTGTTATTGTTTACATTGTTTGCATTGTTTACATTTTCAATGTTTACATTCTGCATGTGTTTACATAGTCATTGTTTACAGTTATAGTAATTAGTTAATGGGCTATGCTAATGCACTGTTACTACTACACTGATGATAAATGAATGATGAATAGTGTCGTGCACTATTGAATGAGAAGTGCACTTATGATCAAGAATTGATTGGTGATATTTCATATACAAGTTCTTTGATTGGAGACTTGTTTCCCACAGAGACTGGGATAATATAAGGTGATGTGAATATACAAGTGCTTAATTAAGACTTGTTACACTTAGGTTTGAAATAAATTAGTTAATTATTTCAGGTTTTGGACGCATATGTTAGACAACATGTCTACATTTGAGCACTTTATTGAGCAGGGTAAATTGCTTGGGAAGACTGGTGATAAGTTAGAAGAATTTGCAACTGCTCGATATGATAAAGCAATGGAAGCTGAACAAAAGAAACTGCATATGGAAGCTGAACAAAAGAAACTGCAGATGCAGGTGGATGAAAAAAGATTCCAAATGGAAATGGAAAAACAAAAAAGGGAATCAGAAGCTGAGGAAAGAAAACTCCAGCTAGAGGCTGAAAATAAAAGACTTGAAAAAGAGGCTGAAAATAAAAGACTTGAAAAAGAGGCTGAAAATAAAAGGCTTGAAAAAGAGGCTGAAAATAAAAGACTTGAAAAAGAAGCTGAAAGACTTCAAATAGAGGCTCAGGCTGAGGAGAGAAGATTACAGAGAGAATCTGATGAGAGGAAAGAGAAAGCAAAAATGGAACATGAAGAAAAGGTCTTAGCTTTAGAGTTGGAAAAATTGAAATTGATGAACATGAGTAATGGTAATGATTCAAACAAGGGTTCATCTTCTGGTAAGGCTAATAATGATACTTTTAAGATTAAGTTACCAACTTTTAGTCCTTCCAGTGATGACATAATGTTCTATCTGGACAGATTTGAACAAGCATGTACAGCTCATAACATAGACAAAGCAAAATATGTTTATCAGTTATCAGGGATACTGACAGGTAAAGCTCTAAGTATATTAAATATGGTGGATGAACCTGACAAGAACAATTATGAGGTTGTCAGGGCCGCTCTGTTAAAGAAATATCAGCTTAACGAAGACGGCTATCGTCTACAATTTAAAAACATGTTACCTGAAAATGGAGTTGAATTCTCCGAGTTTATTGCAAGAATACGCATTACTTTCTCACGATGGGTTGAACTATCTAAGACGGAAAAAACTTATGAAGGACTTATGGACTTAATACTTAGAGACAAAGTCATGTCGTCTGTCAATGAGTCTTTCCTTGCTTTCCTTCATGAACGTAAACCTAAAACAATAAAAGAAATGGAAGATTTCTGTTGCCAATACGTAACTGCACACCCACACATAACCATGGGTAACTCTAAGGTGAAAGAAGGTTTACCAGTTGCTTCGGCAGCTCCGTATGGTCAAAACTTTGCTCGTAGATTCCAACAAAATTTTGATAGAAAGAGCAGCGGTAATTTCTGTCAAAATCATGGAAACCAATTTCATGGTGATTCTTCTTCGAAGAATTGGAGACAACCTGATAGTGGTCGTTACTATCACCCTAATAATTATAAGCATTTCAAAAGAGGATATGGTAATAGAGGTTATTCCTGCCGAAGACCTCAGAACCAAACAAATAGATGTTCGCATCAATGTGAACATGATAGTAATCGTGGAAACTGGAATTCGAACCAGGATAACAATTACAATAGAGACAATAATAACTGCAGAGATAATAATAACTCTGATAACTTCAGAGGTAATAATAGTCGGGGTAGATCTCAACACAAAAAAAAGAGATATCAGCAGGCTAATGCTGTACAACAGGAAACTGAGGGAGCCTGTAATCATGTTGTTGATAATAAAAACTTTGACGCTGTCACTGGTTCTGCTTTTGACTTTGAGAGAGCAAACAAATGCCCCCAATGCAGTACTTTATTCGAACCGGGTACCATAACTACTTTGAGTTGTGGTCACCCACTTCCCGCTCTTCCTGCTGCTGTTGCGCATGACGGGAGGGGTTCTTTAATTCTACATAAGGGTCTTGTTAATGATACTCCGGTCTCACTACTTTTCGATTCCGGATGCACCACTATTGGTGTTAGACAATCGCTTGTAGATCCATCTTGTGCTACAGGAAGGGTTATTAAATGTGTCACATTTGGCGGCACTCTAGAAAAATATCCTACTGCTGTAATTCGCATTGCCACTCCTTTCTTTACTGGAGATGTGCATGCTTGTCTCTTACCTAATCCTATTGCGGACCTTATTATTGGTCGTATTCACGGAGTTAGGGAGTGTACCCCACAGCAGATTGCTGCTTGGGAAGATAATAACATGCAAGCTACAAATGCAGTAGTTACAAGAGCACAAGCTCTACAAACACCCGAAACTTCACTGAATAGTGATAATGAAGTTGATAGCCAAGATAGTCACTTAGTAATCACTCGTGACTCTTTCATAAAATTGCAAGAAGAAGATCCTTCTTTAAAAAAATTCTTCATTCTTGCGAAGAAAGGTGATCCGAATCAGGATACAAATATAAAATCTTGGATTGCAATGAGAAACGGCGTACTTGTACGTATGGTACAAGATTCGACTACGTCGGCACATTCGCAAATTCTTGTTCCCAAGAGCATGAGAGTGCAAATATTACAACATGCTCATGACTCGCAATGTGCTGGACATATGGGTTTTTCCCGTACGAAGTCGAGAGTCCTTGCGGCTTTCTTTTGGCCTTTTGTCAATAAGGACATTCGTATTTACTGCCGATCATGCAAGGTATGTCAGGAGGTCAAATCTAGAGGACCACGACATGCTGCGCCTATCCAGGCTGCTGACATTCCTATTCGGCCGTTTCAGAAAATGGCCATAGATATTATTGGCCCTTTTAAGGTCAAGTCGGCCAGAGGACATCAGTTTATCCTTACATGTGTCGATATGTGCACACGTTGGCCAGAGGCTATTCCTCTTAAGAGC
Organism: Oreohelix idahoensis; assembly: GCA_024509875.1. NCBI lineage: Eukaryota > Metazoa > Mollusca > Gastropoda > Stylommatophora > Oreohelicidae > Oreohelix > Oreohelix idahoensis. Next base: position 32,282 of record JAMPIV010021491.1, read on the forward strand.
ATATCTACTACAGATATCGCAGATGCTCTTTGGTTGATATTTTCTCGCTTGGGGTTCCCCAGAGAAATATTATCAGACCATGGCACTCAACTCATATCTGACACTATGTCACAGGTAATGTCTACCTTACATATTGAACGATCTCTCAGTAGTATCTACCATCCTATGTCTAATGGGTTAGTTGAGCGTCTGAATAGAACGCTCAAGACTTTGCTTGGTAAGATAACTGAAGATCATCCTCAAGATTGGGACAGGGTTTTACCCGCGGCTCTCTTTGCCTATAGAGAAGTCCCTAATGAACACACAGGATTTTCTCCCTTCGAACTTGTCTTTGGCGCGCGTCCACGCGGCCCTATGTCTTTATTACATGATCTCATCACTGCCGATGATATTAGCGATGAAACTCAATCCTCATATGAGTATGTCATTGCTCTTAGACAAAAGATCATTGAGGCATGTAAGCTAGCAACTGCTTCATCAGAAATTGCTAAAGAGAAGGCAAGACAGTTTGCTAACAAGAATAGATGTCTACGACAACTTTGTCCAGGTGACAAAGCATTCGTCCTACTCCCCAGTAGGGAAAATAGACTTCTTATTGCATGGAAAGGTCCGTATGCAATAGTCTCTCGGATTTCCGATGTTGACTATGTGGTCGATATTGATGGAAAGCATAAAACTTTCCACATAAACATGCTTTCGGAATTTCACGAACGTCCGGACTATTTGCTGCCTATTTTCCAGGCAACGGATGATGCTCCTGCACCTCACGGTCATTATTCATCCCTGTCTGTCATACAGGATGAGGAAGCTACCTTCTCTGATGTCAACCTTCCCCTTCCAGTGGTTCCATTACATTCTACGGAATCTTGGAAAAACGTTTCTGTTTCTCCTAATCTTTCTGGTGACGAACATCGACAAGTCTCGTCGATGTTACAAACATTTCAGGATGTTCTCACTGACATTCCTGGACACACAGATGTCATAGAACATGACATAATTCTTACCGACAATAATCCAATTAGGGTTAGGCCGTATCCTATTCCTATACACTTTCAGTCGCAAGTGGAAAAGGAATTGGATGAAATGATTCAATTAAATATAATTGAACCATCGACTTCACCATATTCTTCTTCCATGGTTATTGTCCGGAAGAAGGATAAGAACATACGAATTTGTGTTGATTATCGCAAATTGAATCAGGTCACAAAGTTCGATGCTGAACCGATGCCTTTGTTAGAAGATCTACTGATTAGACTTTCTAATTCTAGATTCTTCACTAAACTTGACTTGTCTAAAGGTTATTGGCAAGTGCCTTTAGCAGAGCATGCCAAACCTCTTACTGCTTTTTCTACACCTAGGGGTCTATTTCAATGGAATGTTATGCCTTTTGGTCTCATGAACGCCCCTGCAACTTTCGTTCGCATGATGCGTCGAATTCTGTCACATCGTTCGGATGTCATCGCATACTTAGATGACATCTGTCTCTTCAGTGATACCTGGGAAGATCACTATTTAGGGTTATATGACTTACTGTCCACTCTACGTGAGAATAATTTGACAGCGAAACCTTCTAAAGCTTTTGTTGGTTTTGGTGAAATCTCTTTCCTGGGTCATCGTGTTGGTCATGGTCTCTTGAAGACAGAAGACCACAATACTTCCAAAATACTGAACATCTCTGTTCCTAAAACGAAGAAAACAAGTTAGGAGTCTCTTAGGTTTAATTCAATTTTATGGGAGATTTATTCCAAATTTATCTTCGATCATGGCACCTCTCTCAACATTGTTGAAGAAAGGTTCGCCTAATCTGGTCCGTTGGTCTGAAGAATGCCAATCTTCATTAGACCAAATCAAGAATATATTTTCTTCTCCTCCCATCTTAAGATTACCTACTCTTGATAGGACTTTTGTTCTTCGGAGTGATGCTTCATCCACTGGGATTGGAGCAGCACTGATGCAAGAATATGCAAATACTCTGCATCCTGTTATGTACATTTCTAGAAAACTAAATGCGGCAGAGAGGAACTACTCGGTTTTAGACCGTGAGTTGTTAGCGATGGTTTGGTCAATTCTAAAGCTACAAAGATTCCTCCTGGGCGCACATTTCATTCTAGAGACTGATCAGAAAGCTCTTACAGCTATTCAGACTAAGAATTTGAAGAGTTCGAGATCCACTCGATATGCTATAGCTCTTCAACCTTTTCACTTCACGGTACGAGCTATCCGTGGTGCGGATAATGTGATGGCTGACATTTTGTCTAGATGCCCACATGACTCTAACTAATACTTCTGTCCTATATTCCTATATATTACAGAGTCATAACACACCTATATTACTACAATAGATTAGCACATCTGTACTCACTTTATATGTACACACTATCGTGCTTTGTTGTCATCTTCTTCTGTTCGTTTTTTAAGATGATAGAGGAGGACTGAGTAGTTAATATAAGGGCCGTTAGTTTACTAAACAGCCACAATTATTAATAATGTATTGTACCTTATGAAGCATATTAGTTATTAATTAGCATTATATTGCTTGTACTTTCTCAGAATGTCATTGTTGAGCTGAGGACTTACCTTACTAGTATCAAGCATGACGAGTTCTAGATTGTGTACTTACCCTCGGAATGCCAGAGCATATGTCCTGGATCGTCATGTAGTTTAACTTTACTATGTACTTATGTCATTACATGTCAAAGACTTTACTATTTAAATTTTCCTATTAGATTTGTACATCCATTTTTAAAGACAATATTAGAGTATGCTGTTTAATGATGATTATGGTAACTTGCATACGTATATTGTGTTTACATGCTAACGTGATGTGTGTTGGTGACACCTCCCCGATGTGAATATTTTTTGAGACATATTTATTTTTCTGTTGAGGTATATCCTCACCAGACACTCTATAATTAGCCTCATGTTAGGCAATTTAATTAATTATCAGCGCATAATTCGTGCGTTTTGAGCCGCTTATCGCATGTTCTTTGATATTTAAAAAAAAAATATGTTCCACATTTTTTTTTTATCGGGAGGAGGTGGTGATATGTTGCGTGATAAATTCTCGCAACATCGTTTTATTTCAATATCTATTTTATAACGCAAGGGCAACAACTGCTTGAAATTTATAGTCACTTTTCTCGGTAAGCATTTGTCTTCTCGCGTTGGTATCGAATGCAGTTAAGTTTGAGCTGTGGTCATTTTGCGCTGGACTGCGCATGACTTGTCTTGCTTTTTGGTCGATCGGTTTCCGCCCACCACTAGTGGAGTGAGCGATTTGGAATGGCGAAAGAGATGCCTCGTTGAAGAGGGGATCTCCGCTATTTTTTGTTCTGTCAGGGATGTGTAGTCCTCTTAATGGATATTTCGTTTATTCGAGATAATACCTCTAGTGTTTCCCACATGTCGGGAGGCGTGATATTTCTGTGTATTTCATGAAAACAAGGTAAATTAACATTTTCATTAACTCTATCGATTTTTGGTCGTGAACGATTTCTGGCTCATAGCCTGTCTTCGAAAGTCGTCGTCACGAGATGTTTTCCTAGCTCACATGTCGCTGTATTGTGCTGCATCGGTTGATGCAGGTCCCAAGGACTATTACTTGCTACTTGGTTACCTGAACTAGGTTTGAAAAACCTTTGTTATCTAGAGGATATTTTTTGAGGACATTATTTATACTTCGGCAGACGTATCTGTCTTGCTGAAGTCAGATTAAGGAGAGTGAACTGATCTCATACATCTGGTTATCTCCTGGCTGTTATAGAAAAGGATGGAGTTTTCCACCTGACTACATTTACAGCACTATGAAATATAACATGCATCTGACTCATCATTGTAATGCTGTCTACCGTCTATTGCTGTATTGAATGTTGCTGTGATAATGACTGTTTGATGTGTCTACATATTCGCGTAACCATTTTGTCACTGTGGCGTCCACAATAAATAATGAAGAAAAACGTCAACGGCTGTTTCAAGAATCATTGACTTTATACGTCGTGAGTTTACTGACGTCCTATGTGGATTGCCCTGTTATTTTTGTATGAACATTGTTTGACTGAACACATCTGCACACTACACAAAACCAGACATGCGGATACCATCCATCATCATATGGCATCACGCATCACCTGACTGTGAACAAAAACAAGCCATGCCTCAGATAGAGGATTTTCAAAGAATGTCTGTATAAAAACTGGGCATCTGTCTTCAGATTGAAAATAAGATTTTAGAGGCAGGAACATCTGAAGAACCCTTTCAACAGCAGGCAGCAGAGCAAGCCACCTAGTCTGAGCATAACCTAAGATCATCTGGAAGTCTGTTTCCACAAACTGGCAAAACTCCTTGAGTCTTTCAACTCGTACTGTGTATGATTTGAAGAGTAGATAAATTTTAGCAATAATCAGCTCGACATCAACAGGCAATTCAATCTGCAGCTGTTCCAACAGTGTTGTGGAAAATATGACCTGCACACCCAACTCATATAAGACCATGTCCAAGGTTTTCTTGCAGTTTTTTAAAAACATTGTTCTGTCCTTTCCTTTCAGCACCTCCAAAATTGGAATTTGTATTGTCTGCGCATAATCCAACTACTTTCCTGTCTAAACCATTTTCAGTTATGCAGTCATTAAGAAAACTACTTACAATATCAGATGTTTCACCTGGCAATGACTTTAACTCTAATATTTTAATTTTCACTCCATTACTGTGATCAATGTATCTGACAAGCAAAGGAAAAATCTTGAATTCTTTGTGGTTGGATGCATCTGTCATTACAGAAATAAATGTAGATTTTTCTAGGTCACACCTTAACTCATTTAGAATATGGGGTGCCAAGACATTTCGAATAATGGCTTCTGTTTTCGTACGTGCACATGCACATTTTGGCTCTAAAGTAACCTGAAGTAATTTTGATGTGCAATCCATAGACCTGAAAGTATGATTGTGTAGCACTGTATGGTATGCAATGGCGCGTTCTATAGCAGCTAGTTGCTCTTCTTGGCCACCAATTTTATCAGCTCTGAAGAAAGTGGTTAACGACGAGCTTGATGCAGCTGTAACGACGGCTCTCTTGTGTTTCTCACTGCTTATGTGGTTCTTAATATCACCACGTCCACTATGGCTTATCGAAAACCCGGAGGCACATATATTGCATCGTACATTGAAGTTTGATGTACTCGTTTTAATGAGTTTGATTCCCTGGGCGGGAGTTATTCACTCTTATGCCCTTTAGGGGACGAGTTATTCACTCGTTCATACCCTTGAGCCAGTTATGGGAGGTTTGGTGAGGGCTTTGTTTCAACCCCAAGGGAGCATCCTAGACTCAGCGGTATGGTACACCAGGCCCATTTTGGCGTGCGTGTGATACCAAGAGGTTTGACGCTCTCTACCCGGTGCAGGGGGGTTATATCTCCGAGACGAGACTGGCACGAGCAACCAGTCACCGGCCATGGCACGAGCAACCAGACAAACAAGTGGCGCGGTGGCGAAGCCACCGCCTCCATATGTCTGTCAAAAGTGGGCTTTCTTGCAACCCCAGGGAGCATCCTAGACTCAGAAGCATAATGCACCAGTCCCACTATGGAGTGTGTGCCATGTTCCGAGGTTTGATGGCTCTCTACCCTGCAAAAGGGGGTTATATCTTCGAGACAAGGAACGGTCTTGGGCGTTGTTGCAACCCCAGGGAACCTCTTGTCAAGTAGCGCGGGTGCAATGCTACGAGACAATAGGTTCTCTACCCTGCAAAGGGGGTTATATCTCCGAGACAAGACGTATCGAGGCGTAGGCGCAGCCGGCACCAAGCCTCTACTACTCTCGAGCTGTATTACCAAGAAGACAGACAGCTCTTGCACACCTGAAGCGAGAAGTCCCGGCAACCGTGACTACTCGCAGTCTCGATGGGACATGACTTTGTTTCATGGCGTAGTAGCGACCGAGCCTCTACCACTGTCGTTATCTAGACGGACACAGACACATAGCACTGCCTCTACTATACTGGGAGGACCCGGCAGCCGGGACCACACACAGTCTCGAGAGGACAAAGATCGCCGGGAGAGGGAGGGCAACGAAACGAAACGCTTGCCCCCACGGAGGGCAACGAAACGAAACGCTTGCCCCCACACTCGTTTTAATAAACGGATATTCCTTTTGTAAATCTTCATTGAAACTGCATTTACGCTTTGGTACCATTTTCTTACAACAATAACAAAATATGCACAAATGGTTCACCGTTTAAATTAATCAAACGTATAGGCTACCGTACGCAAAATCTTGGTACTTTACCACTACCTAAAATTTCAAATAACTGCGAATATCACATTGGAACTACAAAACTAATTCGCGGTCCTGACAACCTCTTGTGCTGTTTCGGCGCCAGTTCACTAATAATTAAAAATTCCCTCATGTCAGCCACGGAATAATAATTTTTTTTATAATGTGAGATTTATGCCAAATTGGCAAATTCGTCCAAAACCGCTACAAATTGGCGTCCCGGATTGCATCGAAAAAAAGTCGGGACAAATTATAAAAAATGGTCGAAAACCGGGACTGTCCCGGAAAAACCGGGACGTCTGGTCACCTTAATAATAACCCACATAACCAACCACCTTCACAGTCAATATTCCAATGTTAAATTTTTAAACGTGCATCGAAGCGAGCAAAAGTGTTAACAAATAATGCATGTGTCAGTCGTTCTAGATCTATTGTGACTTCGTCGTTTGCATAATGAATTACTAATGTTATTATTTGTTCTTGTGTTTCACTTCATAAAGTTCATACTTTGCTTCTCGCAAAAATCTAGTTAGTAAAGCGGCAATATATACAAGATAGGACTGTCGAAAGAATGTATACAAGGTTGTCACAGTGACTATTAATTTATTTTTTTTTTACCATCACGTCCGATTTTTTAAATACTCTTAATGTTTTGGTTTCCTTGTCATTTTATATTTTCTTTTCTACTTTCGTGGCCCTATTTTTTCACCTTTTCAAACCCCATCGCGGTTTGTTTACGTTCTGGCCTTCAACGGTCAGCGTAGCGGTAACGTAATGTTATCTAAACGCACCTGTGGTTTATTTGACCAGAGAAACATTCCTCTGGTCGCTTTAAGTGTTTGATCACGATACGAGAGGCTCTTTGAAGGAAACCCGCTAGGCTTATAAAGTTGGTAGCGAGATTAAAAGGGGAGATAACGACTCACGTTCGTTCTGCGAGATTTGTTGTGGCCCCTGACAATAATATTATGCATTTCTCTACCTGAAGGAATTTTCATGCGGTAGTTGACTTCTGATGTCTCTAGAATAACATTGTCTTACTCCTTATTACGCATTACGCCGATACATCTGTAGAAACAGGCTATGCAGGTGTCCCAGGGTAGCGTTGGTTGTAAGCTATAAATCTGGTTAGTCTTAATAGACTATCACACTCGTGAATATTTTCCTGGCCCGAGATGGACCATCATGAGATAAGGCAGACTTTAACACAGAACTAAATGTTAAGGCCTATCTCTAGTCATTTTTTGGGGTGAGTTGACATGTCTTATTAATATATAAATATTCATGTTAGCTTCTACATATATCTGATAGGAAAGTGACGTGAATTCATTTCTGAGGACTTCTCCTAGTCATTTAAGTCAGTGATAATGTAGCGCTGTCTAAGGCCTTAGTTAAGTGGTGTTTACGCTGTTTTGGTTTATAATGGGTTAAACGATAGACTTACAATAACAGACACTCACTAGGCGTAGAATCAGTCTACAGATGCTTATCATGGGTTAAGAATAGGCTAATTAACTGTCATTTCTGTAAGATAATGTCAGAGGTGTGGACAGGCACTTAAACAATGAATTATAGGAGATAGTCACTTATTCCTTTTTGATAGATATTTCTAGTGGCAAGGGAGAATCATTATATGCTTACTTGTGTAGCTAGACTCTAGTCATAACTTTCACAGAAAGCAGACACCCGCCATAGATATAATTCTATCTTATGTACAGTCACAACTGTATTATTATAGTAAGAACATTGCATTTTCTATGTACTCATTTTGTGGAATGTTAATATATTTCCCCAAGGGGACATATGATTTATTTGTGTAATGTCACATGCTGTAATCTGTTTATGTAATTCATTTAATGTTGTAAGATGATAGCATAATCATGCAGCTATAACTACAGGGTTAGGGTTCCTGTATGTTGAGATTGGGAGAAGAGGAGTAGATTTTGCTGTCAGAACATTTACTGACAGGTACCTGGTGTACAAAAGATATTAAGCCTATGCAGGCACATGCTATAATTAATAGAGTGGAAGGAGCGGAGCAATAACTGGTTAAAAAACATTAGTGATTTTGTTGTTGCTAGATGTAAACGGTGTTTTTTTTTGGGTCTCAGTTTCAGGGATACCGAATTGCTAGAGTCAAGTCTCCAGTCAGGCAAAGAATGTCATATACTCTTCGGTCTAGAGGGATTCTGAATACAGCTAGCAATCACGAGTCGTCACTCCCATTCCTGAACCTAAACCGTTGGTCAACGCCAAGTTAAGCTCACGTAGTGCATCGAGACAACGCTAAATCTGGAATCATCTGATGCAGTAGTAGTTCCTTACTTGCCTCTTGATCGCCAGTAAGAGCATGGTGGCTTCCAGCATATCAAAACCGCCCAGCATGTCTATAGCAGAATCTGATATCACCCGCCTTTGTGTGCCTAAACAGGGCACTCAGCCAAACCACAGCCAAACCAGTTTAAACCGGATTTAATGCCAAGCAAGCAATAGCGCTGGATAAGAGCGCCTGGGACTCTTTGTCCTCAAGTAACTTCGTCTGGTGTATTTCTGGGTTTATGTAGAACTTCGCACTTAGGAGCGGCCAACCAAAGATAGACAGAGTCCAGCCCCTTACGCAATTAGGAGTCACCAAAATTAGCGCCTACATTGGATTTACAGGTTAATTCCATCACCCATGGAGTATATATTTTACGTAAAGACATTGCAGCTATTTCATTTGGTCCCACGAAAGCGGACGGACTGTCGCTCAGTTTGCTTATTTGGTCAGCAGAAGATAAACAGCGTCTTCCAGCCCACCTCGCGCAACTAGAGGTCACCAATGATAGTACCAACAAGGAAAGTTTTGTAGGCTTATTCCCTCACCCTGAAGGATCTACATGTAAGACAGTTTTCTGGAGATAGCACCTTTGGTCCCACGAAAGCGGACAGGCTGTCGCTCAGTTAGTTTATTTGGTCAGCAGGAGATAAATAGCGTCTTCCAGCCCACCTCGCGCAATTAGAGGTCACCAACGTTTAGCACCACCAAGGAAAGTTTTGTAGGCTTATTCCCTCACCTTGAAGAATCTACATGTAAGACACTTTTCTGGAGCTAGGTTTTGGTCCCACGAAAGCGGACGGACTGACACGCAGTTTATTCATTTGGTAAACCAGAGGTAAATAGAGTCTTCCAGCCCACCTCGCGCAATTAGAGGTCACCAATGATAGTACCAACAAGGAAAGTTTTGTAGGCTTATCCCTCACCTTGAAGGATCTACATGTAAAACACTTTCTGGACTATTACATTTGGTCCCACGAAAGCGGACAGACTGACACTCAGGTTATTCATTTCTCTGCGTTCTACAGGTTTGATGATTGATGGTGTGTGTGTTTGGGGGTGTGTATTTGCATTATTGATGATTATTGATGACTATTGATGAATATTTTGATTATTGATGTAATTTTATGCTGTTGGTGATGAAATGCATTATTTTCATACATGCTTCTTTATTTAATAAAGTTTACACATTTATTAATGCGCAGTTCACGACCCTTCCATCCATAATTAACTTGTTTTAGCTCTTTACTATAATCTCTATGTTTGATAAGAGAAAAGAGAGAGAGCAGGAGGTGCTTAGACAGTATAAGTGTGTTGAGGGCTTGGAGAGAGTAATAACTTTAATAACTCTTCTCCAGGTTTGTCTCAAGTCCATCTCCTATTACACTTTATCTATGTGTAATCTATAACTCTATAATGTCTATGTTAGAGAGAAGATAAACACCTATGCAGGCCACCAAGATCCACTTTTGTCAATAGTGAAACGTCGAAAGCTTGCCTGGTTTGGGCATGTAACTCGTCATGACTCTCTTTCGAAAACGATCCTTCAGGGAACAGTCGAAGGTAAACGGAGAAGAGGAAGGCAGAGAAAATCCTGGGCTGATAACATCAAAGAATGGGCAGGACACGGTTTTTCCACACTTGTACGCATTGCTGAGGATAGAGAGCAGTGGAGGACCCTGTCTGCTGATGCTTCCACCATGGCACCCCTACGACCCATGACGAGTTACGGTATGAGATGAGATGAGAATCTATAACTCTGTCAGTCCACTATCCCTTGTCGATTTCAATACTATTGTCCAACTCGACAAATACTCTACACTTTATGCAACCACGACAAAGGTACCTTAAAAAAGCTGAAATACCGTCCAATCAGATTCGCGCATTTTGTGCAAGCCCGCAAATATTCCAGCGTTACATCGTCTTACTTTCATTGGTATATAACTGTCTAGGCTGTCAGGGAGGATGTGTGCATTTTCAAGGTGGTTCATTAATTGTCTCGCCACTATCTTCTCAAGAAATTTGCCTTAGACATTCTGCAATGTGATGATTCGATAGCTGCTAAGCAGTGTGGGGTCTTTACTAGGTTTAGGAAGTGGCCGTAGGTAACTATGTAGCCAGTTTTCCGGCATCTTAGCATTCTGTATACTGGTGTTGAAATCCATCACTACATGCATAATGCCTCTGTCATCAAGCTCTTTGATGTGTTGATACTGTACACCATCAGGACCCGGAGCAGTGTTTCTACTTGTTTTTAACGTATACATAACGTCTTCGTCAGATATGAGGTCGAAATATATCTGGCCTCTGAATCAATTTTCCAGCACATTATTCTTAATCTCTTGACGGGCAGCTTTATCACCTTTATCCGTCTGAGTGATATACACACAGAGTAATGCACGTCTTTTAACTTCATAGGTCTACAGACTCATTCCCGCGGAGTTCAGAATATTAGGGATGGGTTGTCTTATATTGTTCCTATTCATTCGTCGATGTAAGGACCAGAATTTTGTAAGGTCTTTTCCGTGCCCACCTGTGTCACGAAGGCTTTCCACACTTGGTCCTTGGCTTCAACCCCTCCGTTTTCTATCCATGCTTTTTCTTCATCCTCAATCCACCAGGGTGGTTGGATGAAAGGTGTTCTGGCTGGCTTTGTCCTGGCATTTTGACGCAATATATGTAGAGGGCTATTACAGTCATGTGAGCCTGCAGGGTACTTAAAGTGTGTTTAGGCCTCCTGTGTCTGATTACCCAACTTCTTGCAATAAATAAATAAGTATATGGATTGAACAAGCAGAAACACTCGAATAAACTTACGACGTAACGGCCAGACAGCCAGCTAGCGGTCTTTCACATAAATTTACTTCTTATTGGCTAATACAAATGTGAGCCCCCGACCCCCCCTTCCCCCCCCCGCCCCCTCCCCCCCTTTCTTCTTCCCTCTCCCCTCCATTAAAAAAAAAATTAACAGAAATAACAGCCCAGTGGTCAAAATGTTATATAAATTTGCACAATATACCCCACTTACAACGGAGAGATCACACCTCTTGTCAGGTTGCGACGTGAATATCGAACATAAGTGGGGAAAAAACATAACCATGTGATATTTTAAGCAGCAGAGATAGTTAAGTTAGGGGAAGGCATTCAATTTTTTTCAAAGGGAAACAACTTAACAATTTAAAAACTATAAAACTAAATATCATATTTTCATTACTTATTTAATTTTGTCAATTTATTATATAAAGTTATTTAAGGCATAAGCGATTGATTTACTTGTATTAGTTCACTTTTTAAATTGTAAAACTTATTTTGTTTATCATGTTTAGAGTTAACAAACTTTTAATAATATGGAGTTTATGCACATGCTAAAGTCGTGAACACTTATATGCTCTGTCACTTTCAATGATAATTCCGGAGCAGTACCTTGTTGCAGTCGCAGATCTGCATACTAACATGTTTGATCGGCGCTCGAAAGCGCACTTCGACAATCCTTTAAACACAATTTTTTTCTTGCTCGTTTCTCATCTACCCTGTGGCCGGAGCGGCAAATAGGTATGGCGTTCGTCTCTAAGTATAAAGGTACCGGGTTCTGTTCACGGTACAGGGAATGGTTTTAAAGGAATATTTGAATAACCACTGGGAACTAATAATGTCTTACTCCCCCTGATCCCCTGCGTAGTGAGATCACATACCTAGCCTTCACGGATAAGGGCAAATAAATAGGTGGTCCTCTCTGCAAGTTGCGCTCGTTAAAAATTCTTTGGCAGTTAAAAATCGCAAAGAGTAGTCCATACGGCCACTGCCCTGGCAGAATTTACATTGGGATTCTCGTGGTGCGTTAGAGTTTGTGCGCTGTGCTGAGAACCTCCTTGTGTGATCTAAGGGAGGAGATCGGAGCACTGATGGAGTTGACCGTGTGCATTGAAAATGGTCGTTAAAACAAAACAAACAAACCTCTTCTAACCTTGGAGTGTAGAATTTGTCACAGGACGGATTGGAGCAACCTCTTCTCAACCTCTTCTTCACTACGACAGTACTCATTTTCAAATGTTGTACGTACTAATTACCTGGAATTTCAGGGTCGACACATTTCTTTCTGCTATGTAGCAGACATTTTGTATTTTCAAACATTCTTACACTCCTCACAGAGATAAGTCGTCATGTCTTTTTGGTTTCCCGTTTCTCCCTGCTTTGCAAGGAACGACTGAGATAATAATTACTCGATAACCATGTTGGTTAATCGCGAGTGTGGCCGACATCAGACTACAGATTAACACTAAAATCGCTCAGCGCATTTGCTTAATTGCTGATAAGGCCATGGTGCGTTCTTCGATAAGATCGTAATACGCTGAAAGTTTGATAGCCACTAGGGGGAGACACCTTATGGGCAGACATGATTGACATAATCGTTTCCTGTTTGACTTTCACGAACAGATTACTTTATGGGAAGTAAGATGTTACATCTTACACACATTGTTGAGAGAGTGTACTGATGTGTCACTTCCATATATGGGAGAGGTGACCTATTGCATTACTCACATAATTTTTCCAAGTCGGTAATAATTTTCAAATTACCCCACAAAATACTCATGTTTGAAACAATTGAAGCCCTGCTTAGCATTGTAACAAAGAGGGGGGGGGGGACAGAAGACAGGCCATATAACCTGACCTTTTCGCAGTTTTAAGACACTGTAAGAATCGCTTGCCAAGACGACAACTAGCCCATGCCAGAGCCTAGAATCAATATTCATTTATCGGAAGCAGACCTTTCTTTGAGGACTTCAGAGCCCAGAATAAACTCTACCATTTAACAAGGACACCGTGAATCTGAGGAATCTAAAGCACAGAGTCAAAGTGGGAATTCATTGTTAAAATAACGACCCCTAGGAACACGTGTAAGAGGCCTTTTCCAGTACCTTTATTCCTGTGATCAAACTGTCTGTGGGCCAAGATTGGCGTATGTTGTGCATTTTACATTCTATATTTTTCATTACTAACATGTGAACTAATATGTATACATTGTCATATAAATATCAATATGTGAAAATCGCAAGTTGATGTACAAGTCATTTGAGGCTGGCAACCTCAGTATATAGAACGATGATTTCATGAACCACCATTGCAAGGGCTGGTGACTGCTTTATTGCTAGTCTCTTAAAGAGAAAAAGCACAAGTAGTCCCAAGTTCCATATGGAGCAGGGAGGAAAAGATGAAAGAAATAATGTTCATTCTAATTATAATATTTACAAGTACAAACCAGTGTAGATGTAACTGAAAAAATATTCAATCTATGTTGTAAACATTTTTCAACCAAGGTAAATGTAAATGTAAACATATTCTGTCTATACTATTAGCCTTTTCATTTAAATGTAAAGTAAATATAAAGCTATTCAATATAAATGTAAAGAAGGTTTTCTCTAGAGGGAGTAAGCTTATTTCTCATCGAGAGTAAATTCTGAGGCGTATGGGCTGGTGGAAATAGAATAAGGGGACCCATAGCTATGTGTCGAAAAACACAATACTCAGGAGAACGTTTTGTTTCTATTCTTTTACCATATTTGTTGGTGGTACCAGTGATAGTACTAATCTCTGGAACAAAGTGCGGGTAGACGTGGACTGACATCAAACTAGAAACCATCATCAGAGGGTCTTAGAGACGCGGGACCAGCTTTACAGTTACTCCCTGATCTTACTTTGGAACGTGCTGCACCTTTAATCTTGACCAGAGACTTTAGAACTCCAGTGACCTATGTGCACAGAACCCAAAAACCCAGATAGAGAAAAAAAAACTACGATTTGCAGCTAAGTCAAACCTAAAAGCTACCAAGGGACATCTTACTAAAAAAACTACCATCACACGATGACGAGTTTTTTCTGTTAAAGATTATTCCATTTTTAAACTGTTAAAACATAGTTGATTATTAAATCTGGTATTTGTAAATATACAAATTAAACGTCGATTTAATCATTTTGAATGTACTGCATGTTTGTCTCAGTCAATTTACTAAATACGCCCTAAACAGAGCTATACCATAATAATAACAAGTCCACTGAGTAAATCAGGGTGGGGGCTTGAACGAGCTGAAATTAATAATTGCTTAATTCTTCATAAAAGGCGGCTGATCAGATATAAGTTAACAATTTCTCTGCCCAACGCAGCATTGTTTTTGACTTCTGAAATATCTTATGAAAACTCCCTTTGAGGTAGAAGCGTCATTATCCTTCTATATACAACTCTGCCAATAGTAATCTTGTGCCAAGGTAGACAACTTTGAAGACTTATATTAGATACTCTTGAGTTTTGGCCACTGTTGGACAACTACTGCAAAGCAGGGGAGGCAATTCCGTGACATAATTTAACCAGAGAGAGCGCGATGTTATCCTGTAAGATAAATTTCTTTTGACCTGGTTCCAGGCCAAGCCTCGGTAATTCAGCGATTGTCAAATGTCGTCCTGTCATCGAACTCTGGGTCACTCTGGATATCTCGATTCCTGGCTAATGGTTCCCCATATGTGTCGTGGTAGACGTTCTTCTCCAATTCTGCAGACGTGGCCAAACCATCGTAACTGGGACTGCTCCACTCGGGTCAGAACAAGCTGTATTACAAAACTTCCCATAAAATGGGTCTACGACCAGCGCTATTGTAAATACGCACAGACATAAATATGACATAGGAAGAGAAACTGCAGTTGCAAAAAATACATTATTAATGAAGTTTGTGTTGTTGGATGTAAAGCGACTCTATTTAGTGACTTTCGTAATTTACTGGTGGGTCCTCGAAACACCAAAAGATGTTTAACCCGTCAGCTACTACATTCATTGCTTCTAAGATACTGTGTTGTTCTAACTTGGATAAGTTGATTCTCGACTTTCATGATTTAGAAAGTAGCCCATGTACATTACGGTGCTCAAAAGAAACTGTTCAATTCTCCTATCGTGTGACATGAGCTCAAACTCTTTCCATGATGAGGAAAATTTGGAAAGAGCTTGAACGTGGAAAGAGCTAAATTTATCTAGGTGTCGAACAAAGAAGTGCTGGTCTAAAGAACAGGACAACAGATAGGTGGAGCAGACATTGCGATAGGTCAGAGAAATATTAAGATGCACAAAATATGCAGCTCATCGGGGAAAAGCCATGCAACCGGGAGCGATCGAAGTACCTGACGATAATTGAATAATAACGGGTGACTTCACCATCGCAAAAAGTATCTTCTGACTTCCAAAGGAGCATACGTCGTCAATGAATTTATATTAGATCTTCCTGCCATGTGCGATTCGTTAACGGTCTTTATATGTCGTGTTTATTACTCTCTTATGGCTCCAGTTCCTTTCTCCATGTGTGTTTTGATCTCCTTCTACTTCTTTTAGCCTCATGAATAAGGTACCAGAGCAACTCTGGGAAGGTTAAAGGCACCCGGCGTGATGCTGACCCCAATACCCCTAGTGTGCCGTATGGTCAAGAAGATATGGGCCTAACAATATTTTCCCAATATGGCTGAATGGGCATGTCGCGGGATCTACCTCTCTTACTCTGGTGATTCAACAAGAAGTCAATGAGAACGTTGAAGGTACAGTAGCTGGAGGAATGGACATGGAAGGTTGGGCAATTGTCAGCTCCACGAGAGGAGAGCATCAAATAACCACACGACACTTTCTTGAGCAATCTATTGTTCAAGTAAAACACATGAAAATACAAATGTAGGGATGGATTTCAACACCACTATACAGAATGCTAAGACGCCGGAAGACTGGCTACATAGCTACCTACGGCCCGTTCCTAAACCTGGTAAAGACCCCACACTGCTTAGCAGCTATCAAATCATCACATTGCAGAAAGTCTACGGCAAATTACTTGAGAACATAGTGGCGAGACAATTAATAAACCACCTTGAAAATGCACACATCCTCCCTGATACCCGGGGCAATTATAGACCAATAAAAGTATAATGGTTTAACATAGGAACATTTGCGTACGATGTATATGAGGGTTTCCATGGTGAACAAGAAACGGTGACTGTGGCAATTGACCTAGAGGATGCTTACAACAGTGTTGACTTTGCAACCTTGATGAACTGTGTAAAGGAATGTGGTGTAAACCCATGGCTAACAAGGTGGATAGCAGCTGCATTAACTGAGAGAGCAGTTGCATTTCGCTTGGGAACATTGACATCAGAACCAATGCACATTTGCCCAGGATTACCCCAGGGATCTCCTTTATCACCGGTGCTGTTTAACATCTATACAGCTACAATAGCTGCAATCCAACCAACAGGTTTGGGATGAAAATTGACTTTTGCCAATGACTCGTTTATTTACAGGACTGGTTCAGATAGAAATATAATAGTTAAAAGCATACATGAGACACTTCTAGCAGTTTCTAAATGGTGCGACGAAACAATCTCCAAAGTACATTCCCAACAAAGCCTGTGCGCATTGGTGCTCTTTGAATAATTCCATATTGAAAGAAGATCTCCAGTCATTACTCTCAGTGGACAGAAAATTGAAAGGCAGAACAAGTTGAAATACCATGGAGTAACATTCGATCCTGGGCTATCATATAAGCCCCATGGTGATCACATCATACAGAAGTGCAAGAGAGGTCTGGAAGCCCTAAAAACAATGGCTGCAGCGCACCTGTAGCAGGGACTACTGTTTTTCCTGTATCATCAGCTTGTCTTGTCTGTAGTCGAGGATAGCCTGTGAATAGTCACGCTGTCAATGTCAAACTTTGAACGACTGGAAAGCATTCAAAAATGAAGGGATGCGTATAATCTTGGGCTGCGCGCAAGATACCCCTATTGTGATGATGCGCCACATGCTTAGACTGCTGTCAATTAGATCCAGATATACGATGGCCCAGGTAAAAGCGTATATGCGTGTAACCACAGACAAAAGGCATCCCCTGCATTGGAACGTAGCTGATATCAAAGGAGAGAGAATAAAGAGGAGGGGAGGGGGATGTCATGGATGGCGCCGGGAAAGGAGACTATTAGACAGGTGACCACAGTTGAAAATATATTCAAGGGAGAAGAGTGGAGTAAGTTAGATGAGAGATGGATCTTCTTCTTCTTCTTCTTCTTCGTTCGCCCTGAAAAGGACGGTGGTTGCGTTGTGTCTGTTTACAACGTAGCGGCGATATCTGCACCTTTCGGTCGACACATCCGACTTCTGCACGGCATTTTTAGGACCGGGTTTGCCTTCCCATTTCGATCCACACTCGCTCAGCCAGCCTGCACAGCTGCAGACTGTTTCCAGGACCACCACGTAGAGGTGGAGTGCGGTCTTGACCAGCTCTGGTTCGCTGGTCCTGACGCAGGCAGTCAAGCTATGAGTCGCTGACTGCGGTCTCTATTGCTGCGTCTTGAGGTCCCAGAGATGGATGAACTACCAGCAAGCCATCATCAGCCTTGGTAGAGAATGTAGAACTTGGGCCAATGGGAAAGCAGAGCTAGAAATTGATTAGCTTATAAATGATAATGCTATTGATGATGATGCCATTGTATACACTGATGGGTCTGTAATCTGTGGCAAAAAATCAGGGTGGGGCTACTCTGCTAGAGTAAAGGGCTAGAGTAAAGGGCAGACGTAAGACCAGCAGGGATGGACGTATGAGAGGACGCATCCACCGTGTACACAACCAGTGCGCAACAGGAACAATTAGCATTCATACCGACATTTGCTGAGGGAGACTGAGCACCTATGGGTTTGCCCGGACTGCAATGACATCGATTCAGATTAACATTAACAAAACCTTTCTGTATAAGAGTTATTGTTCTATTTATAATTTCCACAGTGCCAAAACTCCAACAAATAGCTGGCATGTATTTGTTTCCGAACTGGACAAACAAACTGAAGGCTGTATTAAAATGCTTTTCAGCTGAAAGTGTCAAAAGACTGTTTAAATTGCTTGCAACAATGATGTGAACATCAAAGACCAAGTTTCCATCCTAAAGGATAACAATACATAACTACACACACAAAGACACTAAACAAATAGAAACAAATACAATAACATAATTCGGTGATATATACTTTGTTCCGGCACAGACGCATTAGGTGGCTGTTGTATCACCTGAAGGTAAACATAATGAAGATGGAGTTTCTATAGGGTACATCTAAAAAGGTTTTATCGATTGTTTTCTCACGCTGAGACCTAAATTACATTTAACTGAGATATACGATACATTTAACAGTCTCTTGAACTACTGCTGTCGACTACACGTGTTGTTCGTGGGGTTTCCTGATGAGAAAAGGATTAGTGTGTTCTCGGGCATGTCCAAAGAGGTATACCGATATTAGGTTATAGTGTCGATTGGCTGAGCGTTTATTTATACAGGTGCAGAAGGTAACAAACAAGCTACGTGACCTACTGATGTGAACTAAAATGTGTCCGATAAGTTACGAGACCTACTGACGTGAACTAATATGTGTCCGATAAGTTACGGGACCAACTGATGTGAACTAAAATATGTCAAATAAGTTGCGGGACCAACTGATGTGAACTAAAGTGTGTCACATAAGTTACGGGACCTACTGATGTGAACTCAAAGGTGTCAATAAGTTGCGGAACCTACTGATGTGAACTCAAAGGTGTCAATAAGTTACAGGACCTACTGATGTGAACTAAATGGTGTCAAATAATTTATGGAACCTACTGATGTGGACTGAATATGTAAAATAAGTCTGTGATTTATTGACGTGAACTAAAAGGAATCAAATAAGCTACGGGACCTACTGCGGTGAACTGAAGGTGTCAAAAAAGCTACGGGACCTACTGCTGTGAACTGAAGGTGTCAAAAAAGCTACGGGACCTACTGCCGTGAACTGAAGGTGATGAATAAGCTATAGAATCTACTGATGTCTAAAGGTGTCAAATATGTTAAACAATATTTTGGAGTCTTGCCTTGTTTTAGCGACGTGCGCCCAGTTCAACTTAGACACACGGTCTGTCGGTTATATTAGGGTGCATTTCCAAATATAAAAAACCCTGTGATCTGAATATAATAGGTGTCAAATAAGCTACGTGACATACTGATGTGAACTAAAAGGTGTCAAATAATCTAAGGGGCCTATTGATGTAAACTAAAAGGTGCAAAATACGCTGCGTGACCTACTGATGAATTAAAAGGTGTCATATAAGCCACGGGACTTACTGATATCAACTTAAAAGCGGCAGATAAGATACGAGACCTGCTGATATGAGCTCACATGTGTCGGAAAAGATATGATTGTGACTTAAAAATTGTTAAACAAGCCATACATGCTATTGAATGATCCAGAAGATGTCAAAGACGTATTGAACACATCACGTGATCTAAAAGGTGCATAATAACTCCCATAACCTACCACATTCGCCGTCAATAATCCAATGTTGAATTTTTAAACGTGCATCGAAGCGAGCAAAAGAGCAGAAGTGTTAACAAATAATGCATGTGTCAATCGTTCTACACTCAGACAGCTGAGTGAAAAGGCCCTTGAGTATAAGAGTGAGATCCATCTTTGTTTCATAGATCTGGAAAAGGCGTTTGACAGGGTCCCCTGGAGCAAACTTTGGGACTGTTTGGCAAGGAAGAATATTCCAGCACCTCTGATTCATGCTATACAGAGCTTCTACAAGTCTTGCAGAAATTATGTGAGGACAGCAAACCATAAGTCAGAAGAGTTCAGGACCATCACTGGTGTAAGACAAGGTGATATCCTATCACCTTACCTCTTCATACTCCTTATGGACGATGTCATCAAGGCATGTAAGGAGAGAACAAGAAAGTATTCAGTGGGGTACTGGAAGATGAGACAGGTCTATATTTCGGAGCTGGCATTTGCTGATGATGTTGCCCTGATTGCTAAATCAGAGGCACATCTCCAATCCAACCTGCACGTCTGGAAGGAAGAGCTGGAGAAGAGAGGGATAGTCATAAGCAGCTCTAAAACAAAATCCATGGTGATATCACGAGAAGAAAGAAAGCATCAGATTAAGTTGGGAGAAAAGGTCCTGGAGCAGGTCGACCACTTTAAATATCTCGAAGCTATTATAGACCGAAATGCAGGCATCAAAGAAGAGTTGGCCACTCGAAAAGCAGCGGCTTGGAGATTTTTTCAGGCCATAAATCGAGGATTCCTCAGCAAGAAAGAGGTTGGTAAGAAAACGAAGATGGCTGTATACCGCTCCACCTATGTCCCAGTCTTGACATATGGATGCGAGTCGTGGGCAATGACTACAACCCACAAAAGCCAGATCCAAACCTCAGAAATGAGGTATCTGAGGAAAGTGGTTGAAGTAACAAGAAGAGACTTGGTCCGCAACCAGACGATCCGTCAAGGCCTAAAATCCCACCCGCTGCAGACCCAAATAGAACAGTCCCAACTAAGATGGTTTGGCCATGTCTGCAGAATGGGAGAAGATCAGCTACCACGATAAGCATGGGAAACAAAGAGCCAGGGATCCAAACATCCAAGACGACCCAGAGTCCGCTGGGAGGACAACATTAGACAATCTTTGAAGGACCGAGGACTAGAATGGAACCAGGCCAGGAAGAAGACAGCTGATAGAATGGTATGGCGCTCTCTCTTCCAAACCTCTACACCTCACGGTAGAAGGGGAACGACTAAGTAAGTAAGTAAGTAAGTAAGTCAATCGTTCTAGATCTATTGTGACTTCGTCGTTTGCATAATGAATTACTAATGTTATCATTTGTTCTTGTGTTTCACTTTAGAAGGTTCATACTTTGCTTCTCGCATGAAGCTAGTTAGTAAAGCGGCAATATATACAAGATAAGGACTGTCGGAGAAATGTAAACAAGGTACCTTGGAATAGCAGAAATAGCGTCCAATCTTATTCGCGCATTTTGTGCAAGCTCGCAAATGTTCCAGCGTTACCCCATGTTACTTTTATTGGTCTATAACTGCCCAGGGAGTCAGGGAGGATTGTGACGTGCGTCTAGTTTGTCAAGTGAATTTTCCCTGATTTGATGGATGATTAAAGGGCCTTTAGCTTTTCATAACATTAGAACCCCTGAACATTTGTTGTAACTTTCAATCAGTCTGAAACGAAGCCGCGCTGGAGATCTGAGACACTGGAGGCTCTCAGAAGTAGACGGAGCAGCGTTTCACAAGAATTTCACATCTTCCTGCGAACAGTTTAACCGCTCACAAGATGGACACGAACAGCGTGTCGGGAAAGCGGTCCCATCAAAGGGAGGTTGGTCTTTAGAATCCAACATTAAAGTGATACGATCTGAGGAATCAGGGAACTCAAAAGCGAGTGAGGCTAGTTTCTCGTAGAAATTTCACATCCTCGTGCGAGCAGCCTGAGACGAATGAAGATCGGAAGCCAGTCGGGCCATCGCGGTTAGCATGGCGGCTAAATAACTTCAACTTGCCCTTGGTTCTGAAGAGGCGCGAAATTTTCACACGACCCATTCAATTGTCATTCCTAATAGTATATATGCAGAACTCCGAAAACTGCATTTCATCATTCGTTCTGACAGAACTCTAAGATTTACTAGCATATAGTTAAATTCCTGGCTATTGGAGTGAATTATTTTTCTGTGCAGACGGTAATTTATACTTTAGCTTCGAGTGATCAGTGGTCTAGTTATTTCATTTTTATTTCACTGGATTGTGGTGTAAATTTAAACTTATTAAATAAACCCATTTTCAAAGTTCTAGTGCAAACTAAATGTTACATCTATAAGTTTATTTCCTAATACAATAGCCGCGTAAATTAACTGTGCAGCCGATTAATGGAATCATAACTTAAATACAGTTAGGTTCTGCAGAAATAGATGTGCTTTTAACTATTAACTTCACGGGGAGCTTTTCTTGAATTTATTAATTAAAGACGCGAATGCAGAAATAGTCTAACTGTAAATGTATGGTGCGTTAGATCTTAATATGATTTTTATTGCATTTCATGTGTTATCTTCTATACTGAATTGATCTTTCGACCTTGCATCCCAGCAATTAATTAATTATACACTGAGCCCTGCCAACTCAGTTTGATAACTCCAGTGACTTATGAACATATTTAAAATTTAATCTTTGTGACGATCCTGTTGGGATTCCGCTATCTGAAGTTTACAGAAATAAAGCAAACCCAAAAACTGTTTTAAAATCCCACTTCATAAAGTCGTTTTAAAGTTAAAACCTGGAAGAAAAAACTTCTGCCAGCAGCAATATTTTATTCACTGCTCTATTTGTGGAGAAGAACATAGATTTACCTGACACTGTCTGTCAAGCAAATTCATTGGATTTTACAACCTCCTGAAGAAAATATACATCAGTGCCTCGCCCGTGACAGTGCGCCTAAGTTTTACCACCAGCGGCGAATCTAAGTGACCCCACTAGTATCACCACCTGTGCCTACGACCGTGTCTTTCCTTGGAACTTTGTACATAAACACACAAACAGTACATTAAACTCCAACGTCCAGCGATTTCGGGACCCTCTATAACCTTGTTCACCCGCTAAATCTGGGGCTGTACACCGGAGACAAACATTTTACCTTGGTCAGATGTTTAGTGCTGTTTCTGTATAATTTCCACGGAGTGCCTGATTACGAAATCGGTAAGTGTGTGTGAGTACCTGTAAGTGGTGGCCATCCGAGCGTGCATGAATGAAAGGAGATTTATTCTGCACACATTTTATTAGTTACCTGGAAACCTCCTTTTTTCTGTATTCCTTGAATAATTCGTTAAGTGGGATTTTCTTAATTTGTTCACTGTCCCCTCCTAAACATCTGTTTGGTTTTTTTGTAAAGGGAAACATTTGAAAACCCTAGCTTTTCCTCTACCTCCTTATTACTGTAACCCCCTTGTCTCAGAGTAATAAATTTACCGTTGCCTATCTCTGATCATCACCCCCTCCCTCCTGCCTTTGGGACCGGGTCTTTTCTGTTAGTAAATACAAGCGGGAAAGGTGTATTGGATACTTCTCCTCAAAAACCCCTCCACCCCTTGTCATTTGTGTATTTCGTAACCTTTGATTTCTGACTGTAAATTGATAACTATGTGTGACTTGATTTTTATGATAATAAAAGTATTAAATTTTGTTAGCATTTTGTGTCGGCTGGCCCAAATCAAACATTCCCCATATTTGTTATTGTAGTCGGTATTCATGTACGTTGAGCGTCAGAATCACCAAATCGGTGTGTGCGCCTGAGAGACTGGAACTGACAAACAATTGTTTGTTCAGAAGGGTGGTAGGAGTAGTTTTGAGAGACAAATATTGTCGTAATAAGAGACTGTCCTTACTCTTCCCAGCACTTGTGAATCTACTACCTCACTTTCCTAAATCCTTATTCTCACAGAGCCTTCACTATCATTATACACTCTAAAGGGACCATTATCCATCAGAACTCTCTCAGATAAAATTACGACAAGGACATAAATACATGTGTGTGTGTGTGTACATATATGGATAAATTAGTAGATGCTGATGTCCTTGGCGCTAATGCGATTTGGAGCTGGAGTATTGTGTAATTACCCGTGTAATTGTAGGATCGCACGGTATAATGAGGATTTAATGTGAAGCGAAAACATGCCAACTTAAATTACTGTAGATTTGTCCACTTACTTTACTTCATTATTTTTTTTCGGTCAGTGAAGCGTAGTGGGGAGCTGAATTTTACGTTGCTGAGCCTTTTTAACGTGGAAAAACAACATCCGCTTGAACGCATACAGAAAGACAATCATAAAGATACATTGCACGAAAAACAAGAAATATCCATCTTAGTTTTTTAAAATCTGACATTGGATACGTCATCCATGCATGTCTGTGAATCTTGTCGGCTGTATCCTGTGACATGGCGGTAGAATAAACGTGTTGTTGTGTATTGGCCACTGTTGAATGAACCTGTCATGTAGACCTTGAGGGGGAGTGTCAAGTAACGCGAATGGTGTAGTAGTTCGGTGTAACAGACCTCTTGGTAATAACTCTCACACACTCTCATGTAATGCAATGACGACTTGAACTGCCTCTGACATTTCAATAGTTTAATGAAGGCACGCAAACTGGACAGCACGGATACAGTCATGGACACATGTTGACATACATTCATTGGTTATTTGAATCGTGGATGATACATTCATGTAGTAGTGAAATATCATTCAACCCAAGGTGGTATTCACTGTTCTGGTAACTAATCGCCGTATCCTCTACTGACTGAACGCGTCAATGAGGATCGGTAAACATACAAAAGTCATTGGACGAACCTTCATTTCATAGCTAAGTTCTTAAGCTGAAATATGTCCAATGTTTGTATAACACTCATAAACCACGATAGTGGGTTTTCACCTTATAACAAGATCTCGATACCACTGCCCGATAGTAGGATACATAATCTGTTCTCTTGACAGTGATCAAAAATATGATGACAGGAATATAACATGGCCGCCTTCCTGAGTTGTCGCTCACTCACTCGTAGGAAGGTAGATATAAGCCAAAGTTAATTTATAATGTGCATATAAATAATTTCATAAAGTTTTCCATACAGCTCTATAGTAATCAAGTTAATTCACGTAGACATAACTGCTGTAGGAAAGCCGGTCATCTTCGTCGATACAAAACACAACCCTAGCGATACGAAGCACAATGTTCCATCTAGGTCTAATCGACTCGAGATCATCAAAATTAGGGTCTGGCATAACTGGAGTCCGAATCACACATATGAGGAGGATCTCTGACAAATAGACTCTTGCAGAGACACAAACTTCTCCTAGAAAAACATCTATGAATCACTGTTAAACCTTAAACAGTGCCAGCCCTGGAAAAAGCACTCAGCCATTTCTTGGCGACATTATCGGAACTCTTTACAACCCAGTAGGACTACGAAAACCTGCGCTAGATTCTGGCAGAACGAATATAGTCCGACCTGAACATACAAAGGTATACAATATACGACTGAATCTACTTGCACTAGACAAGTAGTACACATGAATTCGGGCCATAAACATAACAAGCAAAATTAATCTATTTTCTGGCCCAAACAAATAAGAACGGACATTAATACAATATCCATGCACCGATATTATCAAGAAAGATCACTCATATAATCAAAAGTGTAAATCAATCATGAATTATCTAGCTTTACCAGAGGAAGCATTTTCATACACAAATGAATGCAAATATATATTTTCCATATTAAATAGCCATATCGTATTTTTGTAATATGTGCGTCAAAATATGCACGCAACAGATTACCACACCCCTCGGGAAAAAAATGGTACATTTTTTTTGTTTGAAATACATCTAGGAGCAACATACAATAGGCTCACAACGCACCAATAACAATGCGCAGATGATAAGCATTGAGAATATATTTCATGAACTTAGTGAAAGTATTTCTCTAAGTATAAATATTTCCAGAGAGGTGGCACCAACGCATACTACAATACTGGCAATGCCACACTTTCTACATCAGTTTATACATAAATTTCATCTTAGATATCTTAACATCATGATCATCAAAGACGAAAAAAAAATTGAAAGATCAGCGGTGAATAAACATCAATGAACCGCTAAGCAGTGATACAGTCAATATATGATATGTTAAGTCAGACATAAGTATGGAAGTGTATCAGGAAATCTTAAGACAATAAACTTAAGTGGACTCAGGTTGAGATCTACCGTCGTAACGAGATCTATCCAAATTATGATCTCCGTTTAGACCATTGCTTTTGTTTACACTCCATTTACCATAGTTATGAAAAGTTGTGTTATTACCCTTATGATCAGTAGGATTTTGTTGTCCACAAAAATAATTATTATGAGGTTGGTAACCTCTATTGAAGTTCCTACTGTTACTGGGACCAAAAAATTGAGCATCATCAAATTGCCTCCAGTTCTTTGAAAAAGAACCATTACGTGAAAAAGGGAAATTAACACGTGATGAACGCCCTTGGCGCTGTTCATAATTACGCCTATCTTTTCTAGCACAATTGTTGTTATTTTTGCCTGTGGCAATGTGCTTAACAGATGGATCGTACTGCTTGGGCTGAGTACGATGTGTACTAACAGTTTTATTCTCTTTTACCAATCTATCAGATCCTTGAAAAGTTGATGCACGGTTTTTCTGAGGAATCTTGTCATGACATTTATCAAAGTCCTCACCGTGATCCAAAAGACTGACACTTGATTTATTTTTGTCGGCCTCACGCCAACTCCCATTAGAGGCAGTATCATTATTTCGTGGGAAAGTATATTTTCCACGAAAAGATCTGTTGAAATATTGTTTCATGTCACCACTGGCATGTCGTTGACTCTTTGCACTAACATAGTGACCATCAGATTTGTGTTCAAATCCATTCACCTTATTATTAGACAACATCTTATTGTTCAAAACAATATCTAACAAACCGTCGACCCTCTTACGAAGTTTTGTAACTTCCACTTCTGCCAAAGCTTTCTCTCTAGAAAAAGCTTTCTGAGTTTTCTCATTAGTTCTCACTTCCCAGTTATAATCTAACTTTGTAACACGTAACTGAGATACAAGAGTTTTCTCTCTAGCAATACTATCCTTGAGATCTGTTCTCAATTCTGTCATCTGAGACGTCGTTTCTAGAACCTTAGTCTTTTCTTGAGCAAGTTCAAGTTTCAGCGCTTCCATAGCACTATGATGAGTAGTCATCAGTTTATCAATCTTTTCATCATTTTCTTTCTTCGCTCTCAACTGTGTCAACTCCAGTTGCAGTGACTGAATCTCCATATCCTTCTTATTCTTAAACACCTTAATCTCCTCCTGAGATATTAAATTCTTTTCTTCTAGTTGGCGGCTTAGAAACACATTCTTACTCAATAGATTAGTGAGTTTATCATAATATATATCTCCTTGTGTTTCTCAGCCTCCACTTTTAATTCATCATAGTCTCTTTTGACCTGTTCAAGCTCACTAATAAGAGCCTGTTCATTACATAGATATTTGTCTTTCATTGAGCTCATCTCATCTTCTAACTTTTTTTTCTGACTAAGAGAAGAGTCATATACTTTCTTATTATCTTCTGTCAACATCATCATTTTATCCTTTAATATTGTATTTTCAGAATTCACTGCTGATAACTTATCAGTAAGAGCTTTCTTATCACTTTGAAGCTCATTTATCGTTTCTTCTAGTTTACCAGCTAAGAGTCTATCTTCATTTTCTCTCTGCCACTGTTCAGCTTCTTTGTCTAATTGTGCCAACTCAGCTTTCAGTTTCTCAATTTCAAACTCATGTTGTCTTATTGCTTTTCTCTCTTCAGCAGCAGCTTTTTCCTCTTCAGCAGCAGCAGTAGCTTCTCTGTCTAATTTTTTTGTTCAGCAGCAGCAGCAGCTAATGCTTTGTCATATTGAGCAACAGCCCATTCTTCTAAGTCTTTACCAGTCTTATCAAGGGATTTCCCTTGTGTAATAAAGTAATCTAATGTAGACATCCTGTCTTATTAAATCAGAAACCTGAAAAAGTAAATAAATTACCTTATTTCACTTTCATGGGAGACAAGTCTATACTATAGACATAGTCTTAGTGAAAAACTTGTATGGATACTTGAGTACCTGTGGAAAACAATATCTGTATATCCCAAACACTGTGGGAGACAAGCCTTACAAAGGTCTTATATACTTCTTTAATGTAATCAATGATCATAAGTACTGGTCTGTACTATAATATAAATATATTCAAATATACCTTATATATTATTTGTCAACCAAAGACATTAACAAGGACCAACAAGAAAAGACAATATGAAAACAATTGCAGGAATCAAATTAAATCAAAATAGAAAAAATAAAAAAAAAATGATCACAGAATCTGTGATGATAACCGCAATGAAATCAACAAGACAAATAACGCCACAGTGTATAAACATAAGGGTGTAAAGAACTGAAATGAAAGGAAAGATGAGACCTACAATTATACAAACAAATCAAACAAAACTAAAGAACATAGAAATATTACAAAAACAACAAGAATACAGTCTTCACAACTAACAAATATTTGCAAACAATGTTGCATGCAAATTTCAATTAAGAAATTTGCTCCCTATAGAACGCTAGAGCAAGACCAATGTCATTTGGTATTTCCTGTTCTAATCACCTCCCATCCAGGCCCGCAGAATACAAACTAACTTAACACACAACAAATAACATATAAACATAAATACATGTAAACCTTAATGGCATAACTGCATACATATATATATACTTAATAGAATGTATTGTGGATAGAATGTGATGCTGGTATAGTGTTGTAACAATAACTTGCCACTTTTAATGAACAATTAAATAATAGATTTATTTTCTACACTATTACAATGTTCAATTTTTTTGAGCATATGAAGATCCAACGATGAAATATGCACTTTATGTTCAACAACACTGTGATTCTTCTGTACAGGATCAACAATCACTTCTCTCTTCTGTACGATGAAAAATGTCAACAGTACTGCTCCAGATACTTTCTACACTTGATACAAATGTCCTGTGTAATACCGTTTGTACAGCGAAAAACTGTCAACAAGCGCTGACCTAGATACAGCATCCGATCGGTAATACAGGTCAAGCTGACATCCACTGCCCCGTTGTAACTTGTACACTGGTGTTCATGCGTGTCGTATGTGGCGTCAGGGATGGTCTGGTTATCATAACCCCAGGAATCTGGTTCACCACTGTAGAGTGTCAAGGATATGCTAAGTCTGGCCACTACTGTAGAATAAACGTGTTGTTGTGTATTGGCCACTGTTGAATGAACCTGTCATGTAGACCTTGAGGGGGAGTGTCAAGTAACGCGAATGGTGTAGTAGTTCGGTGTAACAGACCTCTTGGTAATAACTCTCACACACTCTCATGTAATGCAATGACGACTTGAACTGCCTCTGACATTTCAATAGTTTGATGAAGGCACGCAAACTGGACAGCACGGATACAGTCATGGACACATGTTGACATACTGTTGAGTTCTTTTGTGATGGTAGTTGATAGAAACGGTATGCTAGTGGTAGATGCATCAATGACTAGCTTAGACACGCGAATGGTTTCAATGAAAAGTTGTCAAAAGGTTATTCAATCAAATTCCAACGAGTGGTAGGCAATTGGCCAATTCATGACTATAATCAACTCGTTGGTAAAAGTTATTCAGGTTTATTGACGAATGACAAACGGCAATCAACGACACGATCAAGACAAACGATGAGAGCATCATAATTATAGTTACTGTTGATAATAATACATTCCTGTAGATTTCTTTATCAATCAAGACCTTTTTCTATCCAAGTGACTAGGATTCCCAAACAGTTGTCATTTGAGATACATTAAGGTAATGTCCGTTAACCTTGTTCCAATGACGTCTGTAACAGTAAACGGATTCAGACTCATGGATGACACTTCCATATAATACTTGTTTAAATCCCAGACTTTCTCCTTACAATAATCTATACAGTTTGATATAATCCATAAAAGTCCTACACGAAAATACAATCAGGTTAGCGACTTCAGTTGACTAACCTCTCCTACAAAATATGCCACGACCTTGGCATAGGCATTACAAAATATCCAATATTCAAGATATGATCAAATAGTTATCCTTTACTCGTAGGACTTCCCACTACGAAATATTACAGTGAAGTAAAGATCTCAACTGTTCCATTCTAGGAATCCAGTAACATATGGATTCCCGCTAGAATCCAGTGATGATCATCTGTTCCACTTTATTCATAGACGTATTAATATACATGAAGGTTCAAACGAAACTTACGTATTGAACTGCATGTTGGCTTCACCCTGAAGACCCAACAAAATCCTTCATAACAATTCTTCCATCGAATTGTTCAGAATCAAAATAATAACATACGGGCAGAGAGAGAGTCCATCTTGCCCTTACAACAGCTGACGTCATAATCCTCAACTAGGTTACCCGTGCGCAAAGGGCAACTCATACTCTGCATTGTGCACGTCGGTGCGTGAATAAAACGTACGCACAAATAATATAACTATATCAAGACTGGTGCGTACATTGGCAGGATCGAAGACTACCCCCTTATGTAAAACGTACGCAACAGCTCCCTTATCACCGGCCCTTAAAAAAATTTATTCTATTAATTTTTTTAAAAACTAAGTACCCAAGAGAGGTGAGTCAAAACTACATCGACGTCTATGTGCATAAATTATATTCATAAAGTTATACAATATTATGAAAAAGAATATGAAAATGGAAATTAATATAACTGAATGAAAGTATGCATTAAAGCACACATCCACAATCGACCTACTTTGGAACGATGTGGTAAACTACGAAGTAAAAGAAAGTTGAAAATGAAAACCAAAAAAATGATAAAAACATTCAACTAAATTTACAACTCAAACATGTGATTTCAAATGAAAATGAATAGCAACGATGATGATAATAAATGACAAGAGAATAAAAAAAATGAAAATGAAAGATGCAAAATGCAGCAAAGCATAATTAAACACGTTAAGAAGCAACACCCGTAATGTTTCTAACATTATGACAGTGGACTAGTTATCTAAACGTGAGAGATAATGTATAATGAGAAGTAAATATAAGTATAAAGAGACACTTACAACTATTCAAGTTAATTAATGTGTACTCTACAAGTAATTAACTGGCTTAATTGATTTCATCTAATTAAGATAGTTCTTAATTACAAACAAATAACTAATTACTAATTTATTTAAGTAATTGCAATTTTACTCAGTGTTACTGTTCCATTAACACTAGTTAGTAATCGACTAGAATATGTTCTTAATGTTCCATGCAAGATGCAAAGATATTCTTAAATACAGTATGTAGTGTAATATGTTCCATAGAATAATGAATGTCTATGTGTCACTATGAACAGTGTTTCCGTACTAATAAAATGTTACTACACACGAAGTTACGTTATAATCCAAAAGTAAGTATATCCGGGAATTTTTTGCTGGTACGAATAATTCAGTTCCATACAGAGCACGTATAGAAGTTCAAAAATTGATAATGTACTCAGTTCCTCTTATTATATTTGATTGATTATCTATGAGGACGTTTCAACATCCGGAAGTGGTTTAGGTTCGACCAGTTCGCTTGGACATCTTGACAGACAGTCCGCAAACACATTTTTCACTCCAGGAATCGCTCGAATTTCATAGCTATATGGCTGAAGAGCGATAGCGTATCTGGTTGACTTTGATGATTTAACGTCCTTAGTGTTCAGTGCTGTGAGAGCCTTTTGGTCTGTCTCCACTACAAAGTGGGAGCCTAGCAGATAACGTTCCAATTTTGTGATTGACCAAACTAACGCGAGCAACTCCTTGTCCAGAACGGAGTATTTCATTTCGCTCGCCGTCAGTTTTCTCGAAACATACATGACTGGAAATAAGGTGCCCGTATATTCCTGCATCAAAACTGCAGCAATGGCGTAAGAAGATGCGTCACTACGAAGAATAAAAGTAAGATCTTTGTTAGGCAACTTCAAAAATGGCGCATTTGAAAAAAATCTTTTTATATAATCTAACGCGATTTGGTGTTCGTTAGTCCACTGGATTATGTTAGCTGTCCCTTTTCTCAGTAAAGAAGAAAAAGGTGCAGTTAAAGTAGACAAATGAGGGATGAATTTAGAATAGAAGTGTATTAGTCCTAAAAGAGACCTAACTTGTTTTTTTTTTTGTCTTAGGTGCTGAGATGTTTAAGATTTTCGAGACATTACTGTCTTCTGTATACATTAAACCCCGACCTATACGATGACCCAAAAAGGAGATGTCATGAAAACCGACAAATGCCTTAGAAGGTTTCGCTGTTAAGTTATAATCCCGTAGAGTAGAAAGTAAAGCTTTTAATCCCTGAATGTGTTCATCCCAAGAGTTACTGAAAAGACAGATGTCATCTATGTAAGTAATGACATCGGGACGATGAGACAGTACGCGGCGCATCATGCGTACACAGGTTGCTGGCGCATTCATTAATCCGAATGGCATAAAATTCCATTGGAAAAGTTCATGAGAACTAGAAAAAGAACAAATAACCATTACAAGAAAAAGATGATGACTGCATAGGCTGAGTCATCAAATAATGTGAAATCAAAATCCAATATAGTAGGTTACTATCTGCGTGACGCAGAATCAGGAACCAATTGTAATCGGAGAGAATGGTGGTGGAAATACACACCATTGTCCCGCTCGATAGCCATGCGAGCATCTCGATTGGTCCTAAAAGTAACCACGGCGTCACCATACCTGTTATTGGTATGAGGTAACAGACGCACGAACCTAACGTCTGCCGTGTGGTTGAGAAAATCTCCTAGTGCTTGCCAACTAGTTCGCTGAGGCAGATTTTGCACAAGGATGGTGCGAGAAGATGCACCTCTACCAATATAAGTGGTACCGTAGTCACAAGAATGTGAACAAGGTTGATGGGTAACATTAGTCCTCTTAGGTAAATTATAATATTTATTATTTATACCTTTAGGATTATTCTTAAATGTACCATACTTTTGTACTTGATTATTATTACTTATGCCAGACAAAGATGTAGGTGTACGGCATGTCGTAGACACCTGCTTGCTGGGCAAAGTTAAAACCTTACTGGCAGCCTTATTGGTATTAATTTTCCCATAAGAGTTACAACTCTTATTTTTATTAGGAACATCCTTTCCCTTTTTTTCAAACGTAACCTTTTTGTTACGATCAGTTGCCTGCTGATCAGGTCGAGGGAAGGTATATGTCCCCCGGAATGACTTACTAGTCTTCACAAGTTGCGTTGAAACCTTAATATCCTTCTTAAGAATGGATGCATGTCGTAAAGGTTGTAACGAATTAGCAACAGTGGCGAAATGAACAATGGAATCATTTTCACTACTAGATTCCAAGATCTTATCATTACTTAACAGTTTAGCAATATAGGTATGTGAAACAAATCTAGGAATAGCAGTAAATACACGGGCATCATGTATATTTTGCCCTTCCCAATCAGCAATTTGCTGAGGTGTACACTCTGTTATACCATGTATACGACCTAATATGACATCACAAATTGGATTCGGAAGAAGACAGGCGTGGATCTTCCCTGAAAAAAATGGTGTATTTAAATTAATAATGGCTGTGGGAAACATTTCCACTGTGCCTCCAAAGGTAACGCATTTGACTGTGTGGCCCATGGCACAACGAGGATCTATCAGCGAAGTCCATACACCGACCGTGGTACAACCTGAATCAAATAAAAGAGAGCATGGAATATTATTGACAAGTCCTTTGTGAAACTTAAGAGATCCTTGTCCCTGATGTACAGAAGTTGCCGTGCAGACCGCAGGTAGGCTAGGCAAAATGTGTCCGCAGCGCAACGTCGTGATCGCCTTGGGCTGGAAAAGTGTTGAGCATTCTGCACAAGCTGTCACCTGATGACTATCAATAGAACAAGACATGGCATTATGAGCATCAGCACCTTTAACCTGTTCATTGTTAGCCTGAGTATCACTTAAAGCGACATTAGAATGTCTACGTGTCTGGCTCGACGATCTATCTCTTCGTCGCGATCTGTTCTGATTATTTGCATTAAAATTGCCACAATTGTCATTTCTGCTTGCGTTAAAATCTGTATGAGTTCGCCAATTATTATAATTAACGTTGTTATGTCGGTGAAATGAATTATTCCAAGAACTTTGTCTATTTTGTGGAACCTGAGATTTTTATCGCCAGTTTTGTTTATTATTATACCCTTGATTATGTTTGAAATTATTGTTACCAAAATCTCGCGATCTATGAGCTTGGTTCCAAGAAACATTGAATGGAGCAGATTGTTGGAATTGCTTCCCCTTATAAAAATTACCATTGTTGAAATTCTCATTATTTCCCTTATTAAAGTATCTGTCGTTACTCAATGAACGATTTCGTGAAAAATTATTTTGTTGTACGGCAAAAGCAACTGGCAATTCACTTTTAATCTGAGCATTACTTAGATCAATGGATGGGTGAGCAGTGCAGAAATTTTTAGAATGTTCTTCTAGATCTTTCATAGATAAAGGTTTCCGTTCGTGCAAAAATGCAAGAAATGCTGGATTTACTGACGATAGCACCTTATCGCGCAGTAGTAAATCGAAAAGACCTTCATACGACTTTTCTATCTTGGATAATTCGATCCATCTTTCTAGTGTTAGCCGTATTTGGGAAAGAAAATCACAAAAGTTCTTCCCTGATTGCGGTAGCAAAGTCCGAAAACGTAATCGGAGAAGTGAAGCTCGAAGAGCGTCATAATCATTCTTATCATTAATACTGGTGGTATGATAAACCGCCAAAGCATCTCCCCTAAGCAATCTGGATAAATATGTAGAATATAGTGATTTATCCACATTGTAAGACCTACAGGTGGCCTCAAACCTATCCAAAAAAAAATATCACGTCGACAGACGGGGGGTTAAATTTAGGTAATTTTAGGTGAATTTCCTTAAAATTATCATGCCTGGATGAAGCTTGGCCTTCGAAAGTTCTCTGCGAATTAGCTTCTTGAGTTAACCTAATTCTATCATATTCCAATTCGGCAAGTTTCAAATCATGCTGACGTTTCTTATCATTCTCTTCTGTCTCAAGCTGAAGTCTCTTTGCATTTTGTTCAGCTATTAATCTTCTTTCTTCCATTTCCTTTTGTTTAACTTCCATTTCCTTTTGTTTAACTTCCATTTCCATTTGTTTAACTTCCATTTCAATCTTAAGTTTATCTGCAGCCTCCAATCTTTTCTGTTCTGCCTCATGCAGAAATCGTTTCTCTTCTAATTCAGCTGCTAATCTCATTTTTTTTCTTATTCTCCTCAGACTCAATCCGTTTTTGATCTGCCTCAAATTTCATCTTCTTCTCATTTTCCTCAGCCTCAATCCGTTTTTGATCTGCCTCAAATTTCATCTTCTTCTCATTTTCCTCAGCCTCAATCCGTTTTTGATCTGCCTCAAATTTCATTTTCTTCTCATTTTCCTCAGCCTCAATCCGTTTTTGATCTGCCTCAAATTGAAGTTTTTCTAGTCTTAAAGTTTCTAACTTTCTCTGTTCAGCTTCTATTTCTTGAGCTTTCCTATATTCTGAAAGTGCGAATGTTTTTGCCTCATCAGGAGTCATCTGAAGGGCTTTTGCTTGCTTAATGAAATAATCTAGTGAATACATTATGCTTTATAAGTAGTCACTATACTCTTAATTTCTAAATATGATAATTAATTAATGTAAATTAATTAACCTTGTTAATGCACCGAGTGGTCTTCGTTCCTGTCCTAGAACGGTATATCATACTCATATAATTGTCAAATATATTAATAATCAATAAATTAATGTATGTAATGACATGTTATGAACAGATAAAAGCCATAGACAATAGCAACAACAATGACAAGACGAGATACTCAAAGACAGTAGAAAACAGTCGCAGAAATCCAATAAAAATAAAAATGTGAAACTAAAAATAGAATGTCGTAAAGAGTTACGATGATAACTGCGATCAAATACTAAACAATACAATTGACAAGACAGTGTAAAAACATATGTTTTGTAAAGAACTGAACGATAGTCAGGTGAGGATGCCGTAATATACAAACAAAATACATTATAAAACTAAGGTACAAGTAAAAATAACTGTGAAAACAACAATTAAAACTTGACTGAACAGCTAAACAAATACTATCATAAGAAGCAAGTAGCGATCGGAACTACAGCAAGGTTTCTAGCCTTGAACCGGAATTATCGCTCAATTGAAACTTATAAATCAAACCCTATAGAACATCTGACAAAGAGCCCGAATCGGCTTCGAGATGAACCTCGTTTGTCAGATCGACCTCCCTACCACCCACGACGGATATACAACATAGAACATGCAACATGAAAAGTATATTGGTGGACATAGAAGAGAATAGGCACAGCCAAACACAATACAGTAATAAACGAGACTCCGTTTATACTTATCTCGGCTGATCAAACAAAAAATGTGCCTCGTCTCCGTAACTGTACGTTTGAGAATCGAAATACTTCGGCCTGAGTATTTAAGTATAGCTCGCACGTAAATAAGGACCAAAAGGATGATGTCCAACGTAGGTAGTCACTGGAGAACTTGGTGTTGAGGTTCATTGCTGAC
Source organism: Oreohelix idahoensis (assembly GCA_024509875.1). Lineage (NCBI taxonomy): Eukaryota > Metazoa > Mollusca > Gastropoda > Stylommatophora > Oreohelicidae > Oreohelix > Oreohelix idahoensis. The sequence continues at coordinate 68,934 of JAMPIV010021491.1, forward strand.
CTTGACCTTCTGATAACCGTCGTGTAGATTCCATGATGAAGACACGGGTCTTTCTGTCTAACGATTTTTGGAAAGATATTGAGTAAGTTCCCTTCTTTGAAACTTGTCCAAAACACACTGTGCCGCCATTTAATGTTGAGTTCTTTTGTGATGGTAGTTGATAGAAACGGTATGCTAGTGGTAGATGCATCAATGACTAGCTTAGACACGCGAATGGTTACAATGAAAAGTTGTCAAAAGGTTATTCAATCAAATTCCAACGAGTGGTAGGCAATTGGCCAATTCATGACTATAATCAACTCGTTGGTAAAAGTTATTCAGGTTTATTGACGAATGACAAACGGCAATCAACGACACAATCAAGACAAACGATGAGAGCATCATAATTATAGTTACTGTTGATAATAATACATTCCTGTAGATTTCTTTATCAATCAAGACCTTTTTCTATCCAAGTGACTAGGATTCCCAAACAGTTGTCATTTGAGATACATTAAGGTAATGTCCGTTAACCTTGTTCCAAGGACGTCTGTAACAGTAAACGGATTCAGACTCATGGATGACACTTCCATATAATACTTATTTAAATCCCAGACTTTCTCCTTACAATAATCTATACAGTTTGATATAATCCATAAAAGTCCTACACGAAAATACAATCAGGTTAGCGACTTCAGTTGACTAACCTCTCCTACAAAATATGCCACGACCTTGGCATAGGCATTACAAAATATCCAATATTCAAGATATGATCAAATAGTTATCCTTTACTCGTAGGACTTCCCACTACGAAATATTACAGTGAAGTAAAGATCTCAACTGTTCCATTCTAGGAATCCAGTAACATATGGATTCCCGCTAGAATCCAGTGATGATCATCTGTTCCACTTTATTCATAGACGTATTAATATACATGAAGGTTCAAACGAAACTTACGTATTGAACTGCATGTTGGCTTCACCCTGAAGACCCAACAAAATCCTTCATAACAATTCTTCCATCGAATTGTTCAGAATCAAAATAATAACATACGGGCAGAGAGAGAGTCCATCTTGCCCTTACAACAGCTGACGTCATAATCCTCAACTAGGTTACCCGTGCGCAAAGAGCAACTCATACTCTGCATTGTGCACGTCGGTGCGTGAATAAATAATATAACTATATCAAGACTGGTGCGTACATTGGCAGGACCGAAGACTACCCCCTTAGGTAAAACGTACGCAACACATACATTCATTGGTTATTTGAATCGTGGATGATACATTCATGTAGTAGTGAAATATCATTCAACCCAAGGTGGTATTCACTGTTCTGGTAACTAATCGCCGTATCCTCTACTGACTGAACGCGTCAATGAGGATCGGTAAACATACAAAAGTCATTGGCCGAACCTTCATTTCATAGCTAAGTTCTTAAGCTGAAATATGTCCAATGTTTGTATAACACTCATAAACCACGATAGTGGGTTTTCACCCCATAACAAGATCTCGATACCACTGCCCGATAGTAGGATACATAATCTGTTCTCTTGACAGTGATCAAAAATATGATGACAGGAATATAACATGGCCGCCTTCCTGAGTTGTCGCTCACTCACTCGTAGGAAGGTAGATATAAGCCAAAGTTAATTTATAATGTGCATATAAATAATTTCATAAAGTTTTCCATACAGCTCTACAGTAATCAAGTTAATTCACGTAGACATAACTGCTGTAGGAAAGCCGGTCATCTCCGTCGATACAAAACACAACCCTAGCGATACGAAGCACAATGTTCCATCTAGGTCTAATCGACTCGAGATCATCAAAATTAGGGTCTGGCATAACTGGAGTCCGAATCACACATATGAGGAGGATCTCTGACAAATAGACTCTTGCAGAGACACAAACTTCTCCTAGAAAAACATCTACTAATCACTGTTAAACCTTAAACAGTGCCAGCCCTGGAAAAAGCACTCAGCCATTTCTTGGCGACATTATCGGAACTCTTTACAACCCAGTAGGACTACCAAAACCTGCTCTAGATTCTGGCAGAAAGAATATAGTCCGACCTGAACATACAAAGGTATACAATATACGACTGAATCTACTTGCACTAGACAAGTAGTACACATGAATTCAGGCCATAAACATAACAAGCAAAATTAATCTATTTTCTGGCCCAAACAAATAAGAACGGACTTGAATACAATATCCATGCGCCGATAATATCAAGAAAGATCACTCATAACACAAAAGTGTAAATCAATCATGAATTATCTAGCTTTACCAGAGGAAGCATTTTCATACACAAATGAATGCAAATATATATTTTCCATATTAAATAGCCATATCGTATTTTTGTAATATGTGCGTCAAAATATGCACGCAACAATGGCAAGACAAGGATTCGTGTTACACAGTGTCTAGGCGCCCATGCTTTAATCTAATGTGTCTAAACTCCTTTATCATGAGGCCGTGGTCTGGCCTGGTTATACTGTAATGTTTGAATGGAAAAGATGTGTCTTGTATATATTATATTTTATCTCATAAGAAACATATGGAGATCAATGGAAATAAAGTCCAACAATTATATCAAAATAAGGCTACAAATGGCTTGGGGAGCTTTCATTACGCTGTGAAATATATGGAGATCATAAGAAATTAGGTTCAACATAACAATCAGAATTTTGTATTCGGATGTGACGTCAGTCCTACTGTATGGCTCTGAAACATGGAGAACGACAAAACCAACAACAAAAAAGCTACAGACATTCATAAATGGGTGCTTGTGGGGAATAGAAGGTTTAAAATGGCATGAGAAAGTTACAAATGGGGAACTAATGTCAAGATTCAGACAAGTGCCGGAAGAACATGAGATGACGAAAAGACGATGCTGGCGATGGATAGGACACACACTGGGGATAGTTGTTTATAACATTACAAGGCAGTCCTTGTTATGGAACCCCCAGAGCAAGAGAGGTAGAGGTAGACCAAGACGCAAAGGGAAAAGAGAACTGGATACGGAAGTGAAAAAGATTTTGAAAACGTGGAGAGAACGTGAGCTGATGACACGTGACAGGAAGGCTTGGCATGTGTTTGTTGAGGGCCTATGTTCCTTGCAAAGCTAAAGGGTATTGAATGAATGATGAATGAAAGTACGTTTTATGACATGTACAGACAAGCAAACACAGCAGTCTCAACAATACAGCGTTAATAATCATAACTGAAGATTACGCGGATGGTACATACAATTTTGTTATTCCTTCTTCAGACATATAATGAATATCACAAACGGAAGCTTAATGACTGATCATTGCATACTAGATCCAATAAAATATATGCCTTTAACTGTCCGGATACTAGGATATCCACATATGTTTTGTTTTCGAAGAGTATAAAGTTATTAGATTTCGCGCTGAATATTACTTCAAAAAACATATTTTATGCATTTACTGATTATTCATGATCACAGGGTGGTGGGAGTGGCTAAGAGGTATGGTGTTCGTCTCGAATTGTAGGGGTACCGGGTTCGATTCCCAGGAGAGGAAAACATAATTTATGGAACTTTTTTTCACAACCAGGGGTCGTAATGATGTCACACTACCGTCTGCTCTCCTGGGTAGTGAGATCGGATACCGAACCATCTCGGATAAGGGAGAAATAGGAGGTTCATTGTGTAAGATGCGCACGTTAAAAATCTCACAGCAGTTGGAAATCGTAAAGAGTAGGCCATAATGTCGCTGCCCTGGCAAAATTTAAAAATTAGAAGCCTACTCACCAAATATATTTACAGAATGTGTGATTCCTATATATACACATGGGGATTCTCACCGGTGCTATGGAGTTTCTGCACTGTGCTGAGATCCTCCATGTGTGATCTAAGGAAGGAGATCGGAGTACTGATGAAGTCCGTGTGCAATGAAGATAGTCCTTAAAACAAAACAAAACCAAACCATGATCGCAATTACATCAACGTTTTTTTAATAGAAAATAATGCTTTTTAAAAACAGAAAAAAACATATACATATGATCAAGTGTTGCGTACATTTTATTTCCTTAACAGGCATTAACAGATAATTGCAGTCCCAGGTCCTGCATCTGTTAAATATGTGTACACACCAACTCAGATGTTAGTGATATATTTTGTTGCGCACGAGAACGCACGTTTTTGATATCTTTGTAAATTAGCGCGGTTGTTACCAAAGAGGCGAAATGACGTATCTCCATAGTGGAGCAAGGCAGAGTTCCTTTCAGACTGAGAGTCTGATGTTTTTTCAGTCCTTCATTCGGACAGATTGTACGTACTTGGTGACTGGCTCACTGCAATTTAAGTCATAGCCCTCAGGTACTCAAGTCAGGTAATATTATAATTGATTGATAAATTTGTAAGAATAGTTTCGTCATTGACTTTCTTTATTCAAGTCGACCTCTAGCTGGTACCCGTACATGTTGGGACCAGAATGGATAATAGTCGTAATGTCAATGCACTGGAAGTTTTGAAGATGTTTATTATTGAACATTGTTTATGGAACGAACGGGATCCGCGTTATTGAATATTTAAAGTAGCCGTCATGCGAGTAACGGCTAATATGGAGAGGTGAAACAAAACGTCTGCAGTTAGAAGTTTGTATACACTTCACAAGTTATAATGCTTTATCAGAAGTCGGATTTTTATTGTCAAACTAACTAAGAAGGAATATTCCGTAATGGGTTGTATACCCTTGATTGTAATATGATGGACTGCCCTTGAGAGGTCAACAGTCGTCTAGAACGTTCGTTAAGTCAAGTGATTTATAGCAAGATAAACATGTATGAACAGATCGAAGCCTATTGATGATGCTTCACTAAGTATATGATAAAAGCTGAATACCATATGTCACAAGTTAATCTACTATGTATATGCATGAACTGTCGTATTGTCCACGTCTACGTATTGTCAAATAACCCGTTGATGGTATCATTACTCAACCACGAGTTCTAGTGTCCGTCCTTGACCCTATTGAAGTTGAATTGACTATTAGAGATTTTCTATTATACATTCGCGTTTTAGACTCAGAAGATGGCTGTATACCACTCCACCTATGTCCCAGTCTTGACATATGGATGCGAGTCATGGGCAATGACTACAACCCACAAAAGCCAGATCCAAACCTCAGAAATGAGGTATCTGAGGAAGGTGGATGAAGTAACAAGAAGAGACATGGTCCGCAACCAGACGATACGTCAAGGCCTAAAATCCCACCCGCTGCAGACCCAAATAGAACAGTCCCAACTAAGATGGTTTGGCCATGTCTGCAGAATGGGAGAAGATCGGCTACCACGACAAGCATGGGAAACAAAGAGCCGGGGATCCAGACCTCCAGGACGACCCAGAGTCCGCTGGGAGGACAACATTAGACAATCTTTGAAGGACCGAGGACTAGAATGGAACCAGGCCAGGAAAAAGACAGCTGATAGAATAGTCTGGCGCTCTCTCTTCCAAACCTCTACACCTCACGGTAGAAGGGGAACGACTAAGTAAGTAAGTAAGTTTTAGACTCAACCAGATAACTGTCACCCATCACTATTCTAATACCTATCAATGGGGATCCAGAGTGACCAGTTACAAATGGTGGCAAGAAGAAGAAAAACCTTTCTACAAGTGGTGGATGAACGGTTACAACAAGTAATTCGTCAAAACATGGCGAAATTTAAATATATTGATCTCTTTCTGCTGCATTTCATGGCGGCGGTTCTCATTCTCCTGTGATCATTTACATTTTCCTTCTGAAGCAAATCAATGACACGCAAAGAGTGGCACGAAATCACAGAAATATCATCTATAATGAGCAATGGTGCATTAAATGATAAACGTTACAAAAAAAATCCCACATATCGATTACAAATGTAGTATTCCCGTTGAAGAGTCCAGCCGGGCGGAAAGAATGCCGCTTCCCAAGGCTCGAAAAGGTACAATGATGACTGTTGGTGATAACCCTGTTTTGACCACAGGAGCTTACAATGTTAGTGAAATAGGAAATTACTGTAGATCAAAACATCAATAAAGCAATAAAGCTAAACATCCTTCAAGGGAACGCTGGAGTCTTGATTAAGGCATGAATATTCGCAACCAGACTCCAAGCTGAAAATATCATTGTGACCTGCATTGAAGAAACATATCTAAGTTAGATAACATCAGTAAGCTTTAGCTCCGCAAGGTGCATAGGTCTTCAACGAATACATGCTGATGCGACTGTATTTGCACACCACAAAGCTTTTATTACTTTGGACCTTTGTGGTGCTCAAAAGGATGTTGTCCAATTCTCCTATCGTGTGACATGAGCTCAAACTCTTCCCATGATGTGGAAAACGTGGAAAGAGCTTGAACGTGGAAAGAGCTAAATTTATCTAGGTGGCGAACAAAGAAGTACTGGTCTAAAGAAAAGGACAACAGATAGATGGAGCAGACATTGCAATAGGTCAGAAAAATATTAAGATGCACAAAATGTGCAGCCCATCGGGGAAAACCCATGCAACCGGGAGCGATCGAAGTACCTGAAGATAATTGAATATAACTGGTGACTTCACTTTCGCAAAAATTATCTTCTGACTTCCAAAGGAGCATACGTCGTCAATGAATTTATACTACATCTTCCTGCCATGGGTGATTCGCTAACGGTCTTAATATGTCGTGTTTATTACTCTCTTATGTCTCAGTTTCTTTTCTCTATGTGTGTTTTGATCTCCTACTTCTTTTAGCCTCATGAATAAGGTACCAGAGCAACTCTGTGAAGGTTAAAGGCGCCCAGCGTGATGCTGACCCCCAATACCCCTAGTGTGCCGTTTGGTTAAGAAGATATGGGCCTAACAATATTTTCCCAATATGCCTGGATGGGCATGTCACGGGATCTACCTCTCTTACTCTGTGGATTCAACAAGCAGTAGATGAGAACGATGAAGGTACAGTAGCTGGAGGAATGGACATGGAAGGTTATGTAATTGTCAGCTCCACGAGAGGAGAGCATCAAATAACCACACGACAGTCACTAAGCCCTTTGAAAGAGAAATTGTGTGGTGAAGAGAAAAGACCGTCAACTTTAAAGAGAAATAGTTGTAGGTTATGAGATAGCTGACGGAGTAGACGAAGTTCAAATACAGATGCCATGTCATAGAGACAAACACCAAAATAGAATGGCAATTTTAGACTTTATTAAGAACTCAATTGTTAAAGTAAAACACCTGAAAAAACGACCGAAGTGATGGATTTCAACACCAGTATACAGAATGCTGAGATGCCGGAAGACTGGCTACAAAGCTACCTACGGTCACTTCCTAAACCTGGTAAAGACCACACACTGAATAGCATCTATCGTATCATCACATTGCAGAAAGTCTACGCAAATTACTTGAGAAGATAGTGGCGAGACAATTAATGAACCACCTTGATAATGCACACATCCTCCCTGATACCCTGGGCAATTATTGACCAATAAAAGTATCATGGGGTAACGCTGGAACATTTGCGTACGATGTATATGAGGGTTTCCACGGTAAACAAGAAACGGTGACTGTGGCAATTGACCTAGAGGATGCTTACAACAGTGTTGAATTTGCAACCTTGATGGACTGTGTAAAGGAGTGTGGTGTAAATCCATGGCTAACAAGGTGGATAGCAGCTGCCTTAACTAAGAGAGCAGTTGCATTTCGCTTGGGAACATGGACATCAGAACCAATGCACATTTGCCCAGGATTACCACAGGGTTCTCCATTATCACCGGTGCTGTTTAACATCTATACAGCAAAAATAGCTGCAATCCAACCAACAGGATTGGGAAGAAAATTGACTTTTGCCGATGAATCGCTCATTTACAGGACTGGTTCAGACAGACCTCTTTAAATACCTCGGAGCTATTATAGACCGAAAGGGAGGCAACAGAGAAGATTTGGCCACTCGAAAAGCACCAGCTGGGAGACTTTTTCAGTCCATAAATCGATGATTCCTCAGCAAGAGAGAGTGGTTGGTAAGAAAACGAAGATGGCTGTATACCGCTCCACATATGTCCCAGTCTTGACATATGGATGCGAGTCATGGGCTATGACCACAACCCACAAATGCCAGATCCAAACCTCAGAAATGAGGTATCTGAGGAAGGTGGTTGAAGTTACAAGAAGAGACATGGTCCGCAACCAGACGATACGTCAAGGCCTAAAATCCCACCCCCTGCAGACCCAAGTAGAACAGTCCCAACTAAGATGGTTTGGCCATGTCTGCATAATGGGAGAAGATCAGCTACCACGAAAGCATGGGAAATAAAGAGCCACTAATCCAGACCCACAAGACGACCCAGAGTCCGCTGGGAGGACAACATTAGACAATCTTTGAAAGACCGAGAACTAGAATGGAACCAGGCCAGGAGGAAGACAGCCGATAGGATAATCTGGCGCCCTCTCGTCCAAACCTCTACACCTCACCGTAGAAGGGGAACGACTTAGTTAAATAAGGTTTAGATAGACATAAAGTAGTTAAAAGCATACATGAGACACTTCAAACAGTTTCTAAGTGGTGCGACAACACCAGCTCCAAAGTCAATCCCAACAAAGCCTGTGTGCTTTGGTGCTTTTTGAGTAATTCCATATTGAAAGAAGATCTTCCAGACCAGTGGTGGCCAAGCTAAGGTTGGCCGAGGGCCAGATTATGGTAAAGGGTAACACCAGAGGGCCAGACCTATAAAATCCTTAAAAAATAACGTTCTGAGATTTAGTTTTACATATGTAATGAACCACGTACAGAAAGCAACGGCAAACTACTGTACTGCACATCTGCCAAGACATGTATACCAGTCTTCGGACTAAAATTACTGTAAAAAAAAATACAACAGTTCGTCTGTGACACCAGATCCAAACCTATGAAATGAGGTATCTGAGGAAGGTGGTTGAAGTTACAAGAAGAGACATGGTCCGCAACCAGACGATACGTCAAGGCCTAAAATGCCACCCCCTGCAGACCCAAGTAGAACAGTCCCAACTAAGATGGTTTGGCCATGTCTGCAGAATGGGAGAAGATCGGCTACCACGAAAGCATGGGAAACAAAGAGCCAGAGATCCAGACCCACAAGACGACCCAGAGTCCGCTGGGAGGACAACATTAGACAATCTTTGAAAGACCAAGAACTAGAATGGAACCAGGCGAGGAGGAAGACAGCCGATAGGATAGTCTGGCGCCCTCTCCTCCAAACCTCTACACCTCACCGTAGAAGGGGAACGACTTAGTTAAATAAGGTTTAGATAGACATAAAATGGTTAAAAGCATACATGAGACACGTCAAACAGTTTCTAAATGGTGCGACGAAACCAGCTCCAAAGTCAATCCCAACAAAGCCTGTGTGCTTTGGTGCTTTTTGAGTAATTCCATATTGAAAGAAGATCTTCCAGACATTACTCTCAGAGGACCGAAAATTGAAAGGCAGAACAAGTGGAAATATGAGTTCGATCCTGCGCTATAATATAAGCCCCGTAGTGATCACATCAAACAGAAGTGCAAGATAGGTTTTCCTGGATGATCTTGCGAGACAGACGGGGGAGGTTGGAGGGCGGGGGGCGGGGGCCGCTGGGAGATGGGCAGAGCGCAGTATACAAAATAACTAATTTCATCGGCGGAAAACGAGGTGCATAGAATATTACATCAGTAAGAAATGGCCAAGGAGGTCTCATCGCGGCAGCAGAGGGACGGGAAACAAGATGGGCAGAGCATTTCAGAGAAACTCTGAACAAGGAACCACCAGAGAAACAATTGAATGTTCCTGGGGCTGAAAACTATCTAGATGTAAATACAGACATTCCGCGAAAGGAGGAGGTTATCACGGCGGTCAAGGGGTTGGGGAATGGAGTGGCTCCTGCCATGATGACTTAAATGCAGAGCTATTTAAGACAGACCCTGAGCTAGCAGCAGAACTAATAGAACAACTATTTGCACAAGTCTGGAAAACAGGGACGGCACCAACGGAGTGGAACAGAGGAATAGTTGCCCGGGAGGGGAGATCTTGAGAACTGCAATGGTTTCGAGAGTGGTCGCTCTTCTCTCGGTTCCCAGCGAACTACTGGAGCTGGATAATTATGCAGAGAATTTCGCGGGCGGTAGACCGCAGGCTGGGGAAGTGGCGATCAAGGTTTGGAAAGAACGGAAGATTTGTAGATCATATATTTACTCTCGGGAACATTATAGAGCAGTGCTCAGAATGGCAAAGACAGCTGTACATTAATTTCGTTGATTTTGAAAACGCTTTTGATAGTATACATAGGGACATTTTATGGAAAATACTGAGGGCTTATGGAATTCCAAGCTGCATAGTGTCAATCATAAAAAGCCTCTATGCCAACTTTACGTGAAGTGTGGGACAGAGCAACCTAACCTTTGAGGTGAAGACAAGTGTACGACAGGGATGCCCCTTATCAACCTCTCTATTTTTAACAGGCATGGGCTGGGTGATGCGCCAGACAACAGAGGGCAGTCCAAGAGGAATAAGATGGACTACATTTTCTACATTGGATGATCTGGAATGTGCAGATGACATTGCGCTACTAGCACATTCACATCAACACATCCAGGAAAAAACGGATAGACTTAATAAGTATAGCCAGCAGGTGGGCTTGAACATCAATTTAAAGAAGTCAGAGGTCATGACGCTCAATGTGAACAAACCTGAGCCCATATCAGTAAGGAATCAGCAACTGGTACAGACAGATACCTTCACATACCTAGGATGCATAGTAACACCAGACGGCGGGGCAGGCAAAGACATCAACAACAGAATGAACAAAGCAAGAACAGCCTTTTTTAGCCTAAGCGACATCTGGGTGTCCTCTCGGTGCAGCACAGGCGCAGAGTTAAGATTATATCAGAGCTGTGTGCTTTCTGTGCTTCTCTATGGTGCGGAATGCTGGAGAGTTACAGAGAAGGAAATGTCGAAATTGTCATCTTTTTACACAACATGCCTAAGAAAAATTCACTGAATGTTTTGGTCAAATACCATTACCAACCAAGATCTGCTTACTCGGAGCAAGCAAGAGGGCATGAACACCATCATAGCTGTCAGACGCTGGAGCTGGGTTGGCCATGTCATCAGAAGAGACCCCGATGCCATCACGGGAACAGCTATGCCTTGGACCCCTGAGGGAAGGCGAGAGAGAGGCCGACCAAGAACAGCTTGGCGGGGGACTGTAGAGGCTGAGATGCAAAAAATGAACCAGAGTTGGGGCACTGTACGAAGGATGGCCACCGACCGAGCAAAATGGAATCAGTTTGTTGTTGCCCTACAAGACGCCACTAGGTGTGATGACCACTGACTGCTTTGACGGTCGGCGGATAAGGATCAAAGAAGAAGAAACCTCAGAAATGAGGTATCTGAGGAAGGTGTTTGAAGTAACAAGAAGAGACATGGTCCGCAACCAGAAGATGCGACAAGGCCTAAAATGCCACCCCCTGCAGACCCAAGTAGAACAGTCCCAACTAAGATTGTTTGGCCATGTCTGTAGAAACGGGGAAGATCGGCTACCACGACACGCATGGGAAACAAAGAGCCAGAGATCCAGACCCCCAGGACGACCCAGAGTCCGCTGGGAGGACAACATTAGACAATCTTTGAAGGACCGAGGACTATAATGGAACCAGGCCAGGAGGAAGACCGCCGATAGGATAGTCTGGCGCTCTCTCTTCCAAAACTCTACACCTCACGGTAGAAGGGGAACGACTAAGTAAGCATTGTTCAGATAGAAATAAAATAGTTAAAAGCACACATGAGACACTTCGAGCAGTTTCTAAATGGTGCGACGAAACCAGCTCCAAAGTCAATCCCAACAAAGCATGTGTGCTTTGGTGCTCTTAGAATAATTCCATATTGAAGGCAGTAAATAAATATTAAACAAACATAAAGGTATTTTTTAAGGCACTCGTAAGAAGTAAAGAAGTAGAGCACTAGACAACAGAAAAACAACAGACGTGAGTGGCGTACCCTGGATTCGAACCCTGGTTCTTCCGTGCGAATCACACTATCCTCCCGGCCAGCTAGGCACCAGACATTACTCTCAGTGGTCAGAAAATTGAAAGGCAGAACAAGTTGAAATACCTTGGAGTAACATTCGATCATGGGCTATCATGTAAGCTGTCACCGGATGGCCTATGTTAACGCTAGCTAGCACGTTAAACAGTAGTTATAAGTTTAGTAAAAGAACTTGAGCAAGACTAGTTGCTAACAAAACATCACTGGTCGAGCTTGACCAATGAAATCGTCGATAGCTATTTTTGACCACCGCGGTCAGAATATATTCAGGCACGGAGTTCACTGTTAAGTGATGTAGACGTGTTTCAGCCTTAGTGCGGGCCCCGGGTTTTTAAAGGTTGTGTAGTTAACCTCTGGTCGAGGAAATACCTGACCACTGAAAGATTAAATGTTTTTTCACAAGTATGTTAATCGAGAAGACTGTGTTTTCCAGTTTTGTGGGATGTGTTCACACGGTTTGTATGATAACCATTTTTTCTATTAGAATGATTAGTTTGCTATGAAATGTATATTGAGACTCAAGGCAAAAGGCTATAGACATTTTAGCAGAGTCAAGCAGACATGTTGTTATGATGATGTTCTTTTTGCAGAGATCTCATGATTCATGTAACCCACAGGCGTTCTGGCCGCTGATAGCCAGGTTATTGATTTTTGTATTTGACCATGCCTTCAGTCCCTTGGACTCTACTAATAAACCATTTTCCATGACTTATTGCTGTTACTTACTCATGTATGGAAGCACTAGGGAGATACAAATGATCACTGACAACTTACGTGAGTAGAAAGGACCTGATCGTGAACCAACATTCATTTGGGTAACTCCACCTCTGGCAGTCGCCAGTTACCACCCACAAGATATATAAGTAAACCAGTAAACACTACGATCACTAGGAAATTCAATATCAATAAACTCAGAAGAAATATGTACCACCTGTGACGAAAGGTCTGCATGGTGTGAAGGTTGGCATATCACCTGATAGATTGTTACAGAGGTCACATAGTTTATTTGATGCCGTAACCAGTCACCACGGCAACATTATAATTATTTGGTCCCGTCACCAGCTGTAATATACATAAGTTTATTTGGAGCCGTTCCCAGCGGCGACAAAGCCCCATGGTGATCACATCATACAGAAGTGCAAGAGAGGTTTGGCAGCCCTAAAAACTATGACTGCAGCGCACGTGGAGCAGAGACTACTGTTTCTCTTGTATCATCAGCTGGTCTTGTCTGTAGTCGAGTATGGCCTGGGAATAGTCACGCTGTCAATGTCACAATGTGAACGACTGGAACGCATTCAAAACGAAGAGATGCGTATAGTCTTGGGCTGTGCGCAAGATACCCCTATTAAGATGATATGGCACACGATTGGATTGTTGTTGTTTTGAAGAGGTGGAGAGTGGGCACTAAACACCTGACCGTTATTGCCTCTTCTCGTTCCATCTTGATCTACCCTGTTCAACCTGAAATTTGGTTATAATTGGGGTATTTAGTGTCATTTTATTTTCTAATTTTGTATTCAGTTTAAATAACTATTGTCTTTAGTAGTTGCTGATTTTAATTTATATTAGTATTTCTTAATTTTTGTTTCTCTTTTGTATTGTTTATTGATAACTATTGTCCTTTACACTTGGTTTTAATTTGGTTTAGCATTTGTTCTTTTTGAGTTGTTGTTTTAATTGTTTTTTTTAAACCTTTTGTCTTTCCTTGGTCTATGAGTAGTTAGTAAGTTTTTTTTAATGATTTGTTAGTTCTTGTTGCTTAATTTCTATTTAATTAAATGTCTTTTCTGAAGTACTAACCTTAAATGTTTTCCTTTGTTTTATGTACGAGTATATATCTTTTAAGTATTGATTGGGTATCTGTTGGGGCATCTATACTTAAAACCTTGTCACCTGTCATGTCTATATTGTGATTTCTATAGTAAGTTTTTAATTCAAGCCTTTGTTGTTCGTACTTTTTACAGTGGATCAGGTAGTGGTCTATGTCATTCTTTTCATGACATTCTTGGCAATGTGGTTCCTCTATCATGAAGTATGCTGCACCGAGACGGAGACGCCACAGTTTTTTGTTCGAGGGTATCTTCAGTTCCTCTCTGACCTGGCATGTTGTAGAGTGTTAGAATCCACCAAATATACGTTGCAGTACTCTACTGAATATGTTGATGTGGAGCTATAAAGTGTTGATGTGTCTCGGTATTAGCACCACTCAACATGGAGGGTTATCGCCCTCGGACACCAAGTATGATGAGGCAAGATCTTATGGTGTCGTGATCTGGTTTATGTGTGACGTGTTTATGAAGTCAAGTATCAGATAGGGACGTCATATCAATTCATAAACGTATAAAGTCAATAAATCGTTGAACAGCAAGTGATGTTGTTGGTAACATATAATATACGCCACAACGACGAGATACATGAAGATAATTATGCAGTAACATCACTGGTATAGAACAATAGTCGTTACATCATCGACGTAGTCAATACAGCAGGAACAGCAGACAGCATCAATAATAATGGTACATTATATGCCTTCTTGGGATATCATAAACAGCTGTGCATGTAGTCAGGTGGTAAGCTTTCCCTTTCCATCATAGTTAGTAGATATCAAATGGGAGATTAAATCTAGTCTCCTATATTCGACCTCAACAAGACAGGCATGTCTTTTGAGCGTCACATTATCGTCCTCTATGTTCCTTAAACAACAAAGGTATCAAACCTAGATCCATCAATAAAGTTCAGGAAGCAAATGGTCCTTAGGACAGGCATCAATCGATGCGTGACAATATAAGTGGATCGTGAGCTGAGCAAACTTGTCATATCATAGACTCTTTAATAAGGCAGGCTAGGCAAAAATGTCAACATCACAAGATGGCGATAAAGTTACTCAGAAAAATTCAATTACCTGTTCATCAGGAATTAAATCACATAAATCACATAGGCCTCCCGGCACTTTGAATAGCATAGAGATATATCATCTCAAAAAAGGAACAACAATGATGAGGACTCCTTCCTGAATAATATAAGCGAAGACGCCAGCACAAAGCTACGTCTCGCTTCACCAGCAATTCTGCCCAGTCTGACCTGGGCGGAAATCATTCAAACAATGACACAAACTAGGACATGCGCAGAACACGCGAATCGAATACAGCTCAGCTAACTTACGAAACGAAGAATGTTCTACGATGTTCGTCTGAAGATTTCGAACCTTAAAAGGAAATGACATCGCAAGTTGCCAACTGTTTCTAGGAAAACGCTCCATACATGGTTATGACTTAAAATCGCTCACACACAAACTATCGGCAACCGTCGCTATCAAATTAGACAACTGCTTGCCGATGCTATCACGATTAGACAACTGAATAAATAAAAGTGACTACGATTCCATGAGTTACTTCCCATGCATTAAAAAATTAAATAGATAGTCAGAATGCATGGTCAGAATACGTAGTCAGAATACATAGTCAGAAAAAGTTGCGACAAGTTTAGCGCAACACATGTCCTTGTTGGTTCTTTCAGCAGTTTGAACGCATGTCTGCCTTTTCTACTTTTCTTCTATGTTGTCTTCCATTTCTCGTTTACATTTAGCTTCACGTGGCTCTTGATCTCCGATCTTCCCAGTCCTGCTCTTATATTGTTTTTACTTATCCTTCCATTCTTGGCGTTCTGGTCTGCCAACTCGTTACCAGCTGTACCTATGTGTGCTGGAACCCACACTAGCCTCACACTACATCCTCTGTTCCCTAGTGATGTATTGATTGCTAGAATTTCTTCCTTTATGTCTGGCCGGCTACATTTACCTGGGTGTTCTAATGCTTGTAGTGATGATAGTGAGTCTGTAAATATCGTAACAGCTTCTGGTGGGTTGTCATTGATTATGTCTAAACATTTTAGAATTGCTACCATCTATGCGGTAAAACTCGAAGCCCCTTCAGTTACACTGTAGCTTTTTTAAATTCCCCATTGTGGTATTACTACTCCGGCACCTAGTTGCCCACTATCACCCTTGGATCCATCAGTGTAGACTTTGTTTAGTTAGTTGATCTATGAACTTTCTGCTTATCATTTTGGCTTCCTTATCTTCTATGTTTTGTTTGATCTTTTCAGTAAGTGAGTAGTCTATGGTTGGTGTTTTTAGTTCCCAGGGTGGTATTGTGCTTCTGTATTTATTACTATTTTTAATCGTGTTTGATAGTTCTTTGAACTGCGTAAGATCTTCTATAGTTCTCCACCCTGTTGAATATCTATCTTTATTTAATGGGACGTCCCATACACTTGGTTGGTTTTTGACAAATGCTTTATGTGCTGGGTGGGTCACTTCTTGTGCTACTTTACTCCAATAATTTAATCTTAGTTCTTTCCGTTTTAGACCAAGGGGTTGTATGCCAAGAGCTACTTACAGCGCTTCTACTGGTGTTGATATAAATGCACCTGTAATGGTTCTCATAACTCCATTTTGAATCCTGTCTAGTTTTGCTTTGTTAGAAGCTGCAGCTGAGTCATAGACTATGCTGGCATAAACCAGTTTCCACCCGATGAAAGACTTGTAGAACATAAGCATTATTTTATTGCTGGCCCCCCATCCATTACCTTTTACTATCCTTAGTATATTTAGGGGTCCCCTACAGCTTTCTACTAAATTGTTTATATGTTTATTATAATTTAGTTGTTTATCTAATGTTAAGCCCAGAAATCTTGTTGTTCAGGAGGTACATATTTTCTGTCCTTTAATGGTTATATTTCAGGAAG